>JAANYP010002002.1:307500-427471 GCA_020465985.1 Centrapalus pauciflorus | reverse complement strand
CACATACACTTATCACAGACATAACCCAATGACCCGCCCCACAACTGACACACACTTAAAGCAAGCTCAGAAAGACATACCCGAAACCATATCAGCATCATCTCGAGCTGCCTCTGCAGTCGCCTGAAATACCCGACCCCGCGCCCGAGAATCATGACGACCGGATGACGACGGCTCAGCTCTAGCCCCACTGGAACTCGTACCCTGTATCGCTGGCCCCATCTCTGGACAATCTCGTACTCTGTGCCCCGGTCTCCCACAACGAAAGCACAACGACTCTGGAACAGTACACGTGGCGGCAGCATGCCCATGCTGACCGCATCGAAAACACCGAGGCACGCACGGCCCACTATGACGTCGGTGGCACCTCGGGCACTCCCGATCTCCAACCGAACTGTCTTCCCTATCGCCCCCATCTCGAGGCCCCTGCCCTACGCTGCTCTGACTCTGCCCTGTATATCTTGAACTCTGACTCTGACTACCTGATCGCTGGCTTTGTCTCGGTCCACCCGACCTCTGCTCCCTGTCCCAGTCTCTGTCTCTATCTCTGTCTCGTCTGTCTCTCGAACTCTGACCAGAACGCCGCTCCCGGGAATCATCTCTTGAATGCCTCCGGTCTCTCGAGGACTGCTCGGGAGTCCTCACACGCCTGCGCTGAAAGGATGGGTCCTCCCTCTGCTTAGCTATCTCTCGTTCTCTGATGCGGGCCATCTCTAACGGTCTGGCGAACGTAGACGTCTCATGCATCCCGACAAACTCCCTGATATCGGCTCGCAGTCCATCAATGAACGCATCGGCCTTTCGCTGCTCGGTGGCGATGTGATGGGTAGCAAACTGCGAATACTCATTAAACTGGTCCACGTATTGCTGTACTGTCATCTTGCCCTGCTGCAGATGCAGGAATCGCCGCTCCATCTCCCGCCTCTCGTCTCTAGGAATGTACTTCAACTCGAACACAGCTCTAAACTGATCCCACGTCATCGCATAAGCTGCAGAAGATGTCATAGCCGACTCGATAGATTTCCACCACTGCAATGCCCCTCCCCTCAACAGATAAGCCGCATATCCCACCATATCTCTCGGCTCCACATGCGCAACTCGAAAGGCAGCCTCCACCTCGCGCTCCCATGCCATAGCCATCCCTGGCTCACCCCCACCTCTAAACTCTGGCGGATTCCCAGTCATGAAATCCTTAAACGAACCCCCTCGCCGCGACGTAGATGAAGAGGCACCCGTACCCGTATCGTGACCACCCCCAGAACGTGGTCCCATACCCTGATCCTGTTCCCGCTCTTGCTCTCTCTGCTGCCTGTAAAACTCTGTCAGTACCCCCAGAAGCTCTAACTTGCGAACGAACTCGTCCCCTGTCGGCGTACCCGCGCCGGATCCCTCGCCCTGATCTGCCATAACTATCTGCACAAAACGAAACAATTGAAAACCATATATAGACCACCCAGCGTTATACACTAACCCAGGTTAGTTAACTCCACTAAAATCAATCGCAATGGATCCCCCACGGATCGAAACAAGGTTTAAGTTAAGCATCCACTAATGATACTCAAACTTCAAACCACAAGCTCTGATACCATGCTGTAACACCCGGCCCGAACCCGAAAATGCCACGTCAATTCAATACACAGGTGGCATATCGCAATAGCTCTATTATGCACACGTCACAGGATAAACTAGAAACACTGATAATTTAAAACTTTTATACAAACACTATCAACATATAATCCACTAATTACATAAGCCCAAAAGTTGCTAACATAATTAACACTGATTAGATCATTATACAAAACTAACACAAGGCTCCCCAGATAATCCTCGATCCCAGACCAACAAGCACGGCTACTGATGCCATCACTGCTACCCTGAACATAGAAGACTCGAATACGTAAGCTCGAAAGCTCGTGAGTACTCGAGGGTTAGACTCTGCACAGTAAACACATAGCATGCGTACACATAGCACATACACGCAAGCAATCTCTAACTCGGTCCCTGGCAATCATCATCACAATACAGGTATGAACACATAGCATGAGATCCCAAACCCTGCACACAGAATCACTGAAGGGGGACCCTTCCCCAGCTAACGACCGTGTACACCGGTGGTTAGCCACAACCCTGTAGCACGGGCGCGAACCGGCTACAGGCCCTGCCGTGTATACACGCCCCAAGGACTGTTAGGGACAGTCAACCCGCGCGATAACCCATCGCGAATCACCGTCCGTATGGAACTCATCACGGACCCCCGGACTGGATCTCATCTCATGCACATATATCACATATGTAAGAATAGAATCATACCTGTGGCTCGCGTCCCTGTCTCAAACACATTGCACAATATGCACATACAACAACAGCTATACAACAACGACTCGCAAAACGGTCCCGGGTTTGAAAAAGAAACTCGGGTACTCACCTGGTCGATCCACTAATCCCGGAATCTCTGACTCGGCTCGGCTTGCTGACCTGTTCCTGTAACACGCGGATCTCAAAATATTAATCTCAATTCCAACCGATAATACAAACCCACAGACACATCTCACAACTCATAATAAACGCAACCCGACTCGAACTCAAAACGATCCAACGAAACCCCGAAAACCCCAACCGAGATCTCAAACCGAACCCCAAAACCCTAACTCGAGAACAACCCCGATGAAGCCCCGAGAACTCGGTCAAAACCCGACCCAAAATAATTCCAACAATTTCCCGAAAACTCAACGAAACATAACCCAAGATTCCAACGGAACCCGACTCCGAAACCCCATAAATGATCCCAACCATTAACAAGATTCTCAACATAAACGAAAAGCAATTCCAGACTCAACATTTTAATATAACCGAACTCAATAATAATCCCAATGACCCAAAAGCATTCCCATAAAACCCCAACTCAGAAACAACCCCAACGGGACCCCGAAACCAACCCAAATAACCCCCAGGGTCTGCCAAAACCGCCTCCCCCCTGCCCAGCAATCGCGCCCGCCACCCAGCCTTCACCGCGGCCACGCTCGACCTCAGCTCGTCGCGACCACGACTGCAGGATCGCGACCGCGACCCCTGCAGTTTGGCTTCTCCCCTGTTCGTCGACCAGATCTGACCAGGAGCTTAAAGCTCCCCCAAATCGACTTTCAGTCCTAAAATACTTCCCAAATCAACATATAATTCCCCTAAAACAGATTGCAATTAACCCCCACAACTTGGTTAACACATGACTCAATTTTTAGAAGCAAAATTAGAGGTTCTTACCTCAAACTCTCAAGAACACAAAGATGAAGAAGAAAACCAAGATTCAGCAACCAATTCGGATCTTAAAGCTTGATTTTGCAGCTGGAACTCATGTATACACACCCCTTTCACACTCTTTAGGTTTCCAGTTAAGGAAATAAAAGGAAAGAAACGCACGCATATATGTTTTTCTATTTTCGGCGGGTTCCGACCCCATAACCCGAACCCGATACCCCAATTTCACAATTAATATCCACTTAACCCAATTAATTCCACGAACTCAATTATATAATTAATCCACTAAATTAATTATTCAACGCCACGTAACTCGCAAACCCGACACGTATAATCCACTATTCGGGCTATTATTGGACCCACGCAATAATAATTATTAAAACATCCACTAAAATAATTCCACGCAATTATCTCAAAAACGGGATGTTACAAATCCTCCCCTCTTAAGAAGATTCCGTCCCCGGAATCTATCGCAAGCCCATTCGCAAATATACATCTCTATGTTAAATTCCCCGAAAATGTTGACTCACAACTCTCGATATAAATATCAACAATTCTGATGAATTCGCATTTGAACTCTGTATGACACAATCATCACTGATACACGTCTCTATTTCAACTCTCGAAACAAGTCGACTCCCTCGAATCTTTAACTCAATTTGACAATCCACTAATAACTCGGTTAAATCCTCTAATTCACATATCGGCAACTGATAGATCCTCTATTTACAGGGTCTTCTCGTGGCGTCACCTCATAAGCCACTCAATCCACATATAATCTCAATTCATCGATTTTCACTCTCTTTTATCACATGCTCACATAACTCTATATAGATCATCCACTAACACAACACATAAAGATATTTCCATCGAATCACTAAACACAAGCTCATAAACATGGTTGAACCCATAAGGGATTAAATCCACTCTCAATATGATAATCCACTAGCACATCACAACAAATTCGCAATTATCACTCATATAACTCACATAGCTCAACAGGATTAATCCACTAACATAGCACAATTCAGAACTCGAAAACCCAGATCACAATAAACCCAAATCTAGCACATTGACTCCACATATACTCCCCAAACATGACGACCCCATTCAGCCCATACACACAATCCCGCCCCTCTGTCACTGAATCCCACAATCACAAACACATTCGCAATAATTATTCATATAATTTGATCCACTAACATGACACAATGCCTAATTCCAGAACTCTGATAACCCATCTTACCACAATATATCTCACTCTCACACACATACCCAGATATAACAATCTCATATAACCCAATGACTCGCCCCACAATCGACACATACTCAAAGCAAGCTCAAAAGGACATACCCGAAACCATATCAGCATCATCTCGAGCTGCCTCTGTAGTCGCCTGAAATACCCGACCCCGCGCTCGAGAGTCATGACGACCGGATGACGACGGCTCAGCTCTAGCCCCACTGGAACTCATACCCTGTATCGCTGATCCCAACTCTGGACAGTCTCGCACCCTGTGCCCCGGCCTCCCACAACGGAAACACAATGGCTCTGGAACAGTACACGTGGCGGCAGCATGCCCACGCTGACCGCATCGATAACACCTGGGCACACACGGCCCACTATGGCGTCGGTGGCATCTCGGGCACTCCCGATCTCCAACCGAACTGTCTCCCCTATCGCCCCCATCTCGAGGCCTCTGCCCTACGCTGCTCTGACTCTGCCCTGTATATCTCGAACTCTGCCTCTGACTCTGACTATCTGATCGCTGGCTCCGCCCTGGTCCACTCGACCTCCGCTCCCTATCCCTGTCTCTGTCTCTGTCTCTATCTCTGTCTCGTCTATCTCTTGAACTCTGGCCCGAACGCCGCTCCCTGGATTCGTCTCTGGAATACCTCCGATCTCTCGAGGACTGCTCGGGAGTCCTTGCACGCCTGCGCTGAAAGAATGGGTCCTCTCTTTGCTTGGCTATCTCCCGCTCTCTGATGCGGGCCATCTCTAACGCTCTAGCGAAGGTAGGCGTCTCATGCATCCCGACAAACTCCCTGATATCGGCTCGCAGTCCATCAATGAACGCATCGGCCTTTCGCTGCTCGGTGGCGATGTGATGGGTAGCAAACTGCGAATACTCATTAAATTGATCCACGTACTGCTGCACTGTCATCTCACCCTGCTGCAGATGCAGGAATCGCCGCTCCATCTCCCGCCTCTCGTCTCTAGGAATATACTGCAGCTCGAACACGGCTCTAAACTGATCCCACGTCATCGCAAAAGCTGCAGAAGATGTCATAGCCGACTCGATAGATTTCCACCACTGCAATGCCCCCCCTCTTAACAAATAAGCCGCATATCCCACCATATCTCTCGGCTCCACATGCGCAACTCGAAAGGCAGCCTCTACCTCGCGTTCCCATGCCATAGCCATCCCTGGCTCACCCCCACCTCTAAACTCTGGCGGGTTCCCAGTCATGAAATCCTTAAACGAACCCCCTCGCCGAGACGTAGATGAAGAGGCACCCGTGCCCGTATCCTGACCACCCTCAGCACGTGGTCCCATACCCTGATCCTGTTCCCGCTCCTGCTCTCTCTGCTGCCGGTAAAACTCTGTCAATACCCCCAGAAGTTCTGACTTACGAATGAACTCGTCCCCTGTCGGCTTACCCGTGCCGGATCCCTCGCCCTGATCTGCCATAACTATCTGCACAAACCGAAACAATTGAGAACCATAGATAAATCACCCAGCGTTGTACACTAAGCCAGGTTAGTTAACTCCACTAAAATCAATCGCAATAGATCCCCCACGGATCGAAACAAGGTTTAAGTTAAGCATCCACTAATTGATACTCAGACTTCAAACCACAAGCTCTGATACCATGCTGTAACACCCTCCCTTAACCCGGAAATGCCACGTCAATTCAATACACAGGTGGCATATCGCAATAACTCTATTATGCACACGTCACAGGATAAACTAGAATCACTGATAATTTAAAACTTTTATACAAACACTATCAACATGTAATCCGCTAATTTTATAAGCGCAAGGCTGCTAACATAGTTAACACTGATCAGATTATTACACGAAACTAACACCAAGCTCCCCAGATGATTCCCGATCCCAGCTCATCAAGCACGGCTACAAATCCTGTCACTGATGCCCTGAACATGGAAGACTCGAATACGTAAGCTCGAAAGCTCGTGAGTACTCGAGGGTTAGACTCTGCACAGAATACACGTAACACACATACACATAGCACATACACGCAAAGCAAACTCTAGCTCAGTCCCTGGCAATCATCACCACAATACAGGTACGAACACATACATGAGATTCACAGCCCTGCACACAGAATCACTGAGGGGGGGACCCTTCCCCAGCTAACGACCGTGCGCACCGGTGGTTAGCTCACACCCTGTAGCACGGGCGTGAACCGGCTACAGGCCCTGCCGTGTATACACGCCCCAAGGACTGTTAGGGACAGTCAACCCGCGCGATAACCCATCGCGAATCACCGTCCGTATGGAACTCATCACGGACCCCCGGACTGGATCTCATCTCATGCGCATATATATCACATATGTAAGATTAGAATCATACCTGTGGCTCGCGTCCCTGTCTCAAACACATTGCACAATATACACATACAACAACAGCTATACAACAACGACTCGCAAAACGGTCCCGGGTTTGAAAAAAGGAACTCGGGTACTCACCTGGTCGATCCACTAATCCCGGAATCTCTGACTCGGCTCGGCTTGCTGACCTGTTCCTGTAACACGCGGATCTCAAAATATTAATCTCAATTCCAACCGATAATACAAACCCACAGACACATCTCACAACTCATAATAAACGCAACCCGACTCGAACTCAAAACGATCCAACGAAACCCCGAAAACCCCAACCGAGATCTCAAACCGAACCCCAAAACCCTAACTCGAGAACAACCCCGATGAAGCCCCGAGAACTCGGTCAAAACCCGACCCAAAATAATTCCAACAATTTCCCGAAAACTCAACGAAACATAACCCAAGATTCCAACGGAACCCGACTCCGAAACCCCATAAATGATCCCAACCATTAACAAGATTCTCAACATAAACGGAAAGCAATTCCAGACTCAACATTTTAATATAACCGAACTCAATAATAATCCCAATGACCCAAAAGCATTCCCATAAAACCCCAACTCAGAAACAACCCCAACGGGACCCCGAAACCAACCCAAATAACCCCCAGGGTCTGCCAAAACCGCCTCCCCCCTGCCCAGCAATCGCGCCCGCCACCCAGCCTTCACCGCGGCCACGCTCGACCTCAGCTCGTCGCGACCACGACTGCAGGATCGCGACCGCGACCCCTGCAGTTTGGCTTCTCCCCTGTTCGTCGACCAGATCTGACCAGGAGCTTAAAGCTCCCCCAAATCGACTTTCAGTCCTAAAATACTTCCCAAATCAACATATAATTCCCCTAAAACAGATTGCAATTAACCCCCACAACTTGGTTAACACATGACTCAATTTTTAGAAGCAAAATTAGAGGTTCTTACCTCAAACTCTCAAGAACACAAAGATGAAGAAGAAAACCAAGATTCAGCAACCAATTCGGATCTTAAAGCTTGATTTTGCAGCTGGAACTCATGTATACACACCCCTTTCACACTCTTTAGGTTTCCAATTAAGGAAATAAAAGGAAAGAAACGCACGCATATATGTTTTTCTATTTTCGGCGGGTTCCGACCCCATAACCCGAACCCGATACCCCAATTTCACAATTAATATCCACTTAACCCAATTAATTCCACGAACTCAATTATATAATTAATCCACTAAATTAATTATTCAACGCCACGTAACTCGCAAACCCGACACGTATAATCCACTATTCGGGCTATTATTGGACCCACGCAATAATAATTATTAAAACATCCACTAAAATAATTCCACGCAATTATCTCAAAAACGGGATGTTACATATCCTCCCCTCTTAAGAAACTCTGACCAACATGTTCTTCATGTTTTACGTTCTTCCGGCCTTCATTTAAAACTTCGAAGTCCGACCAACACCTCCAGGAATATTAAAAAATCTAGCAACATTCGAGAACAATAGTCCAGGTTCAAAGGCGGAACATTCAAAAGTCCATGAACAACTAAGAATCAAGAAGAATTCGAACATTTCAAAAAAAAAAAAAAAAAAAAACCAAAGTCACTAAACATATACAAAAATGAAAAATCCATTGATTTAGAACCTATAAAAATTCATAAATCAACACCAAATTCAACACACGCAACATAGACACAAATCCGACTACAACCAAAATCGATATGATTCGTTTGTAGCAACTAACTCTTCGTACAATAGCCTTCAACCAAAATCGATATTCAAACCTATCGAAATCGCAAATACCAAATCTTTGAATGTAGCAAAGAAGTCTCCGTACCACCAGATCTGGAACTCAATCGCTCAAAATCGAAACCAAGAAAGTCAAATCAAACCATAAAATCATATACTTCTTGAACCCAATCGCTAAAACCCCATTAAACAAATGGATTTCAAAATCGTATCAACCAAATCTGGAATATAGAGGACGGTGTTGTGGCAGAGACAACTGGATTCGAAGGTCACGGTTGAGACGAAGTTGGTGCTGTCGGTTTGGAAACTTTATCGGAGGTTTGATGGAAGATGAAGACGAATGTTGGTTATTGATATCTCAGGTTTTGTTGAAGACCAAAACGAAGGAGCCAATTTGATGGAAGGCAGACAGAATACTAAATAGTCATAATAATTGCAAGTGTTGCTGAACCCTTTTTTTTCAAATTGAATATTGATTTATTATTAATATATAATAATTTATATGATTGCTAACAACTATATCAATAGAATAATAATAAGTCATAAATCATAATAGTTAATTGAGTAAATTACATAAATGGTCCTTGTGGTTTGCTCAAAATTACGGATTTCATCCCCGAACTTTATTTATTACACCAGTGGTCCCTATTTTTACTGTTTGCTTTCACATTTGGTCCCTCCTCCATCAAAATTGACGGACATGCTGTTAAATATGTGAAAATGACCATATTACCCTTCTGTTTGTTCCCTTAAATTTTTTTATTGATTTTATTTTTGGTCCTTTATGAATTTTATAAAATTCTATTTTTTAAGAATAATAAAGGATCTAGATTACGAGAGACTTTAAACTTAATTAACTATTATGATTTATGACTTATTATTATTCTATTGATATAGTTGTTAGCAATTATATAAATTATTATATATTAATAATAAATCAATATTCAATTTGAAAAAAAAAGGGTTCAGCAACACTTGCAATTATTATGACTATTTAGTATTCTGTCTGCCTTCCATCAAATTGGCTCCTTCGTTTTGGTCTTCAACAAAACCTGAGATATCAATAACCAACATTCGTCTTCATCTTCCATCAAACCTCCGATAAAGTTTCCAAACCGACAGCACCAACTTCGTCTCAACCGTGACCTTCGAATCCAGTTGTCTCTGCCACAACACCGTCCTCTATATTCCAGATTTGGTTGATACGATTTTGAAATCCATTTGTTTAATGGGGTTTTAGCGATTGGGTTCAAGAAGTATATGATTTTATGGTTTGATTTGACTTTCTTGGTTTCGATTTTGAGCGATTGAGTTCCAGATCTGGTGGTACGGAGACTTCTTTGCTACATTCAAAGATTTGGTATTTGCGATTTCGATAGGTTTGAATATCGATTTTGGTTGAAGGCTATTGTACGAAGAGTTAGTTGCTACAAACGAATCATATCGATTTTGGTTGTAGTCGGATTTGTGTCTATGTTGCGTGTGTTGAATTTGGTGTTGATTTATGAATTTTTATAGGTTCTAAATCAATGGATTTTTCATTTTTGTATATGTTTAGTGACTTTGGTTTTTTTTTTTTTTTTTTTTTGAAATGTTCGAATTCTTCTTGATTCTTAGTTGTTCATGGACTTTTGAATGTTCCGCCTTTGAACCTGGACTATTGTTCTCGAATGTTGCTAGATTTTTTAATATTCCTGGAGGTGTTGGTCGGACTTCGAAGTTTTAAATGAAGGCCGGAAGAACGTAAAACATGAAGAACATGTTGGTCAGAGTTTCAGCTGGGTTCGAGAACATTGATGATCATTGGATAAATATTGATGAAATTTGTTGAACATTTAATGTATTTGGATTTGAAACATGATGAACTTGGATGGACATTTATTAATAATAATAATAATAATAATAATAATAATAATAATAATAATAATAATAATAATAATAATAATACATAAACCTTGTTTGAACATATTTAATAATTAATTAAAATAATAAATGGATTATAATTAAATTAATAAGTAACATTAGTATATAAATAATATATTACAAAATAAATTGATTAAAGTTTGTAAATATCAAAGGACCAAAACTAAAATCAATTAAAAACTTGAGGGACCAAAATAAAAGGGTAAAATTGTCATTTTTCAAATATTTAACTGCATGTCCGTTAACTTTAACGGTGGAGGGACCAAATGTGAAAGTAAACAGTGAAAACAGGGACCAATGATGTAATAAATGAAGTTTAGGGACGAAATCCGTAATTTTGAGCAAAACACAGGGACCATTTATGTAATTTACTCTAGTTAATTAAGTTTAAAGTCCCTCGTAATCTAGATCCTTTATTATTCTTAAAAAATAGAATTTTATAAAATTCATAAAGGACCAAAAATAAAATCAATAAAAAAATTTAAGGGAACAAACAGAAGGGTAATATGGTCATTTTCACATATTTAACAGCATGTCCGTCAATTTTGATGGAGGAGGGACCAAATGTGAAAGCAAACAGTAAAAATAGGGACCACTGGTGTAATAAATAAAGTTCGGGGACGAAATCCGTAATTTTGAGCAAACCACAAGGACCATTTATGTAATTTACTCAATTATTTATTATCAATCCTCTATTTCCATATTTATTTTCATTCAAAAAGTTTTATAATTAAAAAAATAATACGTTACATAAATGATATCTGTAACAATATCAGAATTCTAATAACCGAACTCGTATAACCCATACGAATCGAACTTTAATCGGGTTAAATGGATTGGGTTTTTCAGTTTTCGAGTTTCTTATTCAATTAAATAGTACCCGAATAAGTAATTTGGTTCGGTTTACGGGTAAGATTCATGTTTATTCAGGTACCCAAAAAACCGGTTTAATATATATTTGTCATTTTGTAAATTTATTTATGACTAGAATTAAAATTGTTTATATATAAAATGTAAATATCTAAATACCCAATTTTAAGACTCAAACCATTTAACTGGTTTTACCCAAATTATCCAACTCATTTAATCTGTTTGAACTACTTTGTAGAGGATTTCATTTTTTATACCAAAACCAAATAACATATTTAACCAAAACTGAGTAGCCCGATACCCGTTTAACCCGAAACCGATTAACCCGTCCCTTATATGGTTTGGGTTCGGCTAGCTAACCCACACCTCAAACCCAAAAAACCCGATACCCATTTAACCCGTCCGAATAAAACTCCTAGAGATAGATGTTGGGAAATAATTTAAGTATGTTCAAACTGTTAGTTAGACTTCTCAGACTGTTAGTAGATTTTTCATGTAAATACAAAGTTCATGCTGCTAGTTGAAGAAACTCGAGCTGCCAGTGTAAAAGTTCAAGCTGCCAGAGCAAAACAACTCAAGCTGCTCAGTTCATGCTGTCAAGAGATTCAAGCTGCTCAACAGTTTCATAAACAGAAAGTGCTGATTTTCAGGAAACGATATCTACATGAAGATTCCAGCATATCTACTATCAGAGAAGTCATAGTCCTTCAAGGAAACAAGTCCAAAAAGCAATATAAATAGACAGAATAGGTTTTCTATTGAATAGAAGTTTTCTACATATTTTGAGTCTGTAATTGCTTTGTTGATTAAGTTTTCTCAAGCCTCTAAGGTTGTAAAACCCTAAGAACAGTCTGTGTTCTTCGTCTAATCAAAACAGATTAGAGGTGATTGTAATCATTGAATTCAGCAATACAAACAGTCTTGATTACTTCTTATGTTTTATGTTTCATTGGTTCTGAAAGTTTTTGTTAAAATAATTAAGTGTTATTCCGCAAACTTCTTAATTAAACTTTGATTCAAAGCAAGATTATTGATTTATACTCTGATAAATTTCAAATCAGTTAATCTTGGTTATTTAGTTTTAGATCCTGACAAGTGGTATCAGAGCCAGGTTGTTCTTTGTTTTTCAAAGTCGAAAACTTTCTTTCAAATTTTTAATCTTTTACAATGGAATTTGAAAATAGCAGCAGTGGATCTGGGCAAGGACTCAAAGTGCCTATGCTCAAGCCCACTGAGTTTGAGATGTGGAAACTCAGGATTCAACAGCATATTCAATTCATTGATTATGCCATATGGGAAGCTGTTGAATTCCCTCCTGTAGTTGATCCAGAACTTGATGCTGAGGGAAAACCAGTCAAAACCCCTCCAAAAACTGAACTTGAAAGGAAGGCTAGAATGAATGAAGTGAAAGCACTCACACTATTACAAATAGCCATTCCTAATGCTTATCAACATCAGTTCAAAAAGTTTTATACTGCTCACTCTCTTTGGAATGCCTTAGAGAAGAGGTTTGCTGGTAATGCCAGTACCAAGAGAAATCAAAAAGACCTCTTGAAACAGCAGTATGAAAACTTTTCTGGTGGCAAGAATGAAAACCTCACTCAAATCTTTGACAGGTTCAACAAACTGATAAGTGAACTGGAAAGTGCAAAGGTCAATCTGGATCAAGATGAAGTCAACAGAAAGTTTCTCAGATCTCTTGGAGAAGAATGGACAGTCTATGCTGCACAGTGGAGAACAAAAGACACTCTTGATGAGATAGAATTGGATGATCTGTATAACAGTCTAAGAGTGTTTGAGACTGAGATTGATGCTAAAAAGAAATCCTTTTCTTATAATCACAACACTGCTCTTCTGTCTTCTGAAAAATCTAATAACTGTGATTCTTTTTCAGGTGGTGATGGCAATTCTGCTGAAACTCACTATGAGGCATTTGTTGCCAATGATGGATTATTTGCTCTAAATGTTGAAGACTTGGAACAAATTCATCCAGATGATCTTGAAGAGATGGATTTAAAGTGGCAACATGCAATGCTGACCATGAGAGCCAAAAGATTTCTGAAAAGAACTGGTAGGGCCAACTTTCAAGCCAAGACAGAAGGCAAACCATCTTTTGATAAATCAAAAGTGGAATGCTATAAATGCCATAAGCTTGGTCACTTTGCCAGAGAATGTAGATCTCAAGGTCAACAGCCATCAAGGACTTCACAGCCCATCCAAGCGTCCTCATCAACAGCACTTGTCTCTCAAGAAGACAATGTGTTTGACTGGAGTGATCAGACAGAGGAAGAATTTCAAAATCAAGCACTTATGGCAGAAACATCAAATGTCTCCTCCACTGAACTACCATCTGAGGTAAATTCTAAACTCTGCTCTCAATCATGCAAAAATATGGTTAAAAAGTACAGAGATCATAATGAGAGCATGTGCAAAACTCTAGCTAAGATGGAAGAAAGGAGATATGAATATATGCAAGCCATAGAAGATCTGGAAAAACAGATCAATGATTATAAGGATAATGAGATTCAAATGGGGTATGATAGAAACTATCATGAATGGGAGAAAAAGGAACTCAATAAGAAAATAGAATCTCTGAATAAAAAGGTAGAAGAAACTGAACAGAAGGTGTTAGAGGCTAATGAGAAACTGGAATCTGTTAACATAGATCTAGGTAACTTCAAGTTAGCAAATCAAAAGCTAGAACACCTAATGGAAGTTCAATTCAAAGATAGAGTCAAATCTCAGGTCAATCCCAAAGAAGGAATAGGATACAGAGCTACTCCTCCTCCATACAACAACAAGTACATACACCCAATGAGTGAGGTTGCTGATAGACTTGTCAATGAACCACTAGATGAGTCTATGACTATTGTAGATCCTATCCTTGATAACAGTCCTGAATTAAAAGAAGATAAGAGTCAAAATAGAGACTGTGACACAAAGAGTGCACCCATAGAAGTCCAAGTTCCCAGTAAGAAAGGAAAAGAGAAGATGAGTGTATGCAATGCTACTCCACAAGTTTCTGTACATTCTAACTGTAACACTGCATCTTCATCAAAAGGAACTAAAAGAGGTAAAACTGTTTCTATCTGCACATGCCAAAAGCATGGTGTTCAAAAGTTTCCTAAACAACAGCAGGTAAGAGGAAACCAGAGAAACAAGAACCAGAAATTGACAGAAAAGTCTGGTGTTCCAATTCAAACTGTCAAAAGATGCTTTCACTGTGGAAGGAAGAATCACTTAGCCAAGGATTGTTTTTACAAACCAGCTGTTGCAAAACAGACTGTGCATCACACAAAATCAAATCCTAATCAGGCAAAGCACTCAAAAGTGAAACCTTCCACAGCAGCTCCAAAGAAAACAGTTGATCACAGATTCTCAAAAGTTAATAAAAAACAGTCCACACATCAAAAACAAGTTTTGGCAAAGCCTAAATCAAGTTTTAAACAAATATGGTGTGTCAAGGACAAATCTGTTGCTCAAACTGCTAATGCAAAAGATCAGACTGCTAAGTCAAAATCTGATGCTGTTAGTGCAAAAACTGAAACTGTTAGCACTACAAACACAGCTCAAGCTGCTGGTCATCAAACTGGAGCTGCTAGTGAATCATCTGAGACTGTCAGAAGAAAAGATGATCAAAATAGTTGGATACCTCATATTATCACTAAATACTCTCCAAAGACTCCATCAGTAGATCTCACCAAGTATAAGAAGTCAAAAACAGTTTTTAGTTATGTCAATGTACAAGGCCAACCCAAAACCAATTTGGTTTGGGTTTACTCCACTACTAACTAAGCTGTTATTTGTGCAGGGCAACCACAGGTCTCCTCATAGAACAAGATGGCATCTGGACAGTGGATGCTCTAGGCACATGACAGGCAATTCTGAATGCTTGTCAAATTTCAAAGGCTTTGATGGAGGTTTTGTTGCATTTGGAGGCAACTCAAAAGGAGGTAAGGTTACAGGTAAAGGCACTGTTAATGCAGGCAACATGACATTCCATGATGTTCTGTATGTTGAACAGCTTAAGTACAATTTATTGAGTGTCTCTCAAATCTGTGACAAACAAAACATTGTTCTGTTCACAGATTCTGAGTGCATTGTTCTTTCAAAGGATTTCAAAATTCCTGAAAATCTTGTTTTACTTAGAACACCAAGAAAGGACAATGTTTACTGCCTGGACACAGCTCTCTTGACTAAATCAAATACTTTAAGCTGTTTAATATCCAAAGCATCATCAAATGAGTCTGCTCTTTGGCATAGAAGGATGTGTCACATGAACTTCAAGTCCATGAATGATTTAGTTAAAAAGAATCTGGTAAGAGGATTACCACAAAAGGAGTTCATTTGTGATGATCATTGTGTAGCATGTCTTAAAGGTAAGCAACACAAAACTTCTCATAAGGCCAAAGAAGTAAATTCAATCTCATCTGTTCTTCAGTTGTTACATATGGATCTATTTGGTCCAACATCTGTTTTGAGTTTGAATAAAAGGGCATACTGTTTAGTCATTGTTGATGATTTCACCAGATTTACTTGGGTTTACTTTCTTAGGTCCAAAGATGAAACTGCTGAGCTAGTTAAGTCTTTTATCCTTACGATAGAAAACCAATCCAATTCCAAAGTTAAGGTGATAAGATCAGACAATGGAACTGAATTTAAAAATCAAATTCTAAACAGTTTCTGTGAGTCCAAAGGCATTGCTAGACAATATAGTGCACCAAGAACACCACAGCAAAATGGTGTAGCTGAAAGAAAGAATAGAACATTAATTGAGGCTGCTAGAACAATGCTAGCTGATTCAAATCTGCCAATGACTTTCTGGGCAGAAGCTGTTAATACAGCCTGTTATGTTCTAAATAGGGTTCAAGTTGTCCAATCTCAAGGAAAAACTCCCTATGAGTTATTCCATAACAGAAGTCCCCTAATAGCTTTCTTCAAGCCTTTTGGATGCCCATGTACTATTCTTCACACTAAGACTCACTTAGGGAAGTTTGAGAGTAAGGCTGAAGAAGGATTCTTTGTAGGATACTCAACTCAAAGCAAAGCCTATAGAGTATACAACAGTGTGTCTAAAACAATTGAAGAAAGTGCCAATGTTGAATTTAATGAAAATACTGCTAACATCAAAGGCACTGGTCCTGATTGGTTGTTTGATTTAGATTCACTAACAAATTCTCTGAGCTTTGTTGAGTATACTGCAGAAGCTGATGCATACAGGGTTGAAGCTGCTAACACAAATTCTCATGCTGCCAATACAATTTCTCATGCTGTTGCCACAAAGTTTCAGACTGCTGCAGATTCAACAAGTTGGGATGATTTCACCACTCTACCAATTCTGTCATGTGATCCTCCAGGGGTCCTGAGCACTCAACATGATGCAAATCCCGACACTGAAGTGCCATTCCCAAGTCCTGACAGCACAGCTCCAACACAAAAGGAAACAGCTCCAGTTTCTAGGCTAGCAGTCCCAACAGCTTCTCAAGCTGTTAGCCTAGAAACTCAAGCTGTTCCAGAAACTGAACCATTCACTGGTTCTGATGGAGATGACACAAACCTTGGAACGTCCTTTCAAACAGAGAGAGAGCCCACACTAAGAGTTCATAAGTATCACCCTCTCAATCAAATACTGGGTGATCCAAGCACTCCTGTTCAAACAAGGAAGATGGTTCACAATGAGACTGCTGCTGCTGAACAAGCAGTTCCTGAATTCAGTCTAGCAGCTTTTGAACATGCCTGTTTCATGTCTCAATTGGAACCTAAAAAGGCATCAGAAGCATTAAAAGATTCATCCTGGATTGAAGCTATGCAAGAAGAGCTTTTACAGTTCAAAATTCAGAATGTATGGACTCTGGTGGATCTTCCTAAAGGTAAGAGAGCAATAGGTACAAGATGGGTGTTCAGAAACAAGAAGGATGAGAGAGGGATAGTCATCAAGAACAAAGCAAGACTAGTAGCACAAGGGTACACTCAAGAAGAAGGAATAGATTATGATGATGTCTTTGCTCCAGTAGCAAGAATTGAAGCCATCAGACTATTTCTAGCATATGCAAGTTTCAAAGGATTTAAAGTGTATCAAATGGATGTTAAGTCTGCTTTCCTGTATGGGACAATTGAAGAGGAAGTGTATGTGTGTCAACCTCCTGGTTTTGAAGACTACAAGTATCCAGACAGGGTGTACAAGCTAGACAAAGCTCTCTATGGTCTTCACCAAGCCCCCAGAGCATGGTATGACACACTGTCATCATATCTTCTACAGAATGGATTCAAGAGAGGCACTCTGGACAAAACACTTTTCACTAAATCCATCAAAGCTGAGATTCTTCTTGTCCAAATCTATGTTGATGACATCATCTTTGGCTCAACTAATGATGGGTTGTGCAAAGATTTTGAGGCCCTAATGCACAAAAAGTTTCAAATGAGTTCAATGGGGGAACTCACATTCTTTCTAGGGCTGCAGGTTAAACAGAAGCCTACTGGTCTATTCATAAGTCAATCAAAGTATGTCAAAGACATACTGGAAAAGTTTGGCTATCAAGACACAAAGGTTGCAAGCACTCCAATGGATCCTCATAAACAGCTCCATACAGACAAAGATGGCATAGATGTGGACATTCATCTATACAGATCCCTTATAGGATCTCTCATGTATCTAACATCTTCTAGACCTGATATAATGTTTGCTGTCTGTGTGTGTGCTAGGTTTCAATGCTCTCCAAATGATTCTCACTTAGTTGCTGTTAAGAGAATCTTTAGATATCTTAAAGGCCAACCACATTTAGGCCTATGGTATCTTAAAGACTCTCCTTTTGAACTAACTGCTTATTCTGACAGTGACTATGGTGGTTGCAACATTGACAGGAAATCCACAACTGGTGGATGTCAATACTTAGGAGCAAGACTGGTCTCTTGGCAATGCAAAAAGCAAACAACTGTCTCCACATCATCCACTGAAGCAGAATACGTAGCAGCTGCAAGCTGCTGCTCCCAGGTAATGTGGATTCAAAATCAGCTAAGAGACTATGGTATGAATTTCTTATCCACTCCTATTTATATTGACAATTCAAGTGCAATTAGCATTGTGCAAAACCCAGTGAAATTCCCAAAAACCAAGCATATAGAAATCAGGTTTCACTTCATCAGAGATTGTAATGAAAAGAAGTTAATCCAAGTTACCAAAATACATACAGATGATCAGCTAGCTGATCTATTTACAAAACCTTTTGATGTGGGAAGGTTCACTTTCCTAATATCAAATATTGGTATGGTAAACATGGATTAATTGGTTTTCATTATTATCGACTCAGTATGCTAATTTAAGGGGGAGACACTGTTCCATTGAAAAGTTGCACAATTTTACACTAACAGCATGAGTATTTTCTCATGCTGCTAGTTCATTTTCTCGGACTGCTAGTTATTTTCACTTGATCTGTCAAAGTGTGCAGGGTATTTGGGTAATTTTTCAAATGTGTGCGCGGGACCCAACCTTTTCGAAACCTTTAAAGGTCCCAGTTTCGTTCAGTTGTAACTACCAGTTACATATTTTTCTTCCACGGCCTTCTGCTTTCTCTCTGAACGAATCACACATTCTTCTTTCAAACCCTAAACCATCGTTTGATCATCCATGGAGTTTGTCAAAGAACACAACTGCCTTCCATACTCTCTCAAACACTCTGAACTTCAGCCGTTCCATGACATGATGGATTTCCTCAGGCACTCCCATATCAACCATGCCCTCAATGTCAATCCCACCATATACATATCGCATATCGAACAGTTCTGGAACCGTGCCACTTTTCAAACCATCAATGGAATTCCCACTTTACTATCCAAAATTGATGGCACTCCCATCACCATCACTGAGGAATCCATTCGGTACCATTTGCATCTTCAAGATGCCACAGGTATAACAGACCTAACCCTTAACGCTTTACATACTGGTCTTTACAATATAGGTTATAGGGGTCCTGCTGATTCATTTACTTTCTTGAAAGCCCATTTTTCTCCTAAATGGAAATTTCTTGTACATATTATTCAGCAGTGTATGAGCCCCAAAAGAACTGGTTGGTCAGAATTTTCTTCTAACATTGCCACTGCCTTAGTGTGCTTTTCAACAGGCCAACGGTTCAATTTTTCAAACATGATTTTTCAGGGGATGTTAAGGCATCATTCCCTAAAGAATGGGAAGTTTTTAATGTATCCAAGATTTTTGGCAGAAATCATTGCACACACCTGCACTACTTCTCATTTACATAAGAGGATACATATTTCCCATAGGCACTCACTATCTTCTATCAAAAGGCTGATAAAGCCAAGTGCCAATTTTGTCAGTGTAGATGTTCCATTGCCCTCTGCAATGATGAACATCATTTCAGGAAACAGAGGAGAGGGTCTTGAGCAGGCTCAGCCTAACATCACTGCTACACCCCCAAGACCCCAACCCACTCCTCATGATACACAAACTCCCACTGATCCTTTTGTACAGCCAACACGCCCACTCAAAAATATATACAAAAGAAAAAGGGGACCAGGAGCTCCTTCCTCCTCCTCCCATCAGCAAGAGCCATATATCCCTGTGCAGGAGGATACTCCTGCACAGCATATCCAAAGGGAACCACTAGAGGAAACTCCCATCCTCACTCAGGAGGTGAACATCTCTTCAGAGATGGTTCATATGGGTTCTGTGGCTGACACTACTGATGTCTCTGCACAAGAGGCACAGGACAGTGCCAACATAGCTAAGACCACGCCCATGGCAACAACAAGTGTGCAAACACAAGCTGGAAGTCC
Source organism: Centrapalus pauciflorus (assembly GCA_020465985.1). Classification (NCBI taxonomy): domain Eukaryota; kingdom Viridiplantae; phylum Streptophyta; class Magnoliopsida; order Asterales; family Asteraceae; genus Centrapalus; species Centrapalus pauciflorus. The sequence continues at coordinate 407,285 of JAANYP010002002.1, read as the reverse complement.
CCAGAACCAAGAACAGAGGGGCCCAGAGGTTTCTACTTCTGGTATTAATGTCAGTGATAGATCACAAGCACCTCAGGTGTTTTCTGATCTTGAGACTAGTCTGCAACTCATGCTTTTGACGGATCCCAAGCTGAAACCTGTTGTAGCTATGTTGGAATACCAAATGTCCATCATTGCTGCACAGGGTGCACAAATAATGGCCCTAAAGCAATCAGAAATGGCTCAAAATCAGAGGATGGATTATCTTCATAAGGGGTTTACCCTTTGTGGAAATAAGCTCATTCAATTAGAGCGTTTGATTCAAACCCAAGGGGCAAAGGTTGTAGGTCCTTCTGACCAAACCAATGCTTCCAAAAAGGGGGAGAATCAGGAGGTTCCTATAACAGTCCAAGCAGCTCCATCAACAACAACAGTCCAAGTAGCACCAACAGTCCCAGTTTCTAGGCTAGCAGTCCCAACAGCTTCTCAAGCTGTTAGCCTAGAAACTCAAGCTGCTCCTTCAAAAGTCACTGGAGTTGTGATCAGGGAAGGCATTCAAGCTCCATCAAGTACAGTCCAAGCAACATCCTCTTCTACAAAAGACAAAGGCAAGGGCATTCTTATTGAATCTCCAAAGCACAAATTCTCCTCCAAAGAAGCCCAGATTGCCTTTGATGCTGAAGTTGCCAAAAGGTTAGCAGAAGAACAGGATAAAGAATTAGATCAGCAAGCCCAGCCCCCAATAGATGATGATGAGACATTAGGTGATTACCTAAAGGGGTTTGTGGGCAAACAAGGTGAAAAGAAGAGAAAGATGCCAACAGGGCACACCAAGGCTGAGCACAGAAGATTCTTAATCAATTTTGCCTTTGCAGCAGGTATTCCAAAGAAAATGGCTCAGTCCATGACTACTGAAAGGCTGCAGGAAATACATGATAAAGAAATGGAGAAAAGAAAGAAAGCAAAAACCTCCCAAGAAGTCCAATCATCACAAGAACCAGCTCAACCTACTACAAGTCATATTCAAGCTGCTGCCAGTACACCTGTTCCCACTGATCAAGCTGCTCTTTCTATTCCTTCATCGGTTAAAAGGCTGCTCTTTGAGCAACAACTACAAAAGGCCATGGAGATAGAGAAGTTGATTGATCAACATGATTTTACAAAGCCTCAAATCAACTACTGGTTTGCTAAGTCACTGGATGACCGTGACTTGAGAATTAAGTTTGTGATAAGAAGAGAGTCTGGTCCTGAAGAAGAATATGATACATTTTGGCAGATGGTTCAGAAGTTGACCAGAGATGAGCTTATCAGAATGCACAACATTGGGTCTGTATCACAAGTTAGATCTTCTCTACCACAAGTGAAACAAGTCATCAGAGATCTGAAGTCCATTGTTGATCCTGAATTTATTAGAAAAGATGTAGAGGATGCCAACAAGAAGGGATTGAAAATCAAGGAAGTTAATATTTTTGTCAAATCCAGGACTTACAGAATCAAATTCACAGATGGATCTGGTATGTTCTTTAATCTTGAATTCTATGATCTTCCAAAGAATATACTACTCCAGATGAAGTCTGTCAGAATATCTTGTGATAGAGATGAGCTAAAGAGAGAATTTTTGAAGGCTATAGATCATAAACTTGCACAGTTGTAAGTTTTTGAAAGCCTTGGTTTGTGAATAACAGTTTACTTTTTCATTTCCATGTTTGTATAGAACTTAAAGTCTTGTGCAAAGAATTTAAGTTAGGGGGAGATTGTTGGGAAATAATTTAAGTATGTTCAAACTGTTAGTTAGACTTCTCAGACTGTTAGTAGATTTTTCATGTAAATACAAAGTTCATGCTGCTAGTTGAAGAAACTCGAGCTGCCAGTGTAAAAGTTCAAGCTGCCAGAGCAAAACAACTCAAGCTGCTCAGTTCATGCTGTCAAGAGATTCAAGCTGCTCAACAGTTTCAAAAACAGAAAGTGCTGATTTTTAAGAAACGATATCTACATGAAGATTCCAGCATATCTACTATCAGAGAAGTCATAGTCCTTCAAGGAAACAAGTCCAAAAAGCAATATAAATAGACAGAATAGGTTTTCTATTGAATAGAAGTTTTCTACATATTTTGAGTCTGTAATTGCTTTGTTGATTAAGTTTTCTCAAGCCTCTAAGGTTGTAAAACCCTAAGAACAGTCTGTGTTCTTCGTCTAATCAAAACAGATTAGAGGTGATTGTAATCATTGAATTCAGCAATACAAACAGTCTTGATTACTTCTTATGTTTTATGTTTCATTGGTTCTGAAAGTTTTTGTTAAAATAATTAAGTGTTATTCCGCAAACTTCTTAATTAAACTTTGATTCAAAGCAAGATTATTGATTTATACTCTGATAAATTTCAAATCAGTTAATCTTGGTTATTTAGTTTTAGATCCTGACAATAGATGTAACACCCTTGAAATCCACCAAAATGACACGTCATTTACAATACACAGGTGACAATAACACATATAACTCATAACACATAAGTCATAGGATTACAAGCAAACACTGTTAATTTTAAACTTTAATCACAATGTAATCAACTCTGATCTAACATATATAAACACGTACACTGATCTCATCTCATAATTACTGAATCATACCTGGATTCGCAGTTCACACACTGTCACATGCAGGAATCCCCAAGCTAAACGTTATCCATGACATCAGTCCCCCACTGCTAACCCGATCTCTGACCCCCTGAAATACACATTTAGACTCAAATACGTAAGCTTCACAGCTCGTGAGCACACAATGGTTAGACTCAACAGTATAACACATACACAAACACACAACACATAACACATGGCAGAATATGCAATTCAACTCTCATCTATGCACATTGATCTCAGGACCGTTCCTATCGTTTTTGGGACCCGGGGCAGAAACAATAAGGGGCCCATGTGTACTAGACAAATAGCAAAGCAAGGAATGTACTAGACAAATGGCAAAGCAAGCAATGCACTAAACAAATGGCAATTACCAAAGACCAATTAGCAAAACAATCAATATTATAAACAACTAGCAAATAACATTAGCAAAACAAGTAATGTACTAAACAACTAGAAAGGGTGTTAAGGAGTAAATATACCTTTAGTTAGAGTCTTGAATGTAGATTCTTAATTCTTGAACTCTGAAATCTGAACTTGTGGTGCTCTTCTTGGTAGACTGTACAAGGAAAAAGAATGAGCAACGATCAATATATACAACATAAACACATAATTAAATAAGAAATTAGGAAAAATCAAATAAAAAGAATGCATTAGAGTTAGAGATTGAGGTTCAATACACTAGAGTTGAAACAATCCATCAAAAGTAAAATTGGGGAAAACCATAAATGGTGTCATACGAAACTGTGGTCGATTGAAGAATAGCTAAAATGAATCATGATGTGTTCGATTGTGGACTACTGTGTGAGAAGTCGGGAAGGCGAGAATCGCTTGTTAACTCGATTGAAAATCTATACCTTTGACTTTTGTTGAGCGATAATTAATTGTTGTGTGCGTGAATCTGAAGTGTTGCCTACAAGTCAACATCATTACCCTCAATGATGATTTCCACATCCAACGAAGCATCGCACACGCAGGATGGTAGATTTGTGGTGTCTGATTGGAGTGATCATTGGTATGCGTCTGTTCGTCCTCTATCAATCGTGAATGGCGACAACCGTTTATCGCATTTGGGCCTTGAAAGAGTTAGATGTATATCAAGGTTTTTTTTTTTAAATTATGGGCCCCTTACCTTCTTGGGCCCTGGGCGGTAGCCCAGGCTGACCAGGCCCAGGGCCTGCTCTGATTGCCCTCATCTCTGGTATCTCCATCGCCGAGCATGAGATCCAATAACATTGAGAATCACATATCTGGTAAGGACGTCTCCTCACAATCAAACTGGGAATCCCATCCCTGGTGGGGAACCCTCCCCACTGCTAACAGGTCGCACACAACAACGGTTAGCCACATAAATAAGCACAGGAGCGACCTGGCTATAAAGCCTGCCATATATATTGTAACCCTACACAGGACTAGGTGGGGCTACTCACCTCATGCGATAACACATCGCGAATATCAGTCCACGCGATAACCCATCGCGGACAGCGGCCTCCACAATAACCCATCGTAGTCATCGCCCCCCGCGATAACCCATCGCGGATATCAACTCCCGTAACAACCCATCTCGAACCCCGACCTCCACAATGACCCATCGTGGACGACTCGGGTGGATCTCATCTCATACCATCACTCTATCTTAACTTATGCACATAATTATCACAATTATAAGAGAGGAAGGTCATACCTGAGGTGCCGCTTCCCCTTCTTATATCACAAGTATATATCTCATATAGACAGTTTAAGACTCGTAAGGAAGGTGTGCACTTTGAAAATACTCGTGTACTCACCTGGATCACAACAACTGACTGTCACACACCCCAGTAATCACTTTCCGGCTCGACCCGATACCAGCTCATCCCTGAACACACAACAGATCCCAACGGATTAACTCAAGTCCAAACAGATTGATCGCGGCCGCACTCACCCAAGCATGGTCGCACTGACCCCATCGCGGGGCGCGCTCAAATTGCGGCCCGTTCACATAAACCCTAGCCCGTACTCGACCCCGCGCTACTCATCGCGACGACGCTCAACCCATCGCGACCGCAATTGCGGCGCGTTACATGTCCCTCTGCTTCTACACAGCTCTACCAAGGAGGGTATTTCACCTCCCCAACTAGATTTCAGCCATATCAACTCATACTTTTGACCCCAAAACATTTCTAATACATTTTCCAATCAATTCCCAATATATCATAGCAATTAACACACTAAAACAGAATCAAAAACATAAAAATGAAGGATGAAGATGATTTCTAGCAGCTTAATCCTCTTGATTGGCTTCCAATCTGACTTCCCAGCAACACATAAACACACATACAACACTTTATAAGAGTTTGGGAAGTAAAAGGAGCAAACAACGCAAGGCAACGTATATACGTTTTCAATATATCGCGGGTTCAACACCGATACCCGACCCCGTTATCACATTTTCACAATTAATATCAATACTTCTCATTTAATATCATGAATCCAAAATTATTAATAATCCGCTAAAATTATATCTCGATGACACGCATACTCGACTTCGACACATGTTAATTCCACTAATCGCAATACTGTTGGCCCAAAGCAATATTAATAACATGAATAACCAATAGATTAAATCCACGTAATACATCTAAAAAATGAGTTGTTACAAATCCTCCCCTCTTATAAAGAATCCGTCCCCGGAATCTAATTCTAATCCGTATTAAAATCACCACTACACAACTCTTTCTCAGATTCTCTAGTAACACAGATACTCTTACGATATCTCATCAAACTCAATCCATTTCTCACACATCCGTACTCAACTCATGCTGCCCAGCATCTCAAAACTGCTCCCTACGGTAATCTCACCGAAGTATACCTGGTTCATTACTAATGAAGCTCTCTTTTTGATGAATCATGCAAGCACATGTTACCCCTGAATAATATCAGGAAACACTTCCTGATCACCGACTCTGCACAGTCTCAGTAACCCACTGTAGCACACAGTAATAGTACTCCATTACACTTTTACACCGAATCACTTTCACTAGCTCAATTACACAGACACTGAATTCAATCTCAATCACAAAGGTTGACCATCTCTAGCCATCTCGAATTAATTTTCAATCTGTTTCACAATGCTCTTTTCCCTTATACTTATCTCGTAGATCTCGATATGATTATCAACAACTCTATTGAATTCGCATTTGAGATCTGAATGTTACAATCATAACCCGTCAATATCAGCGTCCCTCGCGATAATATCACCTCGTTGAAACAAAATCAAACCATCCGACTCATGGTTATAACCCATCAATAAAAAAAGGTTAAGCGCCCCCTGTTAATTAATTCGTTAAAATCGCAATCATCATTGACACTTGTCGTTCTGCGGGTTAATGTTTAAAATCCACTATGATATTAGCCACATGATTCCCAATAATCGCTCCTTTATTCTCTACAAAGTCATTAACTCTTCGACATATCGTCACTGATCGCCTTTCAACCTGATCAACAGTGGCATGTTCAAAGATCTTAGTGAATGACAATGCTCCTCGGATGAACAAATAATCTCAATTTGTTTAACTCATCAGTATCAAGTTGGCATAATCTTAAGAAATCAACCCTTTCACAATCACTGCTAGTGCTCTGTCACTCTGTCTCAATTTCTCAGTTTGTTCACAAGTCTCTATTTCCACAATCTCATCTCATATCTGCTCTCACAGCTTAAAGATTATCATATATGGTCTATCTCTTAGACTCTGTAACTCATCATATCAGTTCCCATGTCTCTTGGGGGTAATACTCTTAATCGTAACCCACGACTCAATCATATCGAAGCACACATACTTTGTGTCTCATGTATCTCATTTGGAACTTAACTCTATATTCCCATACACTTTACCTCGGACTCATACTCTGTAATCTCATATATCCCATCTCGGACGCACACATTGTGATCTTACACATGACATTCTTTGATTTCTCAGTCTATCCTAGACAATCCGGTCGTCAGCTCATTGTAAGCATTGAGACTCTGCTACACTCAGAAATCTCAGATGTCAGGCATTACCCTTGATTGCCCACAACTCAAACTAGTCTCAAATCTCTAGAATAACTATATATCTTTCACTGGTTATCACACAACTTAAACCACACTGCTCATAATCGAGTGGATATCTCAATAACATGATACGCGGATATTCGCATAACTATGCTCGATATCTCATACATTGTTACTCACACATTTTATTACCCTGTAAGCATAATCCTCACTGATTATCACAATCACAACTTCATCAAACTCTAATCGGTATACCCTGTAATCATATCACTAGTCATTATCCCATGAATTCGGTTGACGTCAACTCATAGAACATCTCTGTCATGGTCATAGCTCTGATGAATACTTCAGCCACGAACTCAGTTAGATATTCCACGAATAATTTAGTCAATTCCTCTAAATTCCTCCTAGAGTTCACGTGCAATTGATATATCCTCTAATCACTTCTCTTCTCAATGGCGACATCGCATAAGCCAATTAGATTACGCAGTCTCGAATCACACGTCTCTATCCTCTCGCTGGAAGGTGATCCCCATCTTCCACTCTTATCTCTTCTCGTACTGTAACACAATCTTGATGTCACCATCAAGGATCAATTCACTTTGATCATGGTCTCAATATCACGAATCTCTATTAATGATGTTTACTCAAACATGATAATAGCTCCTCTTGCTCATATAACTCTCTATATATATGATCAATCCACTAACACATTGCAATCTTCAACTTTATAAACAATGATAAACATGGGTACACCATATAGATCATTACCGTATACCCACGGTCATAGTTAATACATTACATTAGTTAAAATTTGTCTCAATTAAGCGCATAGTTTGTAAAAGATACATACTCGACCCTGCTGCTTCACATGGCTACGCATTAATAATAGGATACGCTCATCCCATTACTCTAGGATCAATGCATCACTGAATCGCATATTAAGGCTCAACTGTAGCAACTCTGCTTGTACTCATTTACCCTTTTAACGTGAATCCCCTTTTGAATATCCCAAGTCTGATACTCTGGTCTTTCACTGTCAGGATCTATAACTTATGAAAATTATGAATAACCAAGATTAACTGATTTGAATTTATCAGAGTATAAATCAATAATCTTGCTTTGAATCAAAGTTTAATTAATAAGTTTGCGGAATAACACTTAATTATTTTGACAAAAACTTTCAGAATCAATAATAGCATAAAACATAAGAAGTAATCAAGACTGTTTGTATTGCTGAATTCAATGATTACAATCACCTCTAATCTGTTTTGATTAGACGAAGAACACAAACTGTTCTTAGGGTTTTACAACCTTAGAGGCTTAAGAAAACTTGAAACAATAAAGCAATTACAGACTCAAAAATATGCAGAAAACTCTTTCTTTTTGCGTGTATATCTTCTATACAATCTTCTGTCTATTTATATTGCTTTATGGACGTGTTTCCTTGAAGGACTATGACTTCTCTGATAGTAGATATGCTGGAATCTTCTTGTAGATATCTTCCCTGAAAATCAGCACATTCTGTTTATGAAACTGTTGAGCAGCTTGAATGACTTGGCAGCATGAACTGAGCAGCTTGAGTTATTTTGCTCTGGCAGCTTGAACTTTTATACTGGCAGCTCGAGTTTCTTCAACTAGCAGCATGAACTTTGTACTTACACAGAAAATCTACTAACAGTATGAGAAGTCTAACTAACAGCTTGAGTATACTTGAACTATTTCCCAACAATCTCCCCCTAACTTAAATTCTTTATACAAGACTTTAAGTTCTATACAAATAAGGAAATGAAAAAGTAAACTGTTATTTACAAACCAAGGCTTTCAAAAACTTACAATTGTGCAAGCTTCTGATCCATAGCCTTCAAAAATTCTCTCTTCATCTCTTCTTTATCACAAGATATCCTAACTGATTTTATTTGAAGCAGCATATCTTTTGAAAAATTATAAAACTCGAGATTGAAGAAAATACCAAATCCATCTTTGAATGTGATTCTGTAGGTTCTGGATTTGACAAAAATATGAACTTCCTTGATCTGCTTCCCTTTCTTCTCAGCATCTTCCACTTCTTTTCTTGCAAATTCAGCATCAGCAACTGAACTTAGATCTCTGATGAGTTGTTTTACTTGTGGAAGATCAGATCTGACTTGAGAAACAGACCCTATGTGATACATCTTTATTAGTTCATGCCTGGTCAGCTTATGGACCATCTGCCAGAATGTATCATACTCCTCTTCTGGTCCAGATTCTCTCCTTATCACAAACTTGACCCTTATATTTCTTTCATCCAGAGACCTGGCAAACCAGTAGTTGATTTCTGGCTTTGTGAAGTCATGTTGATCAATCAACTTTTCTATTTCCATAGCTTTTTGCAAATGGTGCTGAAAGATCACCCTCTTAACAGATGATGGAACAGAAACAGTAGGTTGATCAGTGGGAGCAGGTGCACTGGCAGCTTCAGTTTGGACTGGTTTTGTTGATGGTTGGACTGATTGGGACGGTTGAACTGTTGGTACTGGCTGAACTTCTGAAGAGACTCTTGTTTTCTTTCTTTTCTCCATTTCTTTATCATGTATTGCCTGCAGCCTCTCAGTAGGCATAGACTGAGCAATTTTCTTTGGAATATCTGCTGCAACGGCAAAATTGATTAAGAATCTTCTATTTTCAGCCTTGGTATGCCCAGTTGGCATTCTCCTCTTCCTTTCACCTTGCTTTACCACAAACTCTCTTAGGTAGTCTCCTAAGGTTTCATCATCTTGCATTGGGGCATGGGTTTGCTGGTCTAAGGCCTGATCTTGTTCTTCTGCTAATTTTCTGGCAATCTCAGCATCAAAGGCAATCTGGGCTTTTCTGGAAGAAAACTTGTGCTTTGGAGACTCAATGAGAATACCCTTGCCCTTATCTTTTGTAGCAGAAGATGTAGGTTGGACTGAACTGGATGGAGCTTGATTGCCTTCTCTTATAACAACTCCAGTTGCTCTTGTAGAAGCAGCTTGAGTTTCTAGGCTAACAGCTTGAGAAGCTGTTGGGACTGCTAGCCTAGAAGATGGAGCTGTTGATGCTGCTTGGACTGTTGGTGTTGGAGCTGCTTGGACTGGTTCAGGAACTTCCTGATTCTCCCCCTTTTTGGAAGCATTGGTTTGGTCAGAAGGACCTACAACCTTTGCCACATGGGTTTGAATCAACTGCTCTAGTTTGATGAGCTTATTTCCACAAAGAGTAAACCCTTTGTGTAGATTAGCCAGTTTCTGATTGTGAGCAGCTTCTGCCTGTTTGAGTGCATGAATTTGTGCCCCCTGTGCAGCAATGATGGACATTTGGTATTCCAACATTGTTACAACAGGTTTCAGCTTTGGATCCGTTAAGAGCATCAGTTGCAGGCTAGTCTCAAGATCAGATAACACCAGGGGTGTTTGTGGTCTATCACTGACATTAACACCAGAAGTAGAAACCTCTGGGCCCCTCTTTTCTTGGTACTGGGGACTTCCAGCTCGTGTTTGCACACTTGCTGTTGCCATGGGTGTGGTCTTAGAGATGTTGGCCCTGTCCTGTGCCTCTTGTGCAGAGACATCAGTAGTGCCAGCCACAGAACCCATATGAACAGTCTCAGAAGAGATGTTCACCTCCTGATTGAGGTTGGGAGTGTCCTCAATTGGTTCCCTTTGGATATTCTGTGCAGAAGGATCCTCCTGCACAGGGATATATGGCTCTTGTCTAAGGGAGGAGGAGGAAGGAGCTCCTCGTCCCCTTTTCCTTTTATATAAGTATTGTAGTGGGCGTGTGGGCTGTACAAAAGGATCAGTGGGAATATCTGTATCATGAGGAGTGGGTTGGGGTCCTGGGGTTGAAGCAGTAATGTTAGGCTGTGTCTGCTCAGGCCCCTCTCCTCTGTTTCTTGTGATGATGTTCATCATTGCAGAGGGCAATGGAGCATCAATGCTAACAAAATTGGCACTTGGCTTTATCAGCCTTTTGATTGAAGATAGTGAGTGCCTATGGGAAACATATATCCTCTTATGTAAATTTGAAGCAGTGCAGGTGTGTGCAATTATTTTTGCCAAAAATCGAGGATACATCAAAAATTTCCCATGCTTCAAGGAATGATGCCTTAACATTCCTTGAAAGATCATATTTGAAAAATTGAACTGTTGGCCAGTAGAAAAGCACACTAAGGCAGTGGCAATATTTGAAGAAAATTCGGACCAACCAGTTCTTTTGGGGCTTAAACATTGCTGAATAATATGCACAAGGTATTTCCATTTAGGAGAAAAGTGTGCTTTCAAGAAAGTAAAAGAATCAGCAGGGCCCCTATATCCGATATTTTGAAGACCAAAGTGTAAAGCAGTAAGAGATAGGTCTTTTATACCTGTGGCATCTTGAAGATGCAGATGATGTCTGATGGACTCCTCGGTGATATTGATGGTAGTACCATCGATTTTGGAAGTCAGGGTAGGCACTCCATTGATGGTTTGAACATAGACATGATTCCAGAATTGCTCAATATGAGATATGTATATAGTGGGGTTGATATTGAGGGCATAGTGGATATGGGAGTGCCTGAGGAAGTCCATCATCTCATGGAACGGTTCAAGGTCAGTGTGTTTCAGGGTGTATGGGAGGCAGTTGTGTTCTTTTACGAACTCCATTGATCAAGAAACAACGGTTTAGGGTTTAGGGTTTGAAGAGAATGTGTGTATCGTTCAGAGAGAAAGCAGAAGGTCGTGGAAGAAGAATATGTAACTGGTAGTTACAACTGAACGAAACTGGGACCGTTAAAGGTTTCGAAAAGGTTAGGTCCCGCGCACACATTTGAAAAATTACCTAAATACCCTGCACACTTTGACAGATCAAGTGAAAACAACTAGCAGTCCGAGAAAATGAACTAGCAGCATGAGAAAAGACTCATGCTTTTAGTGTAAAATTGTGCAACTTTTCAATAGAACAGTGTCTCCCCCTTAAATTAGCATATTGAGTTGATAATAATAGAAACCAATTAATCCATGTTTACCATACCAATGTTTGATATTAGGAAAGTGAACCTTCCTACATCAAAAGGTTTTGTAAATAGATCAGCTAGCTGATCATCTGTATGTATTTTGGTAACTTGGATTAACTTCTTTTCATTACTATCTCTGATGAAGTGAAATCTGATTTCTATATGCTTGGTTTTTGGGAATTTCACTGGGTTTTGCACAATGCTAATGGCACTTGAATTGTCAATATAAATAGGAGTGGATAAGAAATTCATACCATAGTCTCTTAGCTGATTTTGAATCCACATTACCTGGGAGCAGCAGCTTGCAGCTGCTACGTATTCTGCTTCAGTGGATGATGTGGAGACAGTTGTTTGTTTCTTGCATTGCCAAGAGACCAGTCTTGCTCCTAAGTATTGACATCCACCAGTTGTGGATTTTCTGTCAATGTTGCAACCACCATAGTCACTGTCAGAATATGCAGTTAGTTCAAAAGGAGAGTCTTTGGGATACCATAGGCCTAAATGTGGTTGGCCTTTAAGGTATCTGAAGATTCTCTTAACAGCAACCAAGTGAGAATCCTTTGGTGAACATTGAAACCTGGCACACACACAGACAGCAAACATTATATCAGGTCTAGAAGATGTTAGATACATGAGAGATCCTATAAGGGATCTGTATAGATGAATGTCCACATCTATGCCATCTTTGTCTGTATGGAGCTGTTTATGAGGATCCATTGGAGTGCTTGCAACCTTTGTGTCTTGATAGCCAAACTTTTCCAGTATGTCTTTGACATACTTTGATTGACTTATGAATAGACCAGTAGGCTTCTGTTTGACCTGCAGCCCTAGAAAGAATGTGAGTTCCCCCATTGAACTCATTTGAAACTTTTTGTGCATTAGGGCCTCAAAATCTTTGCACAACTTATCATTAGTTGAGCCAAAAATGATGTCATCAACATAGATCTGGACAAGAAGAATCTCAGCTTTGATGGATTTAGTGAAAAGTGTTTTGTCCAGAGTGCCTCTCTTGAATCCATTCTGTAGAAGATATGATGACAGTGTGTCATACCATGCTCTGGGGGCTTGGTGAAGACCATAGAGAGCTTTGTCTAGCTTGTACACCCTGTCTGGATACTTGTAGTCTTCAAAACCAGGAGGTTGACACACATACACTTCCTCTTCAATTGTCCCATACAAGAAAGCAGACTTAACATCCATTTGATACACTTTAAAGCCTTTGAAACTTGCATATGCTAGAAATAGTCTGATGGCTTCAATTCTTGCTACTGGAGCAAAGACATCATCATAATCTATTCCCTCTTCTTGAGTGTACCCTTGTGCTACTAGTCTTGTTTTGTTCTTGATGACTATCCCTCTCTCATCCTTCTTGTTTCTGAACACCCATCTTGTACCTATTGCTCTCTTACCTTTAGGAATATCCACCAGAGTCCATACATTCTGAATTTTAAACTGTAAAAGCTCTTCTTGCATAGCTTCAATCCAGGATGAATCTTTTAGTGCTTCTGATGCCTTTTTAGGTTCTAGTTGAGACATGAAGCAGGCATGTTCAAAAGCAGCTAGGCTGAATTCTGGAACTGCTTGTTCAGCAACAGCAGTCTCATTGTGGACCATCTTCCTTGTTTGAACAGGAGTGCTTGGATCACCCAGTATTTGATTGAGAGGGTGATACTTATGAACTCTTAGTGTGGGGTCTCTCTCTGTTTGGAAGGATGTTCCAAGGTTTGTGTCATCTCCATCAGAACCAGTGAATGGTTCAGTTTCTGGAACAGTTTGAGTTTCTAGGCTAACAGCTTGAGAAGCTGTTGGGACTGTTAGCCTAGAAACTGGAGCTGTTTCCTTTTGTGTTTGAGCTGTGCTGTCAGGACTTGGAAATGGCACTTCAGTGTCTGGATTTGCATCATGTTGAGTGCTCAGGACCCCTGGAGGATCACATGACAGAAGTGGTAGAGTGGTGAAGTCATCCCAACTTGTTGAATCTGCAGCAGTCTGAAACTTTGTGCCAACAGCATGAGAAATTGTATTGGCAGCATGAGAATGTGTGTTAGCAGCTTCAACCCTGTATGCATCAGCTTCTGCAGTAAACTCAGCAAAGCTCAGAGAATTTGTTAGAGAATCTAAATCAAATAACCAATCAGGACCAGTGCCTTTGATGTTAGCAGTATTTTCATTAAATTCAACATTGGCACTTTCTTCAATTGTTTTAGACACTCTGTTGTATACTCTATAGGCTTTGCTTTGAGTTGAGTATCCTACAAAAAATCCTTCTTCAGCCTTACTCTCAAACTTCCCTAAGTGAGTCTTAGTGTGAAGAATAGTACATGGGCATCCAAAAGGCTTGAAGAAAGCTATTAGGGGACTTCTGTTGTGGAATAGCTCATAGGGAGTTTTTCCTTGTGATTGAACTACTTGAACCCTATTTAGAACATAACAGGCTGTATTAACAGCTGCTGCCCAGAAAGTCATAGGCACATTGGAATCAGCTTACATTGTTCTAGCAGCCTCAATTAATGTTCTATTCTTTCTTTCAGCTACACCATTTTGCTGTGGTGTTCTTGGTGCACTATATTGTCTAGCAATACCTTTGGACTCACAGAAACTGTTTAGAATTTGATTTTTAAATTCAGTTCCATTGTCTGATCTTATCACCTTAACCTTGGAATTGGATTGGTTTTCTATCTTAAGGATAAAAGACTTAACAAGCTCAGCAGTTTCATCTTTGGACCTAAGAAAGTAAACCCAAGTAAATCTGGTGAAATCATCAACAATGACTAAACAGTATGCCCTTTTATTCAAACTCAAAACAGATGTTGGACCAAATAAATCCATATGTAACAACTGAAGAACAGATGAGATTGAATTTACTTCTTTGGCCTTATGAGAAGTTTTATGTTGCTTACCTTTAAGGCATGCTACACAATGATCATCACAAATGAACTCCTTTTGTGGTAAACCTCTTACCAGATTCTTTTTAACCAAATCATTCATGGACTTGAAGTTCATGTGACACATCCTTCTATGCCAAAGAGCAGACTCATTTGATGATGCTTTGGATATTAAACAGCTTAAAGTATTTGATTTAGTCAAAAGAGCTGTGTCGAGGCAGTAAACATTGTCCTTTCTTGATGTTCTAAGTAAAACAAGATTTTCAGGAATTTTGAAATCCTTTGAAAGAACAATGCACTCAGAATCTGTGAACAGAACAATGTTTTGTTTGTCACAGATTTGAGAGACACTCAATAAATTGTACTTAAGCTGTTCAACATACAAAACATCATGGAATGTCATGTTGCCTGCATTTACAGTACCTTTACCTGTAACCTTACCTCCTTTTGAGTTGCCTCCAAATGCAACAAAACCTCCATCAAAGCCTTTGAAATTTGACAAGCATTCAGAATTGCCTGTCATGTGCCTAGAGCATCCACTGTCCAGATGCCATCTTGTCCTATGAGGAGACCTGTGGTTGCCCTGCACAAATAACAGCTTAGTTAGTAGTGGAGTAAACCCAAACCAAATTGGTTTTGGGTTGGCCTTGTACATTGACATAACTAAAAACTGTTTTTGACTTCTTGTATTTAGTGAGATCTACTGATGGAGTCTTTGGAGAGTATTTAGTGATAATATGAGGTATCCAATTATTTTGATCATCTTTTCTTCTGACAGTCTCAGATGATTCACTAGCAGTTCCAGTTTGATGCCCAACAGCTTGAGCTGTGTTTGGAGTGCTAACAGTTTCAGTTTTTGCACTAACAGCATCAGATTTTGACTTAGCAGTCTGATTTTTTGCATTAGCAGTTTGAGCAACAGATTTGTCCTTGACACACCATATTTGTTTAAAACTTGATTTAGGCTTTGCCAAAACTTGTTTTTGATGTGTGGACTGTTTTTTATTAACTTTTGAGAATCTGTGATCAACTGCTCTCTTTGGAGCTGCTGTGGAAGGTTTCACTTTTGAGGGCTTTGCCTGTTTAGGATTTGATTTTGTGTGATGCACAGGCTGTTTTGCAACAGCTGGTCTGTAAAAACAATCCTTGGCTAAGTGATTCTTCCTTCCACAGTGAAAGCATCTTTTGACAGTTTGAATTGGAACACCAGACTTTTCTGTTAATTTCTGGTTCTTGTTTCTCTGGTTTCCTCTTACCTGCTGTTGTTTAGGAAACTTTTGAACACCATGCTTTTGGCATGTGCAGATAGAAACAGTTTTACCTCTTTTAGTTCCTTTTGATGAAGATGCAGTGTTACAGTTAGAATGTACAGATACTTGTGGAGTAGCATTGCATACACTCATCTTCTCTTTTCCTTTCTTACTGGGAACTTTGACTTCTATTGGTGCATTCTTTGTGTCACAGTCTCTATTTTGACTCTTATCTTCCTTTGGTTCAGGACTGCTGTCAAGGATAGGATCTACAATAGTCATAGACTCAACTAATGGTTCATTGACAAGTCTATCAGCAACTTCACTCATTGGATGAATGTACTTGTTATTATATGGAGGTGGAGTAGCTCTGTATCCTATTCCTTCTTTGGGATTGACCTGAGATTTGACTCTATCTTTGAATTGAACTTCCATTAGGTGTTCTAGCTTTTGATTTGCTAACTTGAAGTTACCTAAATCTATGTTAACAGATTTCAGTTTCTCATTAGCCTCTAACACATTCTGTTCAGTTTCTTCTACCTTTTTATTCAAAGATTCTATTTTCTTATTGAGTTCCTTTTTCTCCCATTCATGATAGTTTCTATCATACCCCATTTGAAGCTCATTATCCTTATAGTCATTGATCTGTTTTTCCAGATCTTCTATGGCTTGCATATATTCATATCTCCTTTCTTCCATCTTAGCTAGAGTTTTGCACATGCTCTCATTATGATCTCTGTACTTTTTAACCATATTTTTGCATGATTGAGAGCAGAGTTTAGAATTTACCTCAGATGGTAGTTCAGTTGAGGAGACATTTGAGGTTTCTGCCATCAGTGCTTGATTTTGGAATTCTTCCTCTGTCTGATCACTCCAGTCAAACACATTGTCTTCTTGAGAGACAAGTGCTGTTGATGAGGAAGCTTGGATGGGCTGTGAAGTCCTTGATGGTTGTTGACCTTGAGATCTACATTCTCTGGCAAAGTGACCAAGCTTATGGCATTTATAGCATTCCACTTTTGATTTATCAAAAGATGGTTTGCCATCTGTTTTGGCTTGAAAGTTGGTCCTTCCAGTTCTTTTCAGGAATCTTTTGGCTCTCATGGTCAGCATTGCATGTTGCCACTTTAAATCCATCTCTTCAAGATCATCAGGATGGATTTGTTCCAAGTCTTCAACATTTAGAGCAAATAATCCATCATTGGCAACAAAAGCTTCATAATGAGTTTCAGCAGAATTGCCATCACCACCTGAAAAAGAATCACAGTTATTAGATTTTTCAGAGGACAAAAGAGCAGTGTTGTGATTATAAGAAAAAGGATTTCTTTTTAGCATCAATTTCAGTCTCAAACACTCTTAGACTATTGTATAGATCATCCAATTCTATCTCATCAAGTGTGTCTTTTGTTCTCCACTGTGCAGCATAGACTGTCCATTCTTCTCCAAGAGATCTGAGAAACTTTCTGTTGACCTCATCTTGATCCAGATTGACCCTTGCACTTTCCAGTTCACTTATCAGTTTGTTGAACCTGTCAAAGATTTGAGTGAGGTTTTCATTCTTGCCACCAGAAAAGTTTTCATACTGCTGTTTCAAGAGGTCCTTTTGATTTCTCTTGGTACTTGCATTACCAGCAAACCTCTTCTCTAAGGCATTCCAAAGAGAGTGAGCAGTATAAAACTTTTTAAACTGATGTTGATAAGCATTAGGAATGGCTATTTGTAATAATGTGAGTGCTTTCACTTCATTCATTCTAGCCTTCCTTTCAAGTTCAGTTTTTGGAGGAGTTTTTACTGGTTTTCCCTCAGCATCAAGTTCTGGATTAACGGCAGGAGGAAATTCAACAGCTTCCCATATGGCATAATCAATGAATTGAATATGCTGTTGAATCCTGAGTTTCCACATCTCAAACTCAGTGGGCTTGAGCATAGGCACTTTGAGTCCTTGCCCAGATCCACTGCTGCTATTTTCAAATTCCATTGAAAAAGATTAAAAATTTGAAAGAAAGTTTTCGACTTTGAAAAACAAAGAACGACCTGTGTCTCTGATACCACTTGTCAGGATCTATAACTTATGAAAATTATGAATAACCAAGATTAACTGATTTGAATTTATCAGAGTATAAATCAATAATCTTGCTTTGAATCAAAGTTTAATTAAGAAGTTTGCGGAATAACACTTAATTATTTTGACAAAAACTTTCAGAATCAATAATAGCATAAAACATAAGAAGTAATCAAGACTGTTTGTATTGCTGAATTCAATGATTACAATCACCTCTAATCTGTTTTGATTAGACGAAGAACACAAACTGTTCTTAGGGTTTTACAACCTTAGAGGCTTAAGAAAACTTGAAACAATAAAGCAATTACAGACTCAAAAATATGCAGAAAACTCTTTCTTTTTGCGTGTATATCTTCTATACAATCTTCTGTCTATTTATATTGCTTTATGGACGTGTTTCCTTGAAGGACTATGACTTCTCTGATAGTAGATATGCTGGAATCTTCTTGTAGATATCTTCCCTGAAAATCAGCACATTCTGTTTATGAAACTGTTGAGCAGCTTGAATGACTTGGCAGCATGAACTGAGCAGCTTGAGTTATTTTGCTCTGGCAGCTTGAACTTTTATACTGGCAGCTCGAGTTTCTTCAACTAGCAGCATGAACTTTGTACTTACACAGAAAATCTACTAACAGTATGAGAAGTCTAACTAACAGCTTGAGTATACTTGAACTATTTCCCAACATTCACGTTATTAGCAAATATAGCTCTGATCACACAAGCTATTACGGTACTCCCGACCGATCACCCTGAAATCACTCAGACGTAAAAGATCACATACACCTATGACCGCATCTCAGCAGTCATACACAATACACAATCATCGCCCATATCCCTGTGTCTCAACATTGTTGCTCAACGCTGCTCTGTAGGTCTCTAACTATGTCTCTAGCTTGGCTATGTTAATCTCTCTCTACATTGAATTCAACTCTGAATTTTCTAAACTCAACTTCTATCTCTGCCTTTATAACAACTCCCTTTCTGCTCTGTATGTCTCTAACATAATTCAACTCTTCTCCGCCCTCTAACTCTATCACTATCGTTGTCTCCAGAAACCCACTGACGATTAGAGGCTGAACTGACAATCTCTGTATCCTGCCTATGAACACATAAATAACCCATCTATTTCTCTTTCTCTGATTCGTGCTAACCCTAGCACTAGTGCACATGGGAACCTCAAGAAGTATCACAACTTCTCGAGTATCACATTACAATCTCTCAACAAAATTGTAACTTTACGTTTTTCTTCCATTCACATGCTAAGGTACCAGTTGAACTTACTCAATAAACACGTCCATACGCGGCTACACTGCCACAATTTCATGACTTTGTAAGCAAACTTGATGTGCTGTCTCATGTCAATTATCTCTAATACAATGCTCTAACTCGATCATAACCCTGAACCGGCTCCGACTCATCACATAAACTCTGGCAGCTCTCAACAATTTCTCAACACTCAGACACTCCATCGTGTAATACATATAATATACTTAATTCAAAATCATCTCAATCTCATTTTCGCAAATGTTGACTCGTCTCTTACAATCTCAAACCCTGAACTCTAGTGGATACCCAATCGCAAACACCTTAAGGACTCTCTTCGGCACTAACAGATAACCATCTCAGCTTCTATATTAGAACTCATGGTTATCTCAATGGTGACTGAAGGCTTCATCCCTGAACCCTTGTTAAATTTCATTAGCCGAAGCTGAATTACCCATTCACTTTATAGATAAATCCACCAACTTGCTCACATCACATGTAGTCATTGCTCCACACCGGAGATCTCCCTCCGTTAAACATCTCACCTCGTTCTCAAGGTTAAATCATAATAATCGCAAGTTGGAATAAATCACATAACGCATCACATCTCAGAAGTTATCACAATTGTTAATATCCACTAACTCGTGTCACGAAGAATTCCCCAAGGATCTGAACATGGTCTAAGCTCAGGCATCCACTGTGATACTCAACACTTGAAACCTCAAGCTCTGATACCATCAGTGTAACACCCTCAAAATCCACCAAAATGCCACGTCATTTACAATACATAGGTAGCAATAACACATATAACTCATAACACATAAGTCATAGGATTACAAGCAAACACTATTAAATTAAAGCCTTAATCACAATGTAATCAACTCTGATCTAACATATATAAACACATACACTGATCTCATCTCATAATCACTGAATCATACCGGGATCCGCAGTTCACACACTATCACATGCAGGAATCCCCAAGCTAATCGTTATCCATGACATCAGACCCCCACTGCTAACCCGATCTCTGACCCCCTGAGATACACATTTAGACTCGAATACGTAAGCTTCACAGCTCGTGAGCATACAAGGGTTAGAATCAGCAGTATAACACATACACAAACACACAATACAAAACACTTGACTGAATATGCAATTTAGCTCTCAATAATGCACATTGCCCTCATCTCTGGCATCTCCTTCGCGGAGCATGAGATCCAACAACATTGAGAATCACATATCTGGTAAGGACGTCTCCTCACAATCTCTCTGGGAATCCCATCCCTGGTGGGGAACCCTCCCCACTGCTAACAGGCCGCACACAACAGTGGTTAGCCACATAAATAAGCACAGGAGCGACGTGGCTATAGACCCTACCATTTATATTGTAACACTACACAGGGCTAGGTGGGGCTACTCTATTGATACAAAAATATCAGTCTTAAATTTATAAACTCTAATCTGACCAAATCGACCGATAAACTCTCGGGCAAGTGTACCCGATCGTATAGTAAAAAACTGGTAAGACCAGGATCGTCTCCACAGGGAACAGAAAATGCAATTTATACCAACTAAAACTATTCTAGCAAAAATAAAATGGACAAAATGCAAACGAGTAAAAGGGGGGTTTTGTTTTTAGATTTTTAGATACCGTTGACACGACAAAGTAAACAAAATTAATCAAACTAAAATGACAATTAATAGTAACTAACGAAAATTTAAAACGACTATGAAATAACTAACTATGAGAATAGAATCAAATAACTAAAATGTATTTATCATTGAATCACTCCCCCTAGATTTGGTTCGTTTAAAAGTGCAATTGGTTGATAGAGTTTTTAAGAAATTTCGAGCTAACATAGACCATCAACCCTACTAATACGATTATAAGCTAATCTATTCAAAACACGCTAACTTTCGTTATTGGTAAATTGAACTCAAACTTTTATCTGGGTTATTAGAGAAGCAGTTTCAACTATCATAATTTCAAAATAATTGATTACCCTAACCGCATGCAACCGTCATAATTTCAGAACAAGCAAACGATAAGATAAAACTAATTACACGTGCAAGTCATAATTTCAGAACATGACACAATGTAATAGTAAATTACTCAATAATTATTAAGATAAATAATTCAAGGTTCACGACTAGGCATAAACAAAACTCAATCAGTAATAAAAATAAACCTAAATCTAGGGTTCGTTCATCAATGACGAATACAATAAAGTTAGCCCATAATTAAATCAATAACTAACAATAATAAATAACAAATAAAATAAACATAATTACTCAAAAACAATTAGGAAAATGCAAAAGTAATATTGCTACCTCTTGTGCGCAGGATCACAAAAAGAAAGATAAAAGTAAAATTATGAATGTTGTTTTCTAATCTCCAAATGCATTGCCTCCAGCCGCAGAAGAAAAAAAATAAATGTTGTTTCTTTCTCCTTTGCACCACCACTAGCAGGAGAAAGAAAGGCCACACAAAAAAAATTAAGTATTGCTTGCTGTTGAATCTCCCTAGCCGCCAAACCAAACACAAAAACAATATATAACTTAATTCCTCTTTTTTAATTCCTCTTTTCCTTTTTTTTTTCTTCACTTCAGCGGCAACCCTTTTAATAAATTAAATTATTTCTCTCCAAAACCCTTATGGACTAATAAAATAAAAATGGACTTTGGCCCGTTGGGTGTTGGACTTGGAGTGGCTTAAATCTTGAACTTTCTTTGGACCCGCTTGCATGCTCTCATATTTTTCACTTTAAGCCCAAATAAGCATCTTATTTTCTTGTCTTGTACTCAATTAAACCTGCAGATAAAAATGACAAGTAAATTAACTTTTAGCATCAAAACTTATATGTTTAAGCGCATAAAAAGAATGATATTGTTGAATAAATATATAAATAAATAAGACAATATCAAAACTTCCCACACTTAAACTTTGCTTGTCCTCAAGCAAATCATCTCAAAAGAAACACATAAAAAAAGCAAACACAATTCAGACGCATAGGAAGCTTAAACAGTTAAAAGGGACGCCTTCAAAAATAACTCAACTTCAACAAACACAGGATAACTTAGATTCATGCACATGTATGTGTACCGATCCGCTCTAACTTTTCACTGACTCCAACAGAATTCAAAAATCACTTGACTAAACTTATCTGACCTACAAATCACTCATCCTTGCATACTTTATTAAACTTTTCCCTTCAAACTTTTCTGACTCAAGGCTTATTGATGATTTCTCTTTTTTTTTTTGTTGGATTCAAGAAACCTATGACTTTCGATGGATCCCATGTAACGAACTTTCTACTCGACCGATCCCAAACTAGATGGTTTTAGGTGATCAGGTGTAGAACACCCCTCGAAGTCTACTCGTTCGAGAACCAAAGGCCACATTTAGTCACTTCATCACTTTTTTTTTTGAAAATCAATCCCAACCTCTTTTGTCAGAATTCAGCTGTTTGTAATTTAAGATGGTATATCAGGATACCGACTCGCTGACAATAATCCCAGGAATTAACATAACATGCAATATTTTTTTTGCAATTTCCAGGCCATTAGAGCTCATAGTGATCAAGAAAAAAGTTAAAAATCAGCAAAAAGCCACAAACACTGCAACATTGAAGCTAAGCTAACCGATGATGTTAAAGACAAATGCTTTTCACAGACAACCTCTTACTTATTTAAGCATCACTATGCAAATGAAGTGTATGAACTTGCTAAAAGAAATTAAGGTGCATAGAGATGATATACTAACAGGACAAACAATGGTTAAAGTATTTAACCCCCCTTCCCACACTTCAAATTTTGCATTGTCCCCAATGCAATCACAGATAGAGCACAAATATATGGAAAGAATAGGGAGAATAAAGGAACAATACTCCCTTGGGGTTAGCAGCAATGACGTGAGACAGTGGCGGTAGATGTCAAATCACCGCAGCAGGCATCAATAACTGAGAAAACACACATGACAAAGAAAAGCATAAAACCTGTAAAAGAAGAAGCAATACACATTAGACTAAACACACGAATAAAATAAAAAATAAATAAGATAATGCGAGACAAAAATAACTAAAATAAAACTTAAAGAAACAGAGATTCGGGCTGCCTTCCGAGAGCGCCTTGTTTATTTTCGAGTCTTGAGCTCGACTCGCCCCTAAAGTTAATTATTTGGGGAAGGTGTCCATGACCTCCTCTTGTTCGGGTCCTTCTGCCTCATTGTATAACTTCAAACGATGACCATTAACGCGAAAAGAGCCACTGTCAGATTGGATATCAACGAAACCAGATTGGGAAGCTTTAATGACTGTATAAGGACCAGTCCAACGTGATTTCAGCTTACCCGGAGTGAGTTTCAGACGAGATTTGAATAATAGAACTTTGTCCCCTGATCTGAACTCCTTGACAGTCTTCAGACGACTATCATGCAACACCTTTGATCTCTCCTTATATAATCGCGAGTTATCATAGGCTTGGAGCCTCAACTCGTCTAACTCGTTCAACTGGAGAAAACGGTGTTTTCCTACCTCATGATAATCGAGATTTGCATTTTTCAAGGCCCAGAATGCCTTGTGCTCGATTTCAAGAGGGAGATGGCATGCTTTTCCATAAACCATTCGAAACGGCGTCGTGCCGGTAGGAGTTTTGTAGGCAGTACGGAATGCCCACAACGCATCTTCAAGCTTGTCGGACCACAATTTGGGGTTGTAGCCAATAGTGCGCTCGAGAATACGTTTAAGTCCTCTATTCGTGTTCTCGACTTTTCCACTCATTTGCGGGTGATATGGCGTCGAGAATATGTGATTCACTCCATAGCGTTTCAGGATTTTCTCCAACTGCTGATTACAGAAATGTGACCCGCGATCACTAATTAGCGCCTTAGGACAACCGAATCGAGAGAATATGCTTTTAAGGAAATTCACAACTACTCGGGCATCATTCGTTGGGAGGGCTTTTGCCTCAGCCCATTTCGAAAGATAATCTACAGCCACGAGTATGTATTTGTTGTTACGGGATGTCGGGAAAGGACCAATGAAGTCGATGCCCCATACATCAAAGATCTCGCAAATTTGAATTTCTTGTTGGGGCATCTCATCTCTTTTCGAGATATTGCCTGCACGCTGACAAGCATCACATATCTTGACCATGGAATGAGCATCTTTGAAGAGATTGGGCCAATAGAAACCACAATCTAAGAATTTTTTTGCAGTGTAGTTTGGCCTAAAGTGTCCTCCGGTCGGTCCTTGGTGACATTCATTCAAGATTTGTCTGGCATCAGTACCAGACACGCAACAGCGCATCACATAGTCGGCACCTAAATGGAAGAGATAGGGTGAATACCAATGATAGAACTTGGAATCACTCAAAAGCTTTCGCTTCTGCTGGTCGACCCTTTTTCTATGATTTCTACTGCAAGGTAGTTTGCTATGTTGGCAAACCATGGGTCATCGTCCTCACGGGACTCGATCATCTGTAGGAACTCATCAGGGAATGTGTCCTTGATGGTGGACTCCTTAAGCTTCTCGAGATTTGGGTTCTCGAGTCGAGAGAGATGATCAGCAGCTAGGTTTTCTGCCTCCTTTTTGTCCCGGATCTCAATGTCGAATTCCTGTAAGAGTAGAATCCAACGAATTAGTCTCGGCTTTGCATCTTTCTTGGCAAACAGATATTTGATGGCAGAATGGTCAGTGTAGACTATGGTCTTTGAGAGCACCAAGTACTGACGAAACTTATCGAATGCAAAAACTACCGCTAGAAGCTCTTTTTCGGTGGTAGTGTAATGTCCCTGGGCCGCAGTCAGAGTGCGACTCGCATAGTAGATAGGCTGAAAATGATTATTCTTTCTTTGGCCCAGGACAGCTCCAAGCGCGTAATCGCTAGCATCACACATGAGCTCGAATGGTGAGGACCAATCTGGTGGTATCATGATTGGCGCATGTGTCAGATGATGCTTCAGAAGATCATGTGCCTTCATACACTCTGATGAGAATACGAATGGCACGTCCTTCTCGAGAAGTTAGGTGAGAGGTCGGGCGATCTTAGAAAATCTTTGATAAAGTGCCTATAGAACCCGGCATGACCCAAGAAACTACGAACCGCTTTGACATTCGTGGGTGGAGGGAGTTTGGAAATCACGTCAACCTTGGATTTATCGACCTCCATTCCCACACTTGAGATTTTATGGCCTAGAACTATGTCTTCTCGGACCATAAAGTGGCATTTCTCCCAATTCAACACGAGGTAAGTCTCCTCGCATCTAGTCAGGATACGCTCAAGGTTCAAGAGACATGAATCGGAGTTGCCGAATACTGAAAAATCATCCATGAAAGCCTCCAAGCAATCCTCGGTCATGTAATGGAAGATGGCTGTCATACAACGCTGGAAAGTGGCAGGAGCGTTGCAGAGACCAAAAGGCATCCGCCTGTAAGCAAAAGTCCTGAAAGGACAGGTGAAGGTGGTCTTCTCTTGATCGTTTGGGTCGATAGAAATCTGAAAGTAGCCAGAGAAACCATCAAGGAAGCAGTAGAACTCATTCCCTGCTAGTCTCTCTAACATCTGGTCAATGAAGGGAAGAGGAAAGTGGTCCTTTCGGGTAGCGTCATTAAGTTTCCGATAATCTATAAATACCCTCCATCCAGTGACCACGCGAGTAGGGACGAGTTCGTCTTTCTCGTTTCAAACAACAGTGGTGCCTCCCTTTTTAGGAACCACGTGAATAGGTCTGACCCATGGGCTGTCAGATATAGGGTATTTAATCCCAACATCGAGGAGTTTGATAACCTCCTTCTTGACCACTTCGGTCATATTAGGGTTCAGCCGCCTCTGTCTCTGCACACATGACTTATAGTTATCCTCCATGAGAATCTTGTGTGTGCAGTAGGAAGGAATGATCCTTGGAATGTCAGCAGTCTTCCAGGCGATTGCCCGCTTATGGGCTTTGAGAAGATGAATCAATCTGCCTTTCTCATTAGGGGAGAGAGCAGAAGAGATGATGACAGGGAGAGAAGATTCTCCCTGTAAGAACGCATACTCAAGATAATCGGGAAGAGGTTTAAGCTCAAGAGTAGGCGAATCTTCGAGAGATGTCTTAATACGAATCTTCTCGTCAAATGCAAGTGGCTCGACTTCTCCATCGGTGTCTTGGGCGTCAACGGCGTCTGCACATAGGAGATCTTCGAGATTTCGCATTACCACATCAGGATCAATCGTGCACGCCTCATTACTCATCAAGGTCAAAAGTTGATCCAGCTCAGAATCCAGGCAATCATCTATAACATCAATAGAGAAACACGAATCATCTGCCGTATGTGCGTGTGTCATTGCCTTGTCTATGGAGAATGTGACTCTGTCATCAACAATGCCTAGATTGAGTTGTCTTTTAGATACGTGAACTATGACGTCAGCAGTGTTAAGGAATGGTCGTCCTAGAATGAGTGGAATCTGGCTATCTTCTTTCATTTCTAAGATGACAAAGTCAGCAGGAAAGACAAACCTATCTACCTTAACTTGGACATTCTCCGTTATGCCTAAAGGATGCTTAAAGCTACGGTCTGCAAGCTGAACGCACATCCTGGTCTGCTTAAGTTCACCTAGGTCTAGCTTAGAGTATAATGTGAGTGGCAGGAGATTAATGCTAGCACCTAGATTAGCTAATGCGTCACATACAGTATCAGAACCAATAAAGCAAGGGATAATGAAACTCCCTGGATCTCCAAGCTTAGGAGGCATGTCCTGCGTCTGTAGAATGGCTGAACACTGCTCACCGATTGGCAATGTGGTCGCTTCCTCCACCTTATTCCTATTCGACACTAGATCATTCAGAAACTTCCCGTAGTTAGGCATACCTGCAATGACATCAACAAGAGGCACGTTAATCCTAATTTGCTTCAATAAGTCAACAAACTTACCATACTGCTCTTGCATGCGCTCTTTCCGTAAACGATTAGGATAAGGAATTTTTGTTTGGTAATCCCTGTGAGGTGCTTGCTTTGGCTTTGATGGCTTAGCGACTGGTGGTGGCGTCTCCTTCTCCATTGAATATGTAAATCCCGATTTTGAGATAGGTACGTGGAATTATTTCATTGGATTAATTATTTAATTTGGGGCCGGGGATATAAATTTGTATTTGGGGGTATCGGGACCGGATATTGGGTATCGGATCGGGTTACACCGAAAACGTATATAAGTTTGAGCTCCCTGCTTGTGATTTCATTATTTCTTCTTCATCATCTAAAGACTAAAGGTGTAAGTGTGTGTATTGTGAAATTCAGCAACCATAATCAAGAATTGAGAAGCAGAATTGGAGCTTCAAGCTGTGGAATCATCATCAACTTCTTCTCTTGATTGGGTTCATATATGAGGTAATTTTGAGCTTAAATTCGCGGATTAATTGTTGTTGATTGTGGATAAATAGTTGAATTAAGTTTAGATATGTTTCTGGGTAAATTCGAGTCTCTATGATTAAGTTATTTCGAGCTGAAATTGAGTGCATAGATTTCCCCTGGTCTGCTGTAAAACAGAGCATTCCTGCTGCTGTTCGTCCGTGAGCGCAACCGCGATCCCCTGATCACGGGCCGCGATGTTCTTGGTTGGATCACAGGCGGTTTGAGTCCGAGCTCGGGCCGCGATGTGAGCGCGACCGAGTTTGAGGTCATCACGACCGCGATAGGGTCAGTGCGGCCGCGATTGGCCGAGTGCGGCCACGATGCGGCTAGGGTTTTGGATCGGGTTTTCGGATTCTGTGGGTCCTGTGTTTGGGTCTTTGGAGTCTCGTGAGTTGTTGAGAATTGTGTATAGAATTGTTGGGTTGAGATTGTGATATTGAGTTGTGATATTGTCTTTTCAGGGTCTCACGTTGAAAGGGTAGGGAAAGGGCAGGGAACCGAGACTTAGTGTAGCTAGCTGGGTAGGTGAGTTTGCATGTTTTTCTGTGATTCTTGTACGATTATTTTACTGATACTTGCATGATATTTTACTGAGCTTTTTATGAGATATCATGAGTTTTCTTACGAGCTTTTATTGAGATATTATCATGCTTGTATTATTGGGCTATTGTGAACTTTATTTTAAATATGAGATTTGAGACACTTGAGCTGTTGAGATACTAAACCGTACGGCTGGGCAGGGGTTGGGTCGCTCCCAATTCCCTTTTTGAGTCCTGATGACTGCTTTGTGCGGTCTAGGGATTTGGGTACGTGGATTTATCTACACGAGTTGAGTACCTACTTGAGCTACTTTGTGGGATCTCATATACTTGTTCAGTAGAGAACACTGAACGTCTTATTATTGAGTTATTTATTTATTGAGTTTCATAATCGTACGCTAACCCTTGCATTCTCGTCAGCTTTAGCTTACCTGTGTATGTTGTTGTGTGTATCTCAGGTGACCGGACTGCTAGTAGGCCTGTTGGACCGAAGTAGGTTTACTTTCTGTTGTGATCGAGGAGTTAGCTAACTTCTGTAGAGGTAGTTATATTTTGTGGACTGTTGTATATACTTTGGATAGGTTGCGTTGTATTCAGGGATTCCCGTGACTGTTGTTGTGTAATTAAAGTTTTAAAATTATCGGGTTTTCCGCAATGTGCCATGGGAATAGTGTAGGGATTATTATATTATGTAATGGATGATGTGTTATTTACGAGGCATTGTGGATTAGTTCGAGGGTGTTACAAGGTTGGTATTAGAGCCTAGATTTAAGAGATTAAGTATCTAGTGGATGCTTAAGCTTAAACCCTAGAGTTTAGATCCTTTGATTGTAATCCGAAGTAGAGTGTTAGGTGATAAACGAGTAGTGTGTAGAGTCTTGTAGAGTTAATTCGTGTTATTATCTTATGGTGCAGGTTATTATGGACCGTCAGGGCAGCGGGCCTCAGGGGGATGACCATAGGGATGCTGAGCCTGTGCGTAGATCTGACTTATATGCTGTGATAGGCCAGTTCCTAAATGAGCGTTTTCCTGTTCAGGGTGCGGGTAGGGGTCGAGGTGTGGTGCCTCCGCCCGAGGGAGAGCAGAGTTCTGGGGCTGGTGCATCTTCTAGCCAGCCATCGCGTGGGTCCTTTAAGGACTTCATGACGGGTCGCCCTTCTGAGTTCTTCGGTGGAGTTGGTGCCTCGAAGGAACTGGATTGGTTGAGAGAGGTTGAGCCTGCCTTTCGTATAGCCCATGTTGATCGAGCGGATGGAGTGAGTTATGCCTCCTACCTTCTGAAGGGAGGAGCGTTGAGATGGTGGAGTTCAGTTGTCAGTGCCCAGGGAGTCGATGAGGCCTACTTGATGTCTTGGGAGGAGTTTAGGACAGAGTTTGAGCTGCAGTATTGTCCGCTGGACACGAGGAGAGAGTTGGAGCGAGAGTTTATCCATCTGCAGCAGGGATCCAGATCCGTCCAGGAGTATATTGATATTTTTAATGACAGAGCTCAGTTCGCGCCGCATCAGGTAGCTACAGAGGACCGAAAGTTCAATATGTTTATTGAGGGTTTGAGGCCGGACATCAGAGAGTTCGTGGGGATGCTGCGTGACCCCACATTTGCTTCAGCCATGGAGTATGCCCGCCGTCGAGAGCGGGAGATTGAGAGACAACGGGAGCAGTCAGCTCCCCAGAGACAGCACATTGAGCCATCGGGTCAGGGTCAGAGTTCCGGGTCTTCGAGGTTTTATAGGGAGAGTCGTCAGGACGGGTATTCTTAGCAGCAGGGACAGATTTCAGGGGCTCGACATGATCAGGGTCGGGATGATAGACAGTCGGGGGCTGGTCAGAGTCAGGGACGGGGTCGGGGTCGGGGTGGTCAGAGGCAGCAGGGGCAGCGACAGCAAGGTCAGGGTCAGAGGCAGAGTCAGAGTCAGGGGAGTGTTGGGAGAGGATCTCGGGATTCTGGCAGTAGAGTTGAGAGTTCGGCATCGGTAGAGAGAGATTGCCAGCGGTGCCATCACCGCCATGCAGAGCCATGTGCCCTAGAGCATCTTCGCTGTTTCCGGTGTGGCCAGTTTGGTCACACTGCTGTTGCGTGTACTTCTCAAGAGTCTCTTTGCTTCCGGTGCGGGAAGCCGGGTCATATGTCTCGGGATTGTCCAAATCCGAGCGCGGGGTTTCCGGGATCGAGCTCAGGTGGAGCTGGGACTTCGGGGTCATCGTCAGCTCCTCGGGGAGGTGGAGCACCGAGGGCTCGCGGCAGAGTTTTTCAGGCTACTGCTGAGGAGGCGCGCGAGTCGCCTGATGTTGTATCTGGTACGTTTATCCTTAATGGACTGCGTGCCTTTATTTTGTTTGATTCGAGGTATGATCGTTCATATGTATCTGTCTCCTTCTGTGATTATATTTCTATGCCCCCATCTGAGTTATCTATGCCTGTTATTGTTGAGCGTGTTGATGGTAGTACTGTGTTAATGAGCCGTATTTATAGAGATTGCGCATTAGAGATAGACGGTCACCGATTTTCCATAGACTTGATGCCTATGGAGATTAGCTGTTTCGATGCCATTGTTGGCATGGATTGGTTGACAGCGCGTCAGGCGGATATCTTCTGTTCTAAGAGGATGATTCGTATTCCCGATTCTGAGTCAGAGTCAGCGATCGTGTATGGTGAGAGGCGCAGAGGGGAGCTGAGTATAGTGTCGATGGCGCAGGCGCAGAGGTATGTGGCGAAGGGGTGTGCCACTTACTTAGCTTATGTAGTAGATGCGAAGAAGGAGAAGAGAGAGGTCAACAATGTGCCGGTATTTAGAGATTTCCTTGACGTGTTTCCAGATGAGCTGCCGGGTCTGCCGCCAGACCGGCAGGTTGAGTTTAGGATCAATCTAGTTTCTGGGGCCGTTCCTATTGCGCGCACGCCGTATCGGTTAGCCCCTACGGAGATGCACGAGATGATGACGCAGTTGCAGGATCTGCTAGACCGTGGTTTCATTCGCCCTAGTTCTTCTCCGTGGGGAGCCCCCGTGTTATTTGTGAAGAAGAAGGACGGGACGATGCGCATGTGTATTGATTATAAAGAGCTTAATAGGGTAACGGTGAGCAACCGTTATCCCTTGCCGAGGATTGATGACCTCTTTGATCAGCTTCAGGGGGCGAGTTTCTTTTCGAAGATTGATCTGCGTTCCAGGTATCATCAGTTGCGGGTCAGAGACGAGGATGTGCCTAAGACTGCATTTAGGACCAGATATGGTCATTATGAGTTCTTAGTCATGCCGTTCGGGCTGACTAACGCCCTAGCAGCGTTTATGGATCTGATGAATAGGGTTTGCAGGCCGATGCTCGATCGATTTGTGATTGTGTTCATTGATGATATTTTGATCTACTCGAGGAGTAGCGAGGAGCATAGCCAGCATCTGAGAGACGTCTTGAGTACCTTGCAGCGAGACAAGCTATACGCCAAGTTTTCGAAGTGCGAGTTCTGGCTTCGAGAGGTGCAGTTCTTAGGGCACGTGGTGACGAGCGAGGGCGTTAAGGTGGATCCCGCGAAGATTGAGGCGATTATGAGTTGGGGCCAGCCCACATCTGTGTCAGAGGTTCGCAGTTTCTTGGGATTGGCAGGGTATTATCGACGGTTTATCGAGAATTTCTCGCGGATCGCAGTGCCTTTGACGATGTTGACCAGGCAGTCAGTGCCATTTGTGTGTACCGAGGAGCAGGAGAGTGCCTTTCTAGAGTTGAAGAATTAGTTGTGTAGGGCTCCGATTCTAGCGTTGCCAGAGGGTTACGAGGATTTTGCTGTGTATTGCGATGCTTCCTTCACCGGGTTGGGGTGTGTACTAATGCAGAGAGGCAAGGTGATTGCTTATGCCTCGAGACAGCTTAGGAGTTATGAGTTGAGCCGGCCGGTGCATGATCTAGAGTTGGACGCCATAGTCTTTGCTTTGAGGCGGCATTATCTTTATGGGACGCGCTTCACAGTTTATACCGACCATAAGAGTTTGCAGTATCTGTTCAGTCAGAAGGAGCTGAACATGAGATAGAGGCGCAACATGGAGCTCCTGAAGGATTAAGATTGTGACATCCAGTACCACCCAGGGAAAGCTAACGTGGTGGCAGACGCTTTGAGCAGGAGATCTTATGAGCAAACGGTTACGTCTAGAGCTTCTCGATTAGAGGTCACGTCGACCTTGATTGATGGTCTACGGTTAGCTCAGGAGGAGGGGCTGAGGGGCGAAAATGTGCAGAGAGAGAGGTTAGCTGGTCAGTGGGAGCTATTGAGCAGAGACAACAGAGGTCTGATGACTTTCCGCGGTCGAGTATGGGTCCCCAGAGTAGGCAGTTTGAGACAGCTGATTCTAGACGATTCCCATAAGTCTAGATTGTCGATCCATCCGGGCAGCACGAAGATGTACCGAGATCTGCGAGTTCATTATTGGTGGCCAGGGATGAAGAGAGACGTGGGAAAGTATGTGGAGGCGTGTATGTCGTGTTTGAGGGTTAAGAGTGAGCATCAGAAGCCGCATGGCAGACTTCAGCCGCTAGAGATCCCAGAGTGGAAGTGGTATGATATCACCATGGACTTCATAGTGAGACTCCCGCGGACTGTTCATGGGAATGACATGATTTGGGTTATTGTTGATCGGCTTACGAAGAGCGCCCACTTCTTGGCCGTTCGTGGGACCATTTCGATGGATCATTTTGCACGCCTCTACATCAGTGAGATTGTTGTGAGGCATGGAGTTCCGAGATCTATTACGTTTGACCGAGATAGCCGATTTGTGTCACGATTCTGGCAGAGTTTTCAGAAAGAGTTGGGCACCCGAGTTCAGCTGAGTACAACCTATCATCCGCAGACAGGGGGTCAGACAGAGCGGACTAATCAGACTTTGGAAGATATGCTGCGGGCCTGTGTTATTGATTTCGGGGGTAGCTGGGATTTGCATTTGCCGCTTGTTGAGTTTGCGTATAATAACAGCTACCACGCATCTATTGGCATGCCTCCATTCGAGGCTCTTTATGAGCGTAAGTGTTTGACTCCAGTATGTTGGGGAGAGGTTGGGGAGCGTCCTATCAGCGGACTAGAGGTTCTTCAGGAGACTAGCGACAAGGTCGCTATGATTCAGCAGCGGATTATGACAGGTGCTAAACTTAACTACCTAAGATTAACTGATTTGAATTGATCAGAATGTAAACCAATAATCTTATATTAAATCAAAGTCTAATTAAGAAGTTTGCGGAATAACACTTAATTATTTTGATAAAAGCTTTCAGAATTCATAACAGATAAACATAAGGAATAAACAAAAATTGCTTGTATTGCTGAACTCAATGATTACAATCACCTCTAATCTGTTTGATTAGACGAAGAACACAAATTGTTCTTAGGGTTTTACAACCTAAGAGGCTTATGAAAACTTAAACAAAAAGCAATTACAAACTTGAATATGCAGAAACTTAATTACAATAGAAAAACCTATTCTATGTATTTATAATGCTTTCTGATTTGTTTCCTTGAAGGACTCTGACTTCTCTGATAGTAGAATTGCTGGAATCTTCGTGTAAATACTTTTCCTGAATATCAGCACTTTCTGTTTATGAAACTGTTGAGCAGCTTGAATCTCTTAGCAGCTTGAGCAGAGCAGCTTGAGTGAAATTACTCTGGCAGCATGAACTTTATACTAGCAGCTTGAACTTCTTCAACTAACAGCATGAACTTTGTACTTACATAGAAATTCTATTAACAGTCTGAGAAGTCTAACTAACAGTTTGAACTACTCAGAATATTTCCCAACAATCTCCCCCTAACTTAAATTCTTTACAAAAGACTTTAAGTTCTATACAAATAAGGAAATAAAATAAGTAAACTGTTATTTACAAACCAAGGCTTTCAAAAACTTACAACTGTGCAAGTTTCTGATTGACTGCCTTCAAAAATTCTCTCTTCAAATCTTCTCTATCACAATATATTCTTACTGACCTCATTTGAAGTAACATAGCCTTTGGAAGATCATAAAATTCAAAATTGAAAAACATACCGGATCCATTTGCAAACCTGATTCTGTAAGTCTTTGATTTCACAAACAGATCAACTTGTGCAATCTTCATCTCCTTCGCATCTTCTATATCCTTCCTTATTGACTCAGGATCAAAAATGCTCTGCAAATCTTTAATGGCTTGCTGTAATTGTGGGAGGGAAGATCTAACTTGAGTTGCAGTCCCAACATGATACATTCTTGTTAGCTCATCTCTGGTCATCCCTTGGACCATATGCATCATACTTTTATACTCTTCCTCAGGACCAGTTTCTCTTCTTACTACAAAGTGATATCTTAAGCCAATGTTATCCATTGGCTTAGCATACCAGTAAGTAATAAGAGGTTTTGAGAAATCATGCTGGTCGAGGGACTTTTCAATCTCCATCACTTTTTGCAGCTGATGCTCAAACAACACCCTTTTGACCTGATCAAGCTTTGCTTGTGAAATTGTGTCTGATTGAGGAATAGGAGCAGCTTGAACAGAAGGAGCAGGATCACTAACAGCAGCTTCAACATTACTTATACCAGCTTGAGCTGGACCTTGTGATCTTTGGACTTCTTGGGAGACTTTGGCTATCTTACGTTTCTCCATTTCTTTGTCATGGATGTCTTGCAGCCTTTCTGTGCTCATGGACTGAGCCATCTTCTTTGGGATACCAGCTGAAAAGGCAAAATTAATCAAAAATCTTCTATGCTCAGCCTTTGAATGCCCTGTTGGCATCTTCCTCTTCCTTTCACCTTGCTTGACCATAAACCCTCTTAGGTAATCTCCTAAGGTTTCATCATCTTGCATTGGGGCATGGGTTTGCTGGTCTAAAGCCTGATCTTGTTCTTCTGCTATCTTTCTGGCAATCTCAGCATCAAAGGCAATCTGGGCTTCTCTAGTAGAAAATTTGTGCTTTGGAGACTCAATGAGAATACCCTTGCCCTTATCTTTTGTAGAAGAAGATGTAGCTTTGACTGAACTGATGGGAGCCTGATTTCCATCTCTTATAACAACTCCAGTTGCTCTTGTAGAAGCAGCTTGAGTTTCTAGGCTAACAGCTTGAGAAGCTGTTGAGACTGCTAGCCTAGAGTCTTGGACTGTCGGAGCTGCTTGGACTGATTGAGGGATCTCCTGATTCTCCCCCTTTTTGGAAGCATTGGTTTGGTCAGGAGGACCTACAACCTTTGCCACTTGGGTTCGAATCATCTACTCTAATTTAATGATCTTATTCCCACAGAGGGTAAACCCTTTATGGAGATAATCCATTCTTTGGTTTTGAGCCGCTTCTGTCTGCCTGAGTGCAATTATTTGTGGCCCCTGTGCAGCAATGATGGACTGATGATATTCCAACATTGCTACAACAGGTTGCAGCTTAGGATCCGTTAATAACATGAGTTGCAGACTAGCCTCAAGATCAGCAAACGAATGTGGTGCTTGTGATCTATCACTGGCATGAATACCAGAAGTAGAAACCTCTGGGCCCCTCTATTCTATGTACTGGGGACTTCCAGATGGTGCTTGCACACTTTCTGTTGCCATGGGTGTGGTCTTATTGATGTTGGCACTATCCTGTGCCTCTTGTGTAGAAGCAACAGTAGTGTCAGCCACAGAACCCATATGGACAATCTCTGTTGAGATGTCCACCTCCTGATTGAGGTTGGGAGTGTCCTCAATGGGTGCCCTTTGGATATTCAGTGCAGAAGTGTCCTCCTGCACAGGGTTATTTGGCTCTTGTATGAGGGCTGAGGAGGAAGGAGCTCCTGGACCTCTTTTCCTTTTGTATAGTATGATTGGGGATGTGGGCTTAACAATCGGAACAGAAGGCATTTGAGTATTAGGAGGAGTGGGTTGGGGTCCTGGGGGCGAAGCAGTAATGATTGGCTGAGCCTGCTCAGGACCCTCTCCTCTGTTTCTTGGAATGATGTCCAACATTGCAGAAGGCAATGGGACATCAACAGTCAAAACATTGGCACTTTGTTTTAGAAGACGTTTTATTGAAGGTAAAGAGTGCCTATGGGAAACATGAATCCTTTTATGTACATTGAAATTACTGCAAGTTCTTGCAATAATTTCAGCCAAAAATCTAGGATACATCAAAAATTTCCCATGTTTTAGGACATGATGCCTTAGCATACCCTGAAAAATCCTATTTGAAAAATTGAACTGTTGGCCAGTTGATAAACACATTAAGGTAGTGGCTATGTTTGATAAAAATTCTGACCAACCAGTTCTTTTTGGGCTTATACATTGCTGAATAATGTGTACAAGGTACTTCCACTTAGGGGCAAAATTTGTTTTAAAGAAAGTAAAAGATTCAGTAGGGCCCCTATATCCAATAGCATGAAGACCATTATGTAAAGCAGTAAGAGATAGGTCTGATATACCTGAGGCATCTTGAAGATGCAGATGTTGGCGTATGATTTCCTCAGTGATAGATACAGTGTGGCCATCAATTTTGGATGTCAAAGATGTGACTCCATTAACAGTTTTGACTGAGGCGTATTTCCAGAGCTGTTCTATATGGGATATGTAGATAGTGGGATTGATGTGAAGGGCATGATGGATATTGGAACTTCGAAGGAATTCCATCATGTCGTGGAATGGTTCAAGATCAGCGTGTTTTAGAGAGTAGGGTAAACAGTTGTGTTCTTTGACGAACTCCATTGATGAACGAAGAATTTAGGGTTTCAGTGATGTGCGTGGGAATTGTTTCAGAGAATCAAGAAGGGTTCTGGAAGATATTTTGCAACTGGTAGTTACAATTGGACGAAACTGGAACCTTTAAAGGTTTTGAAAAATATCTAAACCCGCGCACACACTTATGAAAATGACCATATTACCCTGCACACTTTGACAGATCAAGTGAAACAACTAACAGTCCGAGAAAATGAACTAGCAGCTTGAGAAAATACTCAAGCTGTTAGTTGAAAATTAGGCGACTGCTAATGAAACAGTGACTCCCCCTTAATCAAGCATATGTATAAAGAAGAACAAATTAATCCATATTAACCATACCAATATTTGATACTAGGAAGGTGAATCTTCCTACATCAAATGGTTTTGTAAATAGATCAGCTAACTGATCATCAGTATGAATTTTGGTAACTTGGATTAATTTCTTCTCATTGCAGTCCCTTATAAAATGAAATCTAATTTCTATATGCTTGGTTTTGGGAAATTTCACTGGATTTTGTACAATGCTAATTGCACTTGAATTGTCAATATAAATGGGAGTGGATAGGAAATTCATACCATAGTCTCTCAGTTGATTTTGAATCCACATCACTTGGGAGCAGCAACTTGCAGCTGCTACATATTCTGCTTCAGTAGATGAAGTGGAGACAGTTGTTTGCTTTTTGCACTGCCAAGAGACCAATCTTGTTCGCAAGTATTGACATCCACCAGTTGTGGATTTTCTGTCAATGTTGCATCCTCCATAATCACTGTCAGAATAGGCTGTTAGTTCAAGAGGAGAGTCTTTAGGATACCAGAGGCCTAAATGTGGTTGGCCTTTGAGATATCTAAAGATTCTCTTAACAGCAACCAAATGGGAGTCCTTTGGAGAACATTGAAACCTAGCACACACACAAACAGCAAACATAATATCAGGTCTAGAAGATGTTAGATACATAAGGGATCTATAAGAGATCTGTATAAATGAATGTCCACATCTATTCCATCTTTGTCTGTATGGAGCTGCTTGTGAGGATCCATAGTAGTACTTGCAACTTTGGTATCTTGATACCCAAACTTTTCCAGTATGTCTTTAACATACTTTGATTGACTTATGAAGAGACCTGTGGGCTTCTGCTTGACCTGCCATCCTAGAAAGAAAGTTAGTTCTCCCATTGAACTCATTTGAAACTTTTTGTGCATTAAAGCCTCAAACTCTTTGCACAGACTGTCATTTGATGATCCAAAGATGATATCATCAACATATATTTGTACAAGCAGAATCTCAGATTTGATGGACTTTGTGAATAGGGTTTTGTCCAGAGTGTCTCTCTTGAACCCATTCTGTAGAAGGTATGATAACAGAGTGTCATACCATGCTCTAGGAGCTTGATGGAGTCCATAGAGAGCCTTGTCTAGCTTGTAGACTCTGTCTGGATACTTGTAGTCCTCAAAACCAGGAGGCTGACACACATAGACCTCCTCTTCAATTGTGCCATATAGAAAAGCAGACTTTACATCCATTTGATACACTTTAAAACCTTTGAAGCTTGCATAAGCTAAAAACAGTCTGATGGCTTCAATTCTTGCCACTGGAGCAAATACATCATCATAATCTATGCCTTCCTCTTGAGTGTACCCTTGTGCTACTAGTCTTGCTTTGTTCTTGATGACTATCCCTCTCTCATCCTTCTTGTTTCTGAACACCCATCTTGTACCAATGGCTCTCTTTCCTTTAGGAAGATCAACTAGTGTCCATACATTCTGAATCTTGAATTGTAGAAGCTCTTCCTGCATTGCCTCAATCCAGGATGAATCTTTCAAAGCTTCTGATGCCTTTTTAGGTTCTAGCTGAGACATGAAACATGCATGTTCAAATGCAGCTAGACTAAATTCAGGAACTGCTGATTCAGCAGCAGCAGTCTCATTTTGAACCATTGTCCTTGTTTGCACAGGTGTACGTGGATCACCCATTATTTGATTGAGAGGATGATTCTTGTGAACCCTGAGTGTAGGCTCTCTATCTGTCTGAAAAGAGGATTCAAGATTTGTATCATCTCCATCAGGACCAGTTGATGGTTCAACTTCTGGAACAGCTTGACTTGAGTCTGGGAGTGTTTCCTTTTGTGTTGGAGCTGTTCTCTCAGGACTTGGGAGTTGCACTTCAGTGTCTGGATTTGAATCATGTTGAGCATTTAGAACCCCTGGAGGGTCACAAGACAAAAGTGGTATAATTGTATACTCATCCCAATTATTTGAATCTGCAGCAGTTTGAAACTTTGTGCCAACAGCTTGATCATTTGTGCTACCAGCATGAGAATTTGCATTGACAGCTTCAATCCTGTGTGCATCACCTTCTGCAGTATACTCAATAAAGCTCAGAGGATTTGTTAGTGAATCTAAATCAAACAACCAATCAGGACCAGTGCCTTTGACATTTGCAGTATTTTCATTAAATTCAACATTGACACTTTCTTCAATGGTTTTAGACACACTGTTATATACTCTATAGGCTTTGCTTTGATTTGAGTATCCTACAAAGAAACCTTCTTCAGCCTTACTTTCAAACTTCCCTAAGTGAGTCTTAGTTTGAAGAATCGTACATGGACAGCCAAAAGACTTGAAAAAGGCTATTAAGGGTATTCTATTATGGAATAACTCATAAGGAGTTTTTCCTTGTGATTGAACAATCTGAACCTTATTTAGAACATAACAGGCTGTGTTGACTGCTTCTGCCCAAAAGGTCATTGGCAGTTTTGAATCAGCTAGCATGGTTCTAGCAGCCTCAATTAATGTTCTCTTCTTCCTTTCAGCTACACCATTTTGCTGTGGTGTTCTTGGTGCACTATATTGCCTAGCAATACCTTTGGACTCACAAAAACTGTTTAGAATATGATTTTTAAACTCAGTTCCATTGTCTGTTCTTATCACCTTGACTTTTGAGTTGGATTGGTTTTCTATCTTAAGAATAAATGACTTGACTAGCTCAGCAATTTCATCTTTAGACCTAAGAAAGTAAACCCAAGTGAATATAGTGAAATCATCAACAATGACTAAATAGTAAGCCTTTTTATTCAAACTCAAAACAGATGTTGGACCAAATAGATCCATATGAATCAGATGAAGAGCAGATGAGATTGAATTTACTTCTTTGGCCTTATGAGAAGTTTTGTGTTGCTTACCTTTAAGACATGCTACACAATGATCATCACATATGAACTCCTTTTGTGGTAAACCTCTTACCAGATTCTTTTTGACTA
The DNA here is from genome assembly GCA_020465985.1 of Centrapalus pauciflorus. Taxonomy (NCBI): domain Eukaryota; kingdom Viridiplantae; phylum Streptophyta; class Magnoliopsida; order Asterales; family Asteraceae; genus Centrapalus; species Centrapalus pauciflorus. The sequence goes on along the minus strand of JAANYP010002002.1, from coordinate 367,314 downwards.
AAACATTCATGGATTTGAAGTTCATGTGACACATCTTTCTGTGCCAAAGAGCAGACTCATTGGATGATGCTTTGGATATCAAACAGCTTAAAGTACTTGATTTGGATAAAAGTTTTGTGTCCAAACAATATACATCGTCCTTTCTTGGTGTTCTTAGTAAAACAAGATTTTCAGGAATTTTAAAATCTTTTGAAAGGACAATGCACTCAGAATCTATAAATAAAAAAATATTTTGTTTGTCACAGATTTGAGACACACTCAATAAATTATACTTAAGCTGTTCAACATACAAAACATCATTGAAAGTCATGTTGCCTGCATTAACAGTACCTTTACCTGTAACCTTACCTCCTTTGGAGTTGCCTCCAAATGCAACAAATCCTCCTTTAAGCCTTTGAAATTTGACAAGCACTCAGAATTGCCTGTCATGTGCCTAGAGCATCCACTGTCCAAATGCCATCTTGTTTTATGAGGTGACCTGTGGTTGCCCTGCACAAATAAAAGCTTAGTTAGTAGTGGAGTAAACCCAAACCAAGTTGGTTTTGGGTTGTCCTTGTGCATTAACATAACTAAATACTGTCTTTGTTTTTTATACTTAGTAAGATCCACTAATGGATTTTGTGGAGAGTACTTAGTTATCACATGAGGTATCTAGGTACTTTGTCCATCCTTTTCAATAACAGTCTCAGATGATCCATTATCAGTCCCAACTTTGAGCCTACCAGTCTGAATGGAGTCTGTAGAGCTAACAGCTTGAGAATTTGCACTAGCAGTCTCAACTTTAGGCTTGGCAGTTTTAACATTTGTATCAACAGGTTCACCTGAGTTTTTACCTTTAACACACCATATTTGTTTAAAATTTAATTTTGGTTTAGCTAAAACTTGTTTTTGGTGTGTGGACTGTTTCTTATTAACTTTTGAGAACCTGTGATCAATTGTTTTCTTTGGAACTGATGCAGTAGGAGGTTTGGCCTTTGAATTTTTTGAATTTTGAGAGTTTGTCTTTTGATGAATCACAGTCTGTTTTGCAACAGATGGTTTATAAAAACAATCTCTGGTCAAGTGATTCTTTCTGCCACAATGAAATCATTTTTTTGACTGTTTGAATTGGAGAACCAGTTTTATTGGACAATTTCTGGTTCTTGTTCCTCTGATTTCCCCTTACCTGCTGTTGTTTGGGAAACTTTTGGACACCATGCTTTTGGCATGTGCAGACTGGAACATTTTTACCCTTTTTTTTATTCTCTGAAGAAGATGCAGTGTTACAGTTAGAAGGTACAGAAACCTGTGGAGCAGCATTGCACACACTCATCTTCTCCTTTCCTTTCTTATTGGGGACTTGGATTTCTATAGGTGCACTCATTGTTTTGTGTTCTTTCTCAACTGCTGTGCACTCACAGTCTCTATTTTGAATCTGATCTTCTTTAGATTCAGGACTGTTATCAAGGATAGGATCTACAATGGTTATACATTCAGCTAATGGTTCATTAACAAGCCTATCAACAACCTCACTCATTAGATGAATGTATTTGTTGTTGTATGGGGGTGGAGTAGCTCTGTAGCCTATACCTTCTTTGGGATTAACCTGAGATTTTACCCTGTCTTTAAATTGGACTTCCATTAGGTGTTCCAGCTTTTGATTTGCCAATTTGAAGTTACCCAGATCTATATTGACAGATTCTAGTTTCTTATTAGCCTCTAACACCTTTTGTTCAGTCTCTTCTACCTTTTTATTTAGGGATTCTATTTTCTTAATTAGCTCCTTTTTCTCCCACTCATGATATGTTCTATCGTGTCCCATTTGAATCTCATTATCCTTATAGTCCTTGATCTGTTTTTCAAGATCTTCTATGGCCTGCATGTATTCATATCTCCTTTCTTCCATCTTAGCTAGAGTTTTACACATGTTCTCATTATGATCTCTGTACTTTTTAACCATATTTTTGCATGTTTGAGAGCAAAGTTTAGAATTTACCTCAGATGGTAATTCAGTGGAGGAGATATTTGATGTTTCTGCCATTAGAGCTTGATTTTGAAACTCTTCCTCTGTCTGATCACTCCAGTCAAACACATTGTCTTCTTGAGAGACAAGTGCTTGTGATGATGAAGCCTGATTAGTCTGCTGAGGTCTTGATGACTGTTGACCTTGAGATCTGCATTCTCTAGCAAAGTGACCAAGTTTGTGACATTTAAAACACTCAACTTTTGACTTATCAAAAGCTGGTTTGCCTTCTGCTCTGGCTGGAAAGGTGGTTCTGCCAGTTCTTTTCAGAAACCTTTTGGCTCTCATGGTCAGCATTGCATGTTGCCATTTCAGATCCATCTCTTCTAGATCATCTGGATGAATCTGTTCTAGATCTTCAACATTTAGAGCAAACAGTCCATCATTAGCAACAAAAGCCTCATAGTGAGCTTCAGTAGAGTTACCATCACCACCTGAAAAGGAATCACTGCAATTAGATTTTTCAGATGACAGAAGAGCAGTATTGTGATTATAAGAAAGAGATTTCTTTTTAGTGTCAATCTCAGTCTCAAACACTCTCAGACTGTTGTACAGATCATCCAGTTCTATTTCATCAAGAGTGTATTTTGTTCTCCATTGAGCAGCATAAACTGTCCATTCTTCTCAAAGAGATCTAAGAAACTTTCTGTTGACCTCATCTTGATCCAGGCTGACTTTTGCACTTTCCAATTCACTTATCAGTTTGTTGAACCTGTCAAAGATCTGAGTAAGGTTTTCATTCTTGCCACCAGAAAAGTTCTCGTACTGCTGTTTCAAAAGATCCTTTTGATTTCTCTTGGTACTGGCATTACCAGCAAATCTTTTCTCTAAAGGAATCCAAAGAGAATGACCAGTATAAAACTTTTTGAACTGATGTTGATAAGCATTAGGAATGGCTATTTGTAGAAGTGTAAGAGCTTTTACTTCATTCATTCTAGCCTTCCTTTCAAGTTCAGTTTTTGGAGGAGTTTTGACGGGTTTTCCCTCATCATCAAGTTCTGGATCAACTACAAGAGGAAATTCAACAGCTTCCCATATGGCATAATCAATGAATTGAATATGCTGTTGAATCCTGAGTTTCCACATCTCAAACTCAGTGGGCTTGAGCATAGGCACTTTGACTCAATGCCCAGATCCACTACTGCTATTATCAAATTCCATTACAAAAGATTAAAAGAAAGCTTTCGACTTTGAAAAACAAAGAACGACCTGTGGCTTTGATACCACTTGACATGATCTAAACTTAACTACCTAAGATTAACTGATTTGAATTGATCAGAGTGTAAACCAATAATCTTATATTAAATCAAAGTCTAATTAAGAAGTTTGCGGAATAATACTTAATTATTTTGATAAAAGCTTTCAGAATTCATAACAGATAAACATAAGGAATAAACAAAAATTGCTTGTATTGCTGAACTCAATGATTACAATCACCTCTAATCTGTTTGATTAGACGAAGAACACAAATTGTTCTTATGGTTTTACAACCTTAGAGGATTATGAAAACTTAAACAAAAAGCAATTACAAACTTGAATATGCAGAAACTTAATTACAATAGAAAAACCTATTCTGTGTATTTATAATGCTTTCTGATTTGTTTCCTTGAAGGACTCTGACTTTTCTGATAGTAGATATGCTAGAATCTTCGTGTAAATATCTTTTCCTGAATATCAGCACTTTCTGTTTATGAAACTGTTGAGCAGCTTGAATCGCTTAGCAGCTTGAGCAGAGCAGCTTCAGTGAAATTACTCTGGCAGCATGAACTTTATACTAGCAGCTCGAACTTCTTCAACTAACAGCATGAACTTTGTACTTACATAGAAATTCTACTAACAGTCTGAGAAGTCTAACTAACAGTTTGAACTACTTTGAATATTTTCCAACAGATTAGGACAACTCAAAGTCGCCTATAGAGTTATGCAGATCGTCGGATGTCTGAGTTAGAGTTTCAGGTCGGAGACTCCGTGATGTTGAAAGTCTCACCCTGGAAGGGGATTATTCGATTTCGGAGACGAGGTAAGCTGGGCCCGCGCTATATCGGGCCATTTGAGGTTATCGAGAGGATCAGGGATCAGGCGTATCATTTGGATTTGCCTTCAGAGCTATCAGGGGTTCACAATGCCTTTCATGTCAGCCATTTCCGTAAGTGCTTGGCCCGTGATGACCAGCGAGTGCCTTTGTCAGAGATTGAAGTCGATGATAGACTTCAGTATGCCGAGCAGCCTGAGGCAGTAACAGATCGCAAGGTGAAGAGGCTGCGTAATAAAGAGGTAGCGTTAGTGTTGGTGCAGTGGAAACACCATAAGGGTACTAGCGCCACATGGGAGCCAGAGTCAGAGATGCGCAACCGTTATCCTCACCTCTTTGCTTCGAGCTAGATTCTGAGGACAGAATCTTTATAAGGAGGGAGGACTTGTAACATCCCGATTTTGAGATAGGTACGTGGAATTATTTCATTGGATTAATATTTAATTTGGGGCCCGGGGATATAAATTTGTTTTTGGGGGTATCGGGACCGGATATTGGGTATCGGACCGGGTTAAACCGAAAACGTATATGAGTTTGAGCTCCCTCCTTGTGATTTCATTATTTCTTCTTCATCATCTAAAGACTAAAGGTGTAAGTGTGTGTATTGTGAAATTCAGCAACCATAATCAGGAATTGAGAAGCTGAATTGGAGCTTCAAGCTGTGGAATCATCATCAACTTCTTCTCTTGATTGGGCTCATATTTGAGGTAATTTTGTTCTTAAATTCGCGGATTAATTGTTGTTGATTGTGGATAAATAGTTGAATTAAGTTTAGCTATGTTTCTGGGTAAATTCGAGTCTCTATGATCGAGTTATTTCGAGCTGAAATTGAGTGGGGAGATTTCCCCAGGTCTGCTGTAAAACAGAGCATTCCAGGCGGCTTGAGTCCGAGCTCGGGCCGCGATGTGAGCGCGGCCGAGTCTGAGGTCATCGCGACTGCGATAGGGTCAGTGCGGCCGCGATTGACATAGTGCGGCCGCGATGCGGCTAGGGTTTTGGGTCGGGTTTTCGGGTTCTGTGGGTCCTGTGTTTGGGTCTTTGGAGTCTCGTGAATTGTTGAGAATTGTGTATAGAATTGTTGGGTTGAGATTGTGATATTGAGTTGTGATATTGTGTTTTCAGGGTCTCGCGTTGAAAGGGTAGGGAAAGGGCAGGGAACCGAGACTTAGTGTAGCTAGCTGGGCAGGTGAGTTTGCATGTTTTTCTGTGATTCTTGTATGATTATTTTACTAATACTTGCATGATATTTTACTGAGCTTTTTATGAGATATCATGAGTTTTCTTACGAGCTTTTATTGAGATATTATCATGCTTGTATTATTGGGCTATTGTGAATTTTATTTTAAATATGAGATTTGAGACACTTGAGCTGTTGAGATACTAAACCGTACGGCTGGGCAGGGGTTGAGTCGCTCCCGATTCCCTTTTTGAGTCCTGATGACTGCTTTGTGCGGTCTAGGGATTTGGGTACGTGAATTTATCCACACGAGTTGAGTACCTACTTGAGCTACTTTGTGGGATCTCATATACTTGTTCAGTAGAGAACGCTGAACGTTTTATTATTGAGTTATTTATTTATTGAGTTTCATAATCGTATGCTAACCCTTCCATTCTCACCAGCTTTAGCTGACCTGTGTATGTTGTTGTGTGTATCTCAGGTGACCGGACTACTAGTAGGCCTGCTGGACCGAAGTAGGTTTACATTCTGTTGTGATCGAGGAGTTAGCTACCTTCTGTAGAGGTAGTTATATTTTGTGGACTGTTGTATATACTTCGGATAGGTTGTGTTGTATTTAGGGATTCCCGTGACTGTTGTTGTGTAATTAAAGTTTTAAAATTATCGGGTTTTCCGCAATGTGCCTTGGGAATAGTGTAGGGATTATTATATTATGTCATGGATGATGTGTTATTTACGAGGCATTGTGGATTAGTTCGAGGGTGTTACAGAATCAGCTGTAGGTGTTTCCGTTTGGCTAGGTCTCTCCGTGTTATCCTCGTCATCTGAAGTCCAATTCTGCACAATAACAAAGTTTTCAGAATGTGATGTATCCATAACTCCGACTACCTTACCTGAGCGAGTGGTAATCGCCTTAACATTCTCATTGTGATTCTGATTCACATTGGGGTTCTTTTGGGTATTGCTTGGTAGTGACCCACTTTGACGTCCTGATACGACCTTAGCTAATCTACCTAAGTCGCGCTCAATATTCTTGATCGATGCTTGTTGATTCCTTTGAACTTGCTCGTTAGTAGCTTGATTCTGTTGCACAGCCAGCATGAAACTCTTCAATATATCTTTTATGTTGCTGCTTGTTCCAGCTGCTGGCTGAGTGATCTGTACTGGTGGCTGAGGATTCGGGTTGATGTTTCCCTGGTTAAACCGATAAAACCCCGGTGGGTTCTGTCTTTGGAAATTTCCTCGGTTGTTTCCCTGGTAATTTGAATTATTCCCCTGGTAGTTATTTCCCGGCCTCTGGTTCATGAAGTTAACAAGTGTGTCTGGATCATCGGCCGTTCCTCGCAGTCTTTCGTCAGGTGAGATCCTCCACGAGTCTCACACCCTACCTGCATAGCGTGAATACTTTGGATTAGCTTATCAACTTTACGCTCCAATGACTTTTGACTGTTAGCAAGCGATGCTACAGTATCACTACCCCCGTCATCCTCTATTGCAGCTATCGTCTTTCTGTCCGATTTCTTCTCGACACTCCATCCCTGCTTAACTAAAGATATGTCTTCTAAAAGCTTAAAGGCTTCCCTCGGAGTCTTATATTGAAAGCTACTGCAGTAGGCTGAGTTGATCCGCTCCTTAATCTCTTGATCCATACCTCTGTAGAAAGTCTCGACCTGCTTTCTCTTATTAAGCTCGTGATTTGGACATTCGTGAAACATCTTCTTGAATCGTGTCCATGAATCAACAAAAGATTCCCCAACTTTCTGGGAAAAGTTTGAAATCTCAGCTATCATTCTTTCTTCCTTAGCCGGAGGGAAAAAGTGGTTAATGAACAAGTTGTTCATGTCTGCCCAGGTCGTGATAGAGTCTGGCTCTAAAGATTCTAACCACTCTTGAGCTTCCCCGATTAGTGTAAACGGGAAAACTCTAAGTCTCGCGACATCGGAATTAGCTCTGAATAAGTCACAAATAGAAAGGAATGACTGAATATGTCGGTTAGGGTCATGCTTTAACCTCCCATCAAAATTCAATTCCCGAGCCATGCTGACGAACTGCCCTTTGATTTCGAATCTTTCTTCATTAGCAGCAACAGGAACTCGGACAGCAGACTGTGGAGCTGGTGGTGCACTCTCGCGGGCTGTCCACATCGGAGTATCATCTTCATTAGCCATTGGTTCCTCCTCAGATTCAGACTCCAAGTGAGGATCTTCCGTGATTGTTGGTGGTTGACGTCGACGAAGTCGACGATGGAATTCTCGTTCAGGCTCTTGAAACAGTTTTAAGAGTTGCAACGGTTTTAAGAGTTGAAACGATGATCTACAGGTCATACACTAACTAAGCTAAGTAAAATTAGAATTATAGAACTAACTAAATAAAATAATATAAAATAAAATAAAATAATTCTAAGAAAACTAAATAACCTACAAAGAAAATAAATAAACTTAATGAGCAAAATGTAACTAAATAAATAAATAAATAAAACAAAATTAATATTAAGGATAAAAAGAAAATGCTAGAAAAATTCTAAGTAGTAAAATTTGAAACCGTTCCCCGGCAACGGCGCTAAAAACTTGATACGAAAGTATCAGTCTTAAATTTATAAACTCTAATATGACCAAATCGACCGATAAACTCTCGGGCAAGTGTACCCGATCGTATAGCAATAAACTGGTAAGACCAGTATCGTCTCCACAGGGAACGGAAAATGCAATTTATACCAACTAAAATTATTCTAGCAAAAATAAAATGGACAAAATGCAAACGAGTAAAAAGGGGGTTTTGTTTTTAGATTTTTAGATACCGTTGACACGGCAATGTAAACAAAATTATTCAAACTAAAATGACAATTAATAGTAACTAACGAAAATTTAAAACGACTATGAAATAACTAACTATGAGAATAAAATCAAATAACTAAAATGTACTTATCATTGAATCACTCCCCCTAGATTTGGTTCGTTTAAAAGTGCAATTGATTGATAGAGTTTTTAAGAAATTTCGAGCTAACATAGACCATCAACCCTACTAATCCGATTATAACCTAATCTATTCAAAACACGCTAACTTTCGTTATTGGTAAATTGAACTCAAACTTTTATCTGGGTTATTAGAGAAGCAGTTTCAACTATCATAATTTCAAAATAATTGATTACCCTAACCACATGCAACCGTCATAATTTCAGAACAAGCAAACGATAAGATAAAACTAATTACACGTGCAAGTCATAATTTCAAAACATGACACAATGTAATAGTAAATTACTCAATAATTATTAAGATAAATAATTCAAGGTTCACGACTAGGCATAAACAAAACTCAATCAATAATAAAAACTAAACCTAAATCTAGGGTTCGTTCATCAATGACAAATACAATAAACTTAGCCCATAATTAAATCAATAACTAACAATAACAAATAACAAATAAAATAAACATAATTACTCAAAAAAATTAGGAAAATCCAAAAGTAATATTGCTACCTCTTGTGCGCAGGATCACAAAAAGAATGATAAAAGTAAAATTATGAATGTTGTTTTCTAATCTCCAAATGCATTGCCTCCAGCCGCAGAAGAAAAAAAATAAATAAATGTTGTTTCTTTCTCCTTTGCACCGCCACCAGCAGGAGAAAGAAAGGCCACACAAAAAAAAAAATTAAGTATTGCTTGCTGTTGAATCTCCCTAGCCGCCATACCAAACACAAAAACAATATATAACTTAATTCCTCTTTTTTTTTAATCCCTCTTTTCCTTTTTTTTTTCTTCACTTCGGCGGCTACCCTTTTAATAAATTAACTTATTTCTCTCCAAAACCCTAATGGACTAATAAAATAAAATGGACTTTGGCCTGTTGGGTGTTGGACTTGGAGAGGCTTAAATCTTGAACTTTCTTTGGACCCGCTTGCATGCTCTCATATTTTTCACTTTAATCCCAAATAATCATCTTATTTTCTTGTCTTGTACTCAATTAAACCTGTAGATAAAAATGACAAGTAAATTAACTTTTAGCATCAAAACTTATATGTTTAAGCGCATAAAAAGAATGATATTGTTGAATAAATATATAAATAAATAAGACAATATCAAATATTAGTCCACGCGATAACCTATTGCGGACAGTGGCCTCCACAATAACCCATCGTAGTCATCGGACCCCGTGATAACCCATTGCGGATATCAACACTCGCGATAACCCATCGCGAACCATGGCGTCCACAATAACCCATGGTGGACGACTCGGGTGGATCTCATCTCATACCCTCACTCTATCTCAACTCATGCACTTAATTATCACAATTATAAGAGAGGTAGGTCATACCTGAGGTGCAGCTTCCGCTTCTCATATCACACGTATATATCTCATATAAACAGTTAAATACTCGTAAGGAAGGTGTGCACTTTTAACATACTCGTGTACTCACCTGGATCACAACAACTGACTCTAACACACCCCGGTAATCACTTTTCGGCTCGACCCGATACCAACTCATCCCTGAACACACAACAGATCCCAATGGATTAACTCAAGTCCAAACAAATAAACCCTGAACACAAAGTAATCATTAACACAACTGATTGATCTTTAAATGTAGCAATAGGCCTCGCGACCCAATATCCCAGTCTGACCCAAATGAACTGATCGCGCCGCACTCGCCCAAGCACGATCGCGCTGACATCATCGCGGTCGCGCTAACCCCATCGCGGGGTGCACTCAAATCACATGAACCCTAGCCCATACTCGACCCCACGTTACTCATCGCGGCCGCACTTAACCCATCGCGACCGCGATCGCGGTGCATTTGAGGTCCCTCTGCTTCTGCATAGCTCTGCCCATGAGGGTATTTCACCTCGCCAACTTGATTTCAGCCATCTCAGCTCATACTTTTGACCCCAAAACATTTCTAGTACACTTGCCAACTAATATATTATAGCTATTAACACACTAAAACAGAATTAAACCAAGGATTTCTTACCTCTTCAACTTGAAAAACATAAAAATGAAGGTTGAAGATGATTTCCAGCAGCTTAATCCTCTTGATTGGCTTCCAATCTGACTTCCCAGCAACACATAAACACACACACAACAATTTCTAAGAGTTTGGGAAGTAAAAGGAGCAAACAACGCAAGGCAACATATTTACGTTTTAATATATCTCGGGTTCGACATCGATACCCAGCCCTGTTATCACATTTTCGCAATTAATATTAATACTTCCCATTTAATCTCATGGATCCATGATTATTAATAATCCGCTAAAATTATATCTCGATGACACGCATACTCGACCTCGACACGTGTTAATTCCACTAATTGCAATACCGTTGGCCCAACACAATATTAATAATATAAATAACCAATAGATTAAGTCCACGTAATGTATCTAAAAAATGGGGTGTTGCATAGACATTAATTTATATTATACTAGGTTATTAGCATGTGTGTTACATGGATAAATATAATAAATATGATTTTCGTAAAACAATATAAACATTACATTAAACACTAATATTTTAAATTTTGATGTATACAACTACAGATAGTCTATATATTTTATTATAATTAATTTTAAGTATAAATCATTTACAGTGGAACGATGAACATTAATAAACTTTATTATTATTATTATTATTATTATTATTATTATTATTATTATTATTATTATTATTATTATTATTATTATCTGTAACATCCTCGAATTCAGTTACTGTAATTTGGATCTATTTAGGCGGATAATTTATAAATAAGTTGAATTATGAGAAATGATTATGTATTTGGGATATTTAGAAAGTTTGTTGTTATTTTAAGAAAATTTGAACTCTGAATTATTATTATGGAGTATTAAGATTATAAAAGTTAGTAATGATAAATTTAAGAATAAATCAGTATTTTATGGAACCGGTTAAGTTGAGGGGTGAAATGTGCAAAAATGATGAAAGTTGAATAAAAAGGCTAAAAGCTATTCATTTTCATTTCACACACTCTCTCTCTACTTTCTCTCTCTAGAAACGCTCTCTACTTCTCTCTAGATTATCTCACAAACCGACCGGCCGATTATCGAGATTTATACGTCATCGGAAAGATCTCGAGGAGTACTACAACAATCTACGGTTGGATTCTTGATTTCAAATGGATTGAGGTAAGAATCGACCCTTTTAAGTTTATATATCTCAGTTTTGAAAACATGAAATTCGAATTTGTCATTTCTTGCATGAATAAAGCCGATTTTGCTTGAGTTTTAGCTAGAATATGATAGTATATGTGTAATAGAATCAAACCTAGGTATAATACTTGATATATTCATGATTTTAGGCTTTGAAATGAAGGATTTAAGTTGTAAAGATGAACAAACTCGAAAATACCAAGAACACAGTCGAAATACAAGAACAAACTCGATTTTGGTACTAGATTCGAGCATGTATTCGAGTTTAACACATGGAATTCGAGTTTAATCACCTAAATTCGAAATTAGGACACAAAATTCGAATGACATTCGAATTTATCACTATGGGTTCGAGTTTAGCCTTAAAATTGAAGGGAAATTCGAATTTAGCCCCTAAAATTCGAATTTGATGCCTAAAAATTGAAACCCACTCTCTAAACTCGAATAATATGAATGAAACCCATAGACAATACATAAAATAACAAAAGCCATTCAAAGGATATGGTTTGAACTTGAGTTGGGTTCAAACTTAGTTGTGGTTCGAATTTGGATATGGATCCAAAATGGGGAAAAATATTGCAGAACTTGTAAAACTTGGTCTTATGAATTTAAACGGTTTTTGACTTGAGGTATTGTTGCAACTAATTTAACAGGTCCCTTTTGGTGTTGTTTATCCCACAGTGGGGTACTTGGTGGATCCGGTTGATAGCCCGAAGAGAAATAAATATCGGTTAAAAGTTTAATTACGCACCCACTGTGAGTACCTCTGATTTTAACATGTCTGCATCTGCTTTATGTTTTGCTTCGCCTGCTGAGGCATGTTGTTTCACTTTCGTTTGACACTCTACTAACTTGCGTATATGTTGATGCACATTCATACTTGTTGCATGTCCGTTTCTTTGTTGTGCATCTTATTGATGGACCTGAGGGTCGCATCTGTACTCCGGTGTTACTGTGCTATATGACCAAAAGTTGACACCTCTGTGGTCAGGATAGGCAGTAGGTCATCCCCGATCGTACGTTTGCCTCAGATGGATTGTTTTTCTTATGCCGAGCGTCATCTCGAAGGAGTTGCGGCTCGAGTTTGCGTACTATGTGTACGTGTGGAAGTATATGTTATGCGTTACCGGTGTTACTTCAGGGGGCATCATAAGGATTTGTGGAATGTGTAAAATCATTGGTATTCACTAAGCATTCGCTTACCCTCTCAGTTGTTTATTATTTTACAGGAAAAAGGGAAGTCTGCCGCCGGACCTTCTAGTTAGGTCATTTGTGAAGATTCGGAAGATTTGGTACTATTTAATCGGTAATCATGCTTTGGGTTAACATTGTATTATATTCTGGATGTTGTAATAATTGCATTGGGTATGTAGACTTAGATATTGTACCTTGTAGCACCGTAGGGTGTATGACACTGTTGCGTTACCTTATTTATATGCTTCCGCACTTAAACTAGGTTATCAGATCATTACGTTATTGTATGATGGTGATTAATCCTGGGTGTTATTTAAATGATGGTTATTGTGACAAGGGTGTCACACGAGATGGTATCAGAGCAGTAGTTTGAGATTCAAGTGTCCGTGAGGTCTTGATCTCAAACATTAAGTGATGATATGTAGTGAATTTAAGAAATGATCTGAAATAAGATAGGCTATGATCTAGTATTCATAAGAGATTGACTATCATACGGGACAATTGGGTGGTGTCTTCAAATAAATGGCATGTTACTAAATAAGTTATATGTTTCATATTTCAGAACATGTCTGGAGGAGGAATGACACCAGAAGAGACGAGAGAAATGATGCTAGCCATGATGGCTGAGCAAAATCAGATGATACAAGACCAGTTTCGGGCTCGAGATGAGGCCGAAGCTAAACGAAGAGAAGATAAGAGGAAGAATAAGGAAAGAGAGAGAAGCAATGACAAACAAGATGACAATACTGGGTCATCTAATAAGCCCAGAAGTTGTCGGTTTAAGGATTTTAAGGGAAATGGAGCAGTCGAGTTTAATGGACTGGGTGATGCTGTTGCTGCTCTGGAATGGTTAACAGCCACAGAACGGACATTCCGAATCAGTGATTGCGCTGAGAAGGACATGGTCCGGTTCGCTACTGCTATGTTCACCAAAGACGCGGTAATGTGGTGGAATTCAATGGTGAATACCTTAACAATGGAGAAGGTTTCTAGAATGACATGGGCTGAGTTTACTGAAATTTTCACTCAGCAATACTGTCCGACTGATGAGCGCCGAAGACTAGAAGCTAAGTTCATGACACTAATTCAGGGGACTAAGTCTGTGTCCCAATATGCGGTAGAGTTCACGAGGCTAAGTTTATTTGCGCCTCATCAGGTTGATACAGAAGAAAGAAAAGTGACCCGATTTGAGGTTGGTCTTGATTTGGAAATCCGAAGAGTGATGAGCAACGTACGTTACCCTACGTTTGCTAGTCTGCTGGAAGCTGCCAGAAATGTAGAACAGATCCTGAGTATGTCAGGATATGTGATGGGGTCTGCTGCTGCTGCTTCAGCCAGCCCAACTCAACCTTCACCACCGAAACGTCAACGCGGCGGAGACTACTCTGGGTCTTCTGATCGTTCTCGTGCATACTCCATCAACTCTGAGCCGCGATACTGTAATAAATGCCATTTGGAACATTTCGGCAAGTGTACTAAGGGGCGTACATGTTTTTGCTGTGGAGAATTGGGTCACTACCAAAATGAATGCCCACGAAGATCGGATGCCTGCCATAAATGTGGTGTGTGGGGGCACTATAGCATGGATTGTCGAAAGAATACTCCAACAGCTGCTGCTCCATCGTCGACTCGATCATTTGGAGGATCAAGTGGTGGTTCAGCCAACCGTCGGAATCAGCCACAAAGGGGACAGGCTAGTGCATATCAGATTACCGCGGAGGAAGCTAGGGAAAACCCGGAGGTGGATGCGGGTACGTTTATAAGTTAAATCTTTGCTTGCAATAGTGATGTTTAATTCTGATGTCAATAGGCCTTTTGTGTCTATTGTTTTGTACAACGATTATTCATGACACTGTTTAAGTTACTTGCTATATTTGACATAAGCTACTAGCAACACTCTAGCCGAATTAGATTATATATATCGTAGCTGCACCTTAGAAATTGAAGATGTAATCTTCAAATTTGGATCTTACTCCGATAGCATTCAGTGAATGTAACGTGATAGATGTAGAAGATGTCGACGTTATAAATAAGAATGACAAATGTCAAAAAGGACTGATGTTTGTTAAAATTTAGGAGAAATGGGCTATTTTAGAAGAGTACTTTAAAATTCTACGTGTAATTTCATCGAAATTTTATGATTTTGAAGATAACATGAACTTAAGTATTAGGAAAAGTTGTTACTAATATAGGTAAGATGATAATTGTGAATAAGAATACTCTAGTATCTGAATAGGCATTAGATGAATAACCAAAATGGATTTTGAAGCTTTGAATTGGAAAAGATGTTTTAAATATCGTGAGAATTTTTATGTAATTGGAATCAAGGAAATTGTTTCAATATTGATATATATACGAAAATGATATGAGGAAACTAAGTCTAGAAATTTTGGAAAAAGCATACGAGGGTATAATAATACAAGACTGGTGTTCATACTGTATGAGATTTGGAATATACAATATGAGATATAAGTAAGATATGTACGTGAGTTGTAATAAATTAAAAAGGAAATATAATGCTACTTGAGGATTGTATACTTATTGATATGGTAATTGATCAATAAGAAAGTTAAAGAGACTTTGGACAGTAATGAAATTTGCTTATACCGCAAAGAAAGGTCTAATACTACGATTCAGAATCTAAGGGAGATTCGGAGGTGGTCATGAGTTTTGTTTAAATTCTGGTGCCGATTAATTAAATTGTAACTACTGCATTTGTGCAATCAATGTTAGTCTTTTGGTCTAAGTTGACGGTTGTGATTGATGTTGAAATTTCTTAATAACACATTAGTTAAAATAGATCATGTGTATCATGATTGTACTTTAGAGATCGAAGAAGTAGGTTTATATGTTGATTTGATCCCTGGAGTTTTTCCCAATAACTTGTTGTTCGTATCGGTATGCATATAACGAAATATAAGTAAGATGCGGCACAAACATGAATACGAGTAAAACTTACCAGCAACCGATAGAAGATCAGAATGAATGGATAATTTCACATTGAAATATGAGACGAGATAATGTATTTTGGATTCAAGAATAAATTGAAAAGATCAATTGATTAGATAGAGATTCGTATAACTTTAGTCATCATGATAAAGTAAAGAAAACCATGTTTAAAGTTTTGCACGGGAGAAAATGTAAAAGCCCTACATGTGGGAAAGAAAATTGAAGGAATTCTGATTGTTATGACTGTGTTATCACGAAAGTGCTACTATGATAGTAGCCATAAACCGATCAGTTATAATACAAACGATTAAGTATAGTTGAAAACATCACCGATAAGGATTGAAACTTGTTTTGTAAAAAGGAGACGAGTTGACACTAAAATATGTTGGCACATTTAGAGTAATGGAAAAGTTGGAATTAGTTGTGACAATTGGAATTACCTAAGAAAATATCAAAATAACACTTGGTATTTCATGTAGAAATCTTTATGAAATCCTCACAACTGGTAATGAAGATTAGGCTGATTATACTGAATTAGAAATCAAGAAGGGTTAGTATATGTTGAAAAGTCGGAGTATATTATGAATATTGTAGTAATGAAGAATAAGAAACAAAGAGATTAAAATGGTGCTGGTACGTTGGAAGCATCATAAGGGAGCCAAACATACATGGGAGACGAAAGTTGATATGTTAAGGAAATATCCACAGCTGTTTGAAGTCAAATAACTTCGAGGACGAAGTTAGAGCGTGGTGGAGCCCATGTTGTAACATCCTAGAATTCAATTACTGTAATTTGGATCTATTTAGGCGGATAATTTATAATTAAGTTGAATTATGAGCAATTATTATGTATTTGGGATATTTAGAAAGTTTGTTGTTATTTTAAGAAAATTTGAACTCTGAATTATTATTATGGAGTATTAAGATTATAAAAGTTAGTAATGATAAATTTAAGAATAAATCAGTATTTTATGGAACCGGTTAAGTTGAGGGGTGAAATGTGCAAAAATGATGAAAGTTGAATAAAAAGGCTAAAAGCTATTCATTTTCATTTCACACACTCTCTCTACTTTTCTCTCTCTAGAAACGCTCTCTACTTCTCTCTAGATTATCTCACAAACCGACCGGCCGATTATCGAGATTTATACGTCATCGGAAAGATCTCGAGGAGTAGTACAACAATCTACGGTTGGATTCTTGATTTCATACGGATTGAGGTAAGAATCGACCCTTTTAAGTTTATATATCTCAGTTTTGAAAACATGATATTCGAATTTGTCATTTCTTGCATGAATAAAGCCGATTTTGCTTGAGTTTTAGCTAGAATATGATAGTATATGTGTAATAGAATCAACCCTAGGTATAATACTTGATATATTCATGATTTTAGGCTTTGAAATGAAGGATTTAAGTTGTAAAGATGAACAAACTCGAAAATACCAAGAACACAGTCGAAATACAAGAACAAACTCGATTTTGGTACTAGATTCGAGCATGTATTCGAGTTTAACACATGGAATTCGAGTTTAATCACCTGAATTCGAATGACATTCGAATTTATCACTATGGGTTCGAGTTTAGCCTTAAAATCGAACGGAAATTCGAATTTAGCCCTTAAAATTCGAATTTGATGCCTAAAAATTGAAATCCACTCTCTAAACTCGAATAATATGAATGAAACCCATAGACAATACATAAAATAACAAAAGTCATTCAAAGGATAAGGTTTGAACTTGAGTTGGATTCAAACTTAGTTGTGGTTCGAATTTGGATATGGATCCAAAATGGGGAAAAATATTGCAGAACTTGTAAAACTTGGTCTTATGAATTTAAACGGTTTTTGACTTGAGGTATTGTTGCAACTAATTTAACAGGTCCCTTGTAGTGTTGTTTAACCCACAATGGGGTACTTGGTGGATCCGGTTGATAGCCCGAAGAGAAATAAATATCGGTTAAAAGTTTAATTACGCACCCACTGTGAGTACCTCTGATTTTAACATGTCTGCATCTGCTTTATGTTTTGCTTCGCCTGTTGAGGCATGTTGTTTCACTTTCGTTTGACACTCTACTAACTTGCGTATATGTTGATGCACATTCATACTTGTTGCATGTCCGTTTCTTTGTTGTGCATCTTATTGATGGACCTGAGGGTCGCATCTGTACTCCGGTGTTACTGTGCTATATGACCAAGAGTTGACACCTCTATGGTCAGGATAGGCAGTAGGTCATCCCCGATCGTACGTTTGCCTCAGATGGATTGTTTTTCTTATGCCGCGCGTCATCTCGAAGGAGTTGCGGCTCGGGTTTGCCTACTATGTGTACTTGTGGAAGTATACGGTTTGCGTTACCGGTGTTACTTCAGGGGGCATCATAAGGATTTGTGGAATGTGTAAAATCATTGGTATTCACTAAGCATTCGCTTACCCTCTCAGTTGTTTATTTTTTTACAGGAAAAAGGGAAGTCTGCCGCCGGACCTTCTAGTTAGGTCATTTGTGAAG
Organism: Centrapalus pauciflorus; assembly: GCA_020465985.1. NCBI lineage: Eukaryota > Viridiplantae > Streptophyta > Magnoliopsida > Asterales > Asteraceae > Centrapalus > Centrapalus pauciflorus. The sequence goes on along the minus strand of JAANYP010002002.1, from coordinate 349,306 downwards.
ATTCGGAAGATTTGGTTATTGTGACAAGGTGTCACATTATTATCATCATCATCATCATCATCATCATTAAAGTTTCTTCTAAGTATTATTTGTTGCGATTTAATGTATCTAGCCATAATATTATCTTTATAGAAATTGATTTCAAATTTCAAATTTCAAATTAATTTAGAAACACTTATCAACACATGTCAACTGTAAAAGATGCCACTTGACGTCATGAAAAGATGACAAATTATAAATTATTTTTTTTGCTTTTATTAGTGGTTAGAGATTGTAGATTCTTGGTTTCAATGTAGTACTTGATCATAATTATATCTACCAAGTTAGTATGGGAGAAAAAGGACGATACAATTATATATCTTTGAGATATTTGTGCAAATAACCTCTAAGTTGGATGATCTTTGAGATTCAAACTCTCAACCAATTTTCATTGTATAAAAGACTTTCAACCACTAAAATCTTACAGAAATGAACAAAAAATGTGTATTTGAATAATAAAACATAAAAAACTGAGTTCGCTGAGTTGGTCAGTAGATTGCAACTGGTTCATCAAGTTGCAAGTCATTTTCTTAAAAAGAAACCTCATTTTGACAAGTGTTAGTTAGTTTGAGAGTTTTGTACAATGAACAATGATCGGAGATTCTAACCCAATAAATAATTCAACTAAAGAGTTTTTTGCATAACTTTTTCTGAAAAAACCAAACACTTGTCCTTTTGGTTTGCCGTGTAACTTCTTGCAATTTGCCTTTCATCATTTGTGTCAATTCAAACTAATGCTAAAGATGACGCTTTTGCTATGGTGGCCGCTCCTTTTTACTTGTTGCTTCGTTCTTCCTCCTTTCATTAAATGTTGAGTAAGGAGGAAACGAGTATTTGGTTGAACTAATAATTGAAGTTTTTAGTTCGTTTCTATCTTTGTATTGACTAAATAAATAATTGAATACTATATAATATATAACCAGAATAAATATTCAAAAAGTTATAAGGTTAAGGAAAATAAAAATCATTAATAAATAAATTTAATGAAATTAAAAATCAATCACTAAAGATAATAATAATATAATTAAATAAACGTTAAATAAATAAATAATAATAGATTTTAAAAACAAAAATTTTATTATTAAATTTTACAACATGAAACTTGTGTTTGGTTTATTTTGATATTTATTAAATCATGGAAAAACTTAAAAAATAAAAATAAATTTGGTTTTAATTTGATATGTTACTAATATTGATAGAAATATAAAAAATGTTGCTACATTTGATAGCTGAAAAGTTGTTGGTGACCTGCTAAACAAGTTTGCAGGTTACCGATTGCTATTATTAATAGAAAAATAAAAAATTGCTGTAAACGATAAAAAATAAAAAAGTCAATGTTATTAATGATAAAAAAATAACAAATGTTACTATTAATTATAAAAACGACAGAAGTTGTTACTATTTTGCTCATTTGCCCTAAAAATAAATATAGTATGTGATCTATTTATTTTTCTACATTTCGATATAAAAAATTTATATTTCAATACATAAATATAATTCAATATATATATATATATATATATATATATATATATATATATATATATATATATATATATATATATATATATATGTATGTATCGAGGTGGGTTTAAGGGAGAATTTCTATGCTTCGAAAAACCTTGGAGAACCACAATGCATCGGTAGAAAATCATAATGCATCACGTGGAAGTCGATTAATCACGCGAGAATTTGATGCATCACGTGGAAATAATGATGTATCACGTGGGAATTAGATATATATATATATATATATATATATATATATATATATATATATATATATATATATATATATATATATATATATATATATATATATAGGGGGTTCAACGGAAAACCAATATGCATCGGAAAACTTTAGAAAACCAATCGTAGCCCTTAAATAAGATGCATATGTGATATTAGATTAATGCATCACGATTCACTTAAAAATATATGCATAGGGGTATTTACTATTTTGGGTATATCTTTTTTTCAAAATTTAAAATTTCATTTATATTAAATTCTGTGACACCCTTGCCACAAAAACCACCATTACAATACACCCAAGATTAATCAGCATACATTAACAATTACATAATAATCTGAATGCTTAATACAGTGCGGAAGCAATAAAGTATATAAATAAAAATACAAATGTATTAAAACACCCTACGGTGCTACAAGGTTTCAAGTCTAAGTCTACATACTCAAAATTTATTACATCATCCCAAATGTATTACTACAATAATCTCATGTTTCAGTTAGCAAGAGGAGTAGTAGATATCTTCAAAGACTTCAATAGATGACCTAGCTAGAAGGTCCCGCAGCGGATTTTCTTTTTCCTGTAAAAATTTCAACAATTGAGGGGTAAGCAAAGCTTAGTGAATACACAGATTTACGCATTCTATAAATCTTTATGAAGCCTCCCAAGAGTAACACCGACGACACACGCCATATACTCTCTTCGTACAACAAGTATGGAACAAGAGCCGCAGCTCCTTCGAGCCAAAGCTCGGCATAAGAAAACCAACCATCTGAGACAAACATAACATCGGGGATGACTTACTGCCTACCAGAACCTCGGAGGGATCAGCTCCGGGTCATATAGCGCAGTAACATCGGAATACAGATGCGACCCGCCAGTCCATCGAAAGATGCACAAAAAGGAACAGACATGCAACAAGCAACAATGTGCATCTAAGTCTACGCAAGTTAGTAGAATTCTTAATGAAGGTGAAACAACATGTCTCTGCAGACAATAGCTAACATAAAACAGATATAGACATGCAAAATCATATGTACTCACAATGGGTGCGTTAATAAATTGCAATTTATTTTATTTCTCCTCCGGTTTTCAACCGGATTCATAAAGTACCCCACTGTGGGTTAAACAACACCACAAAGAACCTGTTACATTTCCATAAGGAAAACATATCACACACATGTTCATTAACAAATGAGCATCAAGTTTGTACAATTAAAGTGTTACAACATTCGGAACCGTCATCCAAAACTCATGTTTAAATCTCATCATTTGAGGTGTTATTATTCCAATTAACCCTCATTTATTTACCTTAATATGTTACAAAAGGTATCTCAGAAATGTAATTGATATATAAGAAATTCGGATCCAATAAAAGCCAACCGAAATTCACATGAACTGCGGCCGACTCGCCGAGTCGAGGACCGAATTTCAGATCCTCGGCCGGATTTCCGTTCCTTCCGAAGTAATTTCGACCCATCCGAGTCCGGGTCCCATCCGACTTCGGGTCCAATCCAAGTTCGGTTCTCATCCGAATTTGGGTCCCAACCGAATTCGGATCCAACACTTATGAATTTTTGAATGATTGATTCAAGTGTTCTTGGCGACTCGCCGAGTCGACCAACAGGTCGATACTCTTAGCTTATGGGTTTTACATTAAAATTGCCAAAAATCCGTTTTTAAACACATGCAATCCATAGAAAAGTTATATTAACATATTTGGATCATTTCTACATCATTTTCTGCATCAATAACACTCTGATTCATCCAGCTTTAACGAAAATATGGTTATTTTCTCAAGAACACTAAAATACATAAAAATTCAGATTTCTAACCTTTTTGATCGATTCAACGAACGATTCTTATTTCTGGAGCTTCTAGAGACTTCAATAAATGATTTCCAACTAATTTATCCAACATGCAACAACGATTTCTCAGATTAAACATCCGATTTTTGAACTTTAAACTCTCAAAATATAGTATCAAACTTAGAAATAATGTTCTTACCTTAATTCCAACTGATTCTTGTTAATATCTAGCTTTAATCCAAGAATTTTTGTTCCACAAATTCGATTATCAGAAGAGATTTTAGAGAGAGATAGGGAGCTTTTGTGATGTTTGTTAGAAATGAGTATGAAAGACATCAAAGAGTCTTTCATTCCAAGGTTTCGGGTATTGACATAAGTGACCCCTCCACTTATCTGGTTTTATTAAATACTGATTTTCATCTAAATTTTATCATCTCTAACATTTATAAATTATCATACTTATTAATAATAATTCGATATTCTAAAATTTCTTAAATAGCAAACAACTTATAAATTTCCGAATACATAACCATCTTTCATGATCCAACTTAAATTACATTAATTTAGGAAATTTAACTAATTAAACCTCAAATAGATAATTAGATTCCGGGGATGTTACAGCATGGGCTCCACCACGCTTGAACTTCGTCCTCGAAGTTACTTGGATCCTCACAGTTGTGGATATTTCTTCAGCATCTCTTTCTTGGTTTCCCACGTATGATTGGGTCCTTTGTGATGCTTGCAACGTACATGCACCATCTCTATCTCTTTACTCCTTAGGTTCTTCACTTCAGTATCCAGTACACATTCCGGCTCTTCCACATATCGGAGCCTTTCATCAATCTTCAATTCGGTGTGATCAGCCAAGTCCTTGTTTCCAGTAGTAAAAGACTTCCTAAGATTTCCAACATGAAACACCGGGTGTATTCCCGACATCTCCTTTGGTAACTCTAAACAATAAGACTAATTTTCTACTTTCTCGGTAATCTTGAATGGTCCCATAAATCTCGTAGCTAACTTCCCTCTTTTCACAAAACGAATAACACCTCTCATAGGTGATACTTTCAGGTATATCCAATCACCCATATCAAAATTAATCGGTTTGTGCCTCCTATCATGATAGCTTTTTTGTCGATCCTGGGCCGCTTTCATATTTTGTCTCACTAACTGTATCTTTTCGTTAGTTTCCTGTAGCAATGTCGGGCAAGCAATCGGAGTCTCTCCGGTTTCTCTCCAACACGTAGGAGTCCCACATCTTCTCCCATAGAGTGCTTCGAACGGTGCTTTCTTGATAGTCGCATGGTAACTGTTTTTGTATGAAAACTCTATCAGTGGCAAATGATCATCCCAATTACCACCCAGATCCAGAATACAAGCCCGCTTCATGTCTTCGAGTGTAAGGATGGTCCTTTCACTTTGGCCATAGGTTTGCGGACGGTAAGCTGTACTCATTGCTATTCTAGTTCCCAATTCTTTTTTGCAATGCCGACCAGAAATTAGAAGTAAAGCGGCTATCCCGATCCGACACAATAGACTTCGGGATTCCGTGTCTAGAGACAATCTCATTCAAGTAAATCTGCGCCAACCTCTCCAACGAATGAATTTCCCTAATGGGAATGAAATGTGCAGACTTAGTCAACCTATTAATAATCACCCATACTGCATTGTGTTGAAGTGGTTACAAACTACCATAAGGTTGCTGATGTTCGGCTTTCACTAACTGACATGTCCTGCACCTTTCAACATATTGCCCAATATCAATATGTGAAATTGCATAATTTTGATGATAACCTTGATGTATGTTTCATGAGATATGTGTTTATGTGTTAAGTTTGTTAATTTGCCATGATTAATTTCTAGAAATTAATTTGAATTTATAAAGTTGGTTGCCTAAATGTGCATATATTGTTAAAATTATAAAAGTTAGGTGATTAGCTTAAAAAAATTTAACTTTATGTGCTAAATGTTTAGCTTTCAGTTCATTGTACATCTTTGTGCTCCCGGGATGTACAAAAAATTTTGACTGATGCGCTTCCTCAATGATTACTCTTCTCATGCCACCAAACTTAGGCACCCAGATTCTCCCATATACACCTTTCAGGCCTGACTCACTTGTTTCCATAATATTCTTTTGTACCCTTATATCCTCAGCGTCTATGTTTTCCTCTTTTAAAGCTTCTACTTGAGCAGCTTTTACGTTATCAATAATGGTGGATGTTAACATCGTAGACGTCATCATGTAGCAACAGTCCTTAGCATAAGCTTTGCGACTCAAAGCATTGGCTACCACGTTAGCCTTTCTGGGATGATAAAGGATCTCGCAATCATAATCCTTTATAAGTTCCATTGAACGTCTTTGTCTCATGTTAAGCTCTTTCTGACTGAAAATATACTTCAAACTCTTATGGTCCGTGTAGAGTTGACACTTAGTTCCGTACAGATAATGTCTCCACAACTTCAAGGCAAACGCAACAACTGTCAACTCTAGATGGTGAGTCGAATAGTCTTTTTCGTGTTGCTTTAACTGCCTTGATGCATATGCTATAACCTTTCCACGCTGCATCAGCACAACACCTAATCCCAACCTCGAAGCATCTGTATAAACCACAAAATCTTCATTACCCTCTGGTAAGGCAAGTATCGGTGCTTCGCTTAATGTTTTCTTCAAGATCTCGAAAGCCTCTTGTTGCACAGTTTACCAAACAAACGATGCATTTTTCTTTCTTAATGCAGTCAAAGGGACTGCAATCTTCGAGAAATCCTTTATAAATCTTCGATAATACCCCGCCAATCCAAGGAAACTTCTTATCTCAGTAGCAGACCGTGGCGGTTCCCAGTTCTTTATAGCTTCAACTTTAGCTGGATCCACAGAAATCCCAGCTCCCGAAATCACATAAACTAGAAATTGGATCCGTTGCAGCCAAAACTCACATTTCGAGAATTTTGCATACAACTTTGCCTTCCGCAATAACTCCAACAGTTCTCTCAAATGAACAGCATGTTTGGCCTCAGACTTAGAATAGACCAAAATGTCATCAATAAACACTATCACCAATTTGTCTAACATCGATCTACATACTCTGTTCATGAGATCCATAAAGACAGCCGGGGCGTTGGTTAGTCCGAATGGCATAACCAGAAACTCGTAATGCCCATAACGCGTCCTGAAGGTCGTCTTTGGTACATCTTTCTCTCTAACCTTCAACTTATGGTATCCCGATCATAGATCAATATTTGAGAATACACTAGCTCCATGTAACTGATCGAACAAGTCATCAATCCTTGGCAACGGATACTTGTTCTTAATTGTCAACTTATTCAGCTCGCGGTAATTAATGCACATCCTCGTTGTGTCATCCTTCTTTTTAACAAACAGTACCGGAGCTCCTCACGGATATGAACTCGGTAGAATGAAGCCCTTATCCAACAACTCCTGGAGATGTTTCATCATCACTTGCATTTCGGTAGGAGCAAGGCGATACGGAGAACGAGCTACCAGTGCAGCTCCAGGGATCAGGTCAATACGAAATTCCACTTGTCTCTCAGGCGGCACGCCAGACAAGTCCTCCGGAAACACATCTGGGAATTGTGATACAACAGACATCGGCCACAGTCTTCTTTTCAGCCTTGGCATTAGTAGCATATGCCAAATAGGCGTCACACCCCTTTGCAACAAGCTTTCGGGCTTTTGCAATGGTCAATAAGCACAGATCCCCACTTCTCCTATCCCCATATATACAGATCTCACGCCCCTCCGGTGTGGTTATCCTGATCATTCGTTTCTTACAGACTATATGAGCTTCATTCTCAATCAACCAGTCCATTCCGACAATCACGTCAAACTCAATGAATTCTATCGGAATCAGGTCCAAATTGAAGACTACATCCTCAATCACTAATGTACAGTTTCGATATACATGATCTACTTTGACTAGAGTGTTACTAGCAGTTTCTATGTCAAGTATAGCAGATAACTTAGACAGCGGCATTGACAGTTGTTGTGCAAAAACATTAGAAACAAACGAACGGTTGGCACCAGAATCAAACAGCACTCGTGCAGGAAAAGAGTTAACTATAAACATACTCGTAACCACTTCCGGGTTTTCCTTAGCTTCCTCCGTTGTTATCTGAAAAGCATTTGTGGCTGGCTCCGGCGGTTGACTGAACCACCACTTGATACCCCAGAAGATCGTGTCGACGTTGAAGCAGCAGTAGCTGGATCATTCTTTCTGAAATTTCTACTGTAATTCCCCCATACAGCACACTTATGGCAGACATCAGCTTTCCTTGGGCACTAATTCTGAAAATGTCCCAACTCTCCACAGTAAAAACAGGCGCGTCCATTAGTACACTTGCCGAAGTGCTCCAAGTGGCACTTATTACAATACTGCGGTTCTGTATTGATGGAGTATGCACGAGCACGACCAGAAGACCCAGATGATCGACGATAAGATTGTTGTGGTGAATATTGCGAAGAACGGGAAGAACCAGAATATCCCTCTTCACGTTGGCGCTTCGACGGTGACAGCTGTGTCGGGTTAGTGGAAGCAGCAGCAGACCCAATTGAATACCCCGACATAATCAGAATTTGTTATACATTTCTGGCAGCCTCCAGCAAGCCAACAAATGTAAGGTAGCGGATGTTACTCATAACCCTCCTAATCTCCATATCCAAACCAGCCTCGAATTGTTGGGTTTCCTATACCCTTGCTAGGTTAAATTAAAACTTTGTGGAAAATTAAATAACCTAACTATGCAAGAATATAAAACCTTAAGGATCTAACCAAACAAGCTAAGAAACTAATTATTAAAATAAAGAGATGAATAAGAAAAACTAACCTTGAGAAAATTCGCAATTTTCTCCACGAAGAATGATTTCACGAACAGCCTCTGAATCGAGCAACAAGCGTCTAAAGCAAGATCGCCTCTAGTTGTTCACACCCAATGAACAAAAGAAAAGATAATTATAACTTTTCTAAGCTCAGATCTCAGAGTCCCAAAAACTGGTATCCCTTGTGATCATTAGAGAACTTAGAATCGAATGAGCGAGGAATGAAGCAGGCAGGGGCTGCCCATTTATAGGTTTTAGAAACCAACAAATTTTTGATCCCATATCCATGTGGGATGGATTGGTGGCCGGCCCCCCTATTAGGGTTTAGGGGGTGCCCTGTTGACTATCAACTAATTGCAGTTTAGCCCATGTACTTCCTCAATTAATTCTATTAGCTTCCGGTTAATTTATTAACTATTAATAAATTAACAAACTAACCCATTAATCAAATATAATTAATTATTTAGTTTCTAAGTAATTTATTAAACACAATAAATTAACAAACTAATTATCATTATATATTTAAATTAATCATCTTCTCTTTACAATTCATTGCATGCACCCAAAAAGGATCCAGCCTGATAACAATGTGTTTACAAATAATTGTGACTTGGACACTAATTCCAACAGTCTCCCACTTGGAAAAGTTGGCAACTATTTGTCTAAACACATTCTATTACCAGCCTTCCTAGCTACTCGATACAGCTGTCGAACTCTGAATCATATCAGAGCTAATCCTTTAGATAAGGGATCAACTATTCCTTCGTTCTCTGATATCGTATGAAACTAAGACATGGATTATAATCAATCTTTGGTTTCAAAATTATGTTTCTGATTTCCGATTAATATGACTATATGAGACTTATTAATTGAACACTTCAATTTTGTCTCGGTCGGGCCCGATACTCTAGAGTCAACGTTTAATCATCAGAGGGCCCATAGATATCGCTTTTCCATATAGGCAAAAGGAACGAATAAACTTCGCATACACAGCGCTAGCTAACTAATAACATCGTAACTAGATACATCCGTTATAACTGGCAGTTACGCACAGCGTTTGAATGCACTAAGGTATGACGGACTAGAAAACCGCAACTTCAATGTATCTCCGTCTAAAGAATAGAGGATATTATCATCTTGGAAATACTTATGATTTGATCCATGAAGTATCTTTCCAAGTGCGAGTGCTCTATACTTAAATCTCCATTAAGTACCCATGAATGTTGCAGCAATCTCTATGCTATGTCAAACTCTTGACAGTCTACTAACATTCCATGACAGTCTTTATTCAATACTAACTCCAGGTAGTACGAACGACTGAGGTATTTGAATAAAATTAATTACTCTGGGAGTTGGTTCTAAACACGCAAAAGGAAACACAACGATAAATTAATAGAAGATGGCAGCACTTTGCAAATAAATAAATCCCCATTATTTAATCACCAAATCCATTACAATTTCAAATCATTGTTACAATGTTTCAAATTCAAAACTAACTACTAAACTTTACATTATCTCGTCATCCTATGCTAACAGCATGACTACAGTGTTTCGGTTGAGAAAGTGGCTTTGTGAACGGATCAGCTGGATTCTCCTCTGATCGCACTCTTTTCACAATCACATGTCCTTCTTCAACCTTGCTACGAACAAAGTGGTACTTCCGATCAATATGCTTGGACTTTCCATGATCCTTGGTTTCTTTAGTCAACGAAACAGCACTTTCGTTGTCGCAGAATATTTCGATGGGGTCTTGAACCGTTGAGACAACTCCAAGATCTCCAATGAAATTCTTCAACCAGATGGCTTCCTTTGAGGCTTCTGAGGCCGCAATATATTCTGACTCGCAGGTAGAGTCTGCCACGGTTTCCTGCTTCGAACTCTTCCACGTCACGGCTCCCCCGTTCAATTAGAACACCCAACCAGATTGTGACCGACAGTCATCTCTATCCGTTTGGAAACTCGCATCGCAATAACCGGTTACTTTGAGTTCATCCTGTCCACCGTAAACCAAGAACCTGTCTTTAGTATTTCTTAAATACTTAAGAATATTCTTGACCGCCGTCCAATGACCTTCACCAGGGTCTTGCTGATGTCGACTCACCATGCTTAAAGCAAATGAGACATCAGGCCTCGTACATGTCATGGCATACATTATAGATCCTATGGCCGAAGCATATGGAACTCGACTCATTCTGTCTCATTCCTCCTGTGTCTTCAGGCTCATGTCTTTACTAATCTTTATGCCATGAGCAAAGGGAAGGTTCCCCTTCTTAGACTTCTCCATACTGAACCTTTTCAGTATTTTGTCCAAGTACGTATCCTGGCTTAGTCCTATTAGACGTCTCGTTCTATCTCTATAAATCTTTATACCCAGAATAAAAGCTACATCTCCTAGATCCTTCATAGCGCAACATCTTCCCAACCAATCTTTTACACTCTGTAATGTGGGGATGTCGTTTCCTATAAGTAATATGTCATCGACATATAATACCAGGAAGACTACAGTGCTCCCACTGACCTTGACATATATGCAGGACTCATCTTCGCTTCTAGAAAATCCAAACTCTGTGATTTTCTCATGAAAGCAAAGATTCCAGCTTCGAGAAGCTTGCTTAAGTCCATAAATGGACTTCTGAAGCTTACACACTTTCTTAGGATACTTGGTGTCTACAAAACCTTCTGGTTGTGTCATAAACACATCCTCTGTCAATTTCCCGTTAAGGAAAGCAGTTTTGACATCCATCTGCCAGATTTCATAGTCATGAAACGCAACTATGGCCAGAACTTTCCTTATGTATTTAATCTTAGCTACCGGTGAAAAGGTTTCCTTATAGTCAATCCCGTAGGTTTGAGTATAGCCCTTTGCCACCAGCCTAGCTTTGTAAGTGTGTACTTTCCCGTTTATATCCGTTTTCTTCTTGAATATCCACTTACAACCCACCGTCTTTAGACCGGGTGTGGGATCAACCAAGTTCCAAACTTGGTTGCCATACATGGATTCAATCTCGCTATCCATAGATTCCTTCCATTTGGCTGCCTCAGGGCCTGCCATCGCTTCCCGGTAGTTAGCTGGTTCATCTAAGTCGACTAGTGTACTATCATTAATCATATCATCCTGTTCAATATGGAAACCATAGTAGAACTCAGGAGGATTGCTAACTCTACCGGATCTGCGCAAAGGTAAGGATATGTCATTGGGTTCAATATGCATCTCAGCCTCATGTTGATGGTCAGTGTTTGTAGTTGGTTCTTCATCGGTAGTATCTTGAATCTCATCAAGATCGATCTTACTCCCACTGTCCTCTTTAAATATTATCTCCTTCTCGAGGAACACTCCTCTTCGAGATACAAACACTACGTTTTCACGTGGTTTGTAAAATAGATATCCAAATGACTCTTGTGGGTAACCGACGAATAGACACTTTTCAGATCTTTGATTGAGTTTGTCAGAGGTCTCTCATCCAACGAAGACTTCACAACCCCAGATCTTGATGTGACCAAGGGAAGGACGCTTTCCCTTCCACATCTCGTAAGGTGTCTTTGAAACTTTCTTGGTGGGTACTAGATTTAGAATATGTGCCGCAGTTTCTAATGCATAACCCCAGAAACTTACTGGAAGTGTTGCTCGACTCATCATAGATCGGACCATGTCTAAGAAGGTCCTGTTTCTCCTCTCCGCAACTCCGTTGAGTTGTGGTGTTCTAGGAGGAGTTAACTGGGAAACTATTCCACAGCTTCTAAGATGATCGAGAAACTCGATACTAAGGTACTCTCCTCCCCTGTCGGAGCGGAGAACGTTTATCTTTCTGCCCAGTTGATTCTCTACTTCACTTTGATATCTTTTGAATGTCTCAAAAGTGTCGGACTTATGTTTAATTAAATAAACATATCCAAATCTACTATAGTCATCTGTAAAGGTGACATAGTACCGATTTTCCCCTTTTATAGCACATAGGAATCGCCCACATACATCTGTGTGGACCAAATCCAATAGTCCTTCACCTCTTTCACAGGTTCCTGTGAATGGTGATTTTGTTATCTTGCCCAGTAAACAGGATTCGTGTACATCATCCGATTTTAGGTCGAATGATTCCAACACTCCATCCTTTTGGAGTTGGGCGATGCGTTTCTTGTTAATGTGCCCAAGGCGACAGTGCCACAATTTGGACTTATCAATTTCGTTAGAATCAATATTAAATAATAGGTTGTTATCACACTCAACAGTTTCATATATGCCATTATAAGGACAAGCTTTGAATATAAAACATCATTCAAATAAACCAAAATACTTCCATTATTATTATCAAAGCTGAAATTGTATCCATCCTTATACAAGGCAAACAAAGAAATGATGTTCCGATTCATATCGGGTGAATAACAGCAATTATTTAAGCTAATCTCTTCTCCTGATCTAAGCACGAGCTGGAACCTTCCGACTTTCTTCACAGGCATGATCTTTCGATTCCCCATGATTAGGTTCAGCTCTCCATGCTTCAAGCTTCTACTTTCCCTTAGTCCTTGCAATACAGAGCAAATGTGAGTACCACATCCTGTATCAAGAACCCATGAATTAGAGATATAAGTGTTATGGAGTTCGATCATGAACATACCTGAGGTGCTGGCCTTTTCGACTTTGCCGTCTTTAAGGTCCTTCAGATATGATGGGCAGCTTCGCTTCCAGTGCCCCTTGCCATTGTAGTAAAAGCATACTGCTTCCTTCGGATCTTTAGTAGGCACAATACCGGACTCTGTTCTCCCTTGAGACCCTTTCTTGGACTTTCCTTTTGGGGCCTTCCAGGATGAGTTCCGTTTCTTTGAGGCCTTACCGACAGTAAGCACAGGGGCCACAGGGGTCTCATCTTTCTTGATGCCCTGTTCAGCGGTTCGGAGCAGATTATGCAGTTCCATAATTGACGTCTCCTTCTGATTCATGTTCATTTGATAGGAGAGTACGAACTGATTATAGATGGTGGGCAGTCCAGAAAGAATGATATTGGTGGAGAACTCAGAGTCAAACACCATATTGAGAGCCTCCAGCCGGTCGAAGTACCCCTTCATCTCAAGGACGAAAGTGCAGATAGATGTTCCAGGTTTTGGTTTGCAGGCCATGAGGGATCTTACCACATCAAGGCGCTCTTTGCTCGCCTTAGCCTCAAACATCACTCGCAGCTGCTGATTCACCTCAAAGGCCCATGTATTCTCGAAGGCTTTAGCAAGCTCAGGAACCATGGATGACGCCATGACGCAGGACACTTTGTTTGCATCATCGTAATGTTTCTGGTGTGCGTCCATTTCCTTCTGGGTGGGATTCTCATTCAGTGTGGGAATATGTTCATCCAGAACATACTCTTTGTTCTCGTACCTCAGCGTAAACCTGAGGTTTTTCATCCAGTCCACATAGTTCGGACCAGATAGTTTTTCCCTACCCAGACGGAAAGGAGTGAGAAGTTGGATGCGTGGTTGGGAGCAGGAGTGGGAGTACCAGTAGAAGTAGACATCTGTGAGATAAATTTTTAGTTAGTATGAAGTATTCCTTAAACAATTTACCCAATTTGAATTAAGGCTAGGATCCATATTTTCGATTCGTTTTATGAAAAGGGTCGCCGTAATCACGCCACGAATTTATTTTAGGTGGACAAACTCTTGTCGATTTCAATCTCTATGAAATTCCTAGATCTTTTGAGATTCATTGAATCTTATCAATGGCATGTTAATCTCGGTTATGCTCAACTACTATCCGTGACTGGGTTGCCGAGGATCACGGACAAGATGGTGAATCTAACCATGCAAAACTGCGTAAGACCCGGCACGGATCAGTCCGGGAATCGCAAGTCCTACATCACCTCCTAATATGTCTCTCATTAGTGTGCCGGTCAATACACACGCTCCATTAACAGTGCATATAGGAGATGTGCATTTTTCATGGATTTGCATACTAATTCACTTTTGATATATCTAAAAGGGGATTTTTTTTTTGTTTTAGTACTTTAGATTATACTTTTAATCTGGACATCATCCTATCAAAAGTCCTCGGTAGCTCCATTGAACGCATAGCGAAGCGGAGGAGGTAGGTCAGCGCGAAGCTGTTAAAAACCTACTCCTTTAGGGAAGCAGAGCGACCCGTCTTTTACCTCGTTTATAGTTTGTTCACTATGGGTGAGCCGATTTATCAATTGACTGACGATGTAATTAGATTTATATGATATATATATATAAAAAATCAATAATACATATATAAATTTCTTTTAAATCTTAGGGGTTTAATTTTAAACTTTTAAAATTCAAGGGTCTATTTTAAACATTTTAAAATTCAGGGTATATTTTAAACAATTTAAAATATTAGGGTTTAAATTAATATTTATTTTTTATATATATATTTCGGTTTTAATATTTAAATAAAATAAGAAACATTTAATTATTAAATATATATATTAAATCCGAAACCTATATATATAACCATATAAATCCTCAAAATTTAAACCTAGGATAATACAAGTTTATCCTAATAAATTATGATATTCTAAAACCTTTAGGATAAGCACTTAATTTAATTAAGGTAATTTCTAGATAAATAGGATTTAGGATAAATCTAGAAAATCAAGCTTATCTCTAAGGCACGTTTATCTAAAACCCCAAAAATCAAACCCTTAATTAAATTAATAAAATCCTAAATTAATAAAATAATAATTTATTTAATATTTCAGATTTATCCATTTAAAACCTTTTAAAAATCCGAAAATTTGAAGATAAATATGAAAAACAATTTTTAAAATTTAGACAATTAATTTAATATTTAAAAACTATTTTAAAAATTAAATAATTATCAAAAAACGAATTTTACTCCAAAAATTTCGAAAAATTAATTTTTAATTAATTTTTCGGATTTATTTAATATTTAAAAATTAAACTTAAAATTAATTTTTAATTAATTTTTTGGATTTATTTAATATTTAAAAATTAATTTTAAGTTTAAACAATTTAATTTAAAATTAAAAACACCATTAAAATTAAATCAAAATTCCGAAAATTAATCAAAACAAATTTCAAAATTTAAGAACAAGATTATCATCTCAAAATTAGTGCAAAGCTCGTTAGGTTAACTTGGCTCTGATACCACTGTTGGGTTTCCTATACCTTTGCTAGGTTAAATTAAAACTTTGCGGAAAATTAAATAACCTAACTATGCAAGAATATAAAACCTTAAGGATCTAACCAAACAAGCTAAGCAACTAATTATTAAAATAAAGAGATGAATAAGAAAAACTAACCTAGAGAAAATTCGCAATTTTCTCCACGAAGAATGATTTCACGAACAACCTCTGAATCGAGCAACAAGCGTCTAAAGCAAGATCGCCTCTACTTGTTCACACCCAATGAACAAAGGAAAAGATAATTGTAACTTTTCTAAGCTCAGATCTCAGAGTCCCAAAAACTGGTATCCCTTGTGATCGTTAGAGAACTTAGAATCGAATGAGCGATGAATGAAGCAGGCAGGGGCTGCCTATTTATAGGTTTTAGAAACCTACAAATTTTTGATCCCAAATCCATGTGGGATGGATTGGTGGCCGGCCCCCCTATTAGGGTTTAGGGGGTGACCTGTTGACTATCAACTACTTGCAGTTTAGCCCCTGTACTTCCTCAATTAATTCTATTAGCTTCCGGTTAATTTATTAACTATTAATAAATTAACAAACTAACCCATTAATCAAATATAATTAATTATTTAGTTTCTAATTAATTTATTAAACATAATAAATTAACAAAATAATTATCATTATATATTTAAGTTAATCATCTTCTCTTTACAATTCATTGCATGCACCCAAAAAGGATCCAGCCTGATAACAATATGTTTACAAATAATTGTGACTTGGACACTAATTCCAACACGAATCTGGTCACTTTTCTTTCCTCGGTATCAACTTGATGAGGCGCAAACAGACTCAGCCTCGTGAACTCCACAGCGTATTGGGACACAGTCTTAGTCCCCTGCATCAGAGTCATAAACTTCGCTTCCAATCTTCGACGCTCATTAACCAGACAGTATTGCTTAGTGAACATATCAGTGAACTCAGCCCAAGTCATTATAGAAACTTTCTCCAAGGTTAAGGCGTTAACCCTGGAATTCCACCACATGACTGCGTCTTTAGTGAACATCACGGTAGCAAATCGGACCATGTCCTTTTCAGCACAATCGCTGATTCTGAAAGTCCGTTCGGTGGCAGTGATCCATTCCAATGCAGCTATAGCATCCCCAAGTCCGTTAAATTCCACTGCACCATTCCCTTTGAAGTCCTTAAACCAACAACCTTTGGGTTTGTTAGATGACCCAGTGTTGTCATCCTGTTCATCGTTGTTGCCCTCTTTCTCTTTATTCTTTTCTTGTCTTCCCTTCTCTTAGCTTTGGCCTCATCTCGAGCCCGAAACTGTTCTTGAATCATCTTATTTTGCTCAGCCATCATGGCTAGCATCATTTCTCTTGTCTCTTCGGGTGTCATTCCTCCTCTAGACATTATCTGAAATATAAAACATATAACTTGTTTAGTAACGTGTCATTTATTTAAAGATACCACCCATTGTCCCATATGAGAGTCAACTTCTTATGATTCCTAGATCATAACCTATCCTAGTTCAGATCATTACTTAAAACCACTACATGTCATCACTTAATGTTTGAGACCAAGACCTCACGGACACTTGAATATCAAAATACTGCTCTGATACCATCCCCTGTGACACCCTTGCCACAAAAACCACCATTACAATACACCCAGGATTAATCACCATACATTAACGATCTGAATGCTTAATATAGTGCGGAAGCAATAAAGTATATAAATAAAAATACAATTGTTTTAAAACACCCTACGGTGCTACAAGGTTTCAAGTCTAAGTCTACATACTCAAAATTTATTACATCATCCCAAATGTATTATTACAATAATCCCATGTTTCAGTTACCAAGATGAGTAGTAGATATCTTCAAAGACTTCAATAGATGACCTAGCTAGAAGGTCCCGCAGCGGATTTTCCTTTTCCTGTTAAAATTTCAACAAATGAGGGGTACGCAAAGCTTAGTGAATACACAGATTTACACATTCTATAAATCTTTATGAAGCCTCCCAAGAGTAACAACGACGACACACGCTGTATACTCTCTTCGTACACCAAGTACGGAACAAGAGCCGCAGCTCCTTCGAGCCAAAGCTCGGCATAAGAAAACCAACCATCTGAGACAAACATAACATCGGGGATGACTTACTGACTACCAGAACCTCGGAGGGATCAGCTCCGGGTCATATAGTGCAGTAACATCGGAATACAGATGCGACCCGGCTGTCCATCGAAAGATGCAGAACGGACATGCAACAAGCAACAATGTGCATCTAAGTCTACGCAAGTTATTAGAATTCCAAATGAAGGTGAAACAACATGTCTCGGCAGGCAACACTACTACAAAATGACCCTAATGTAACACCGACAAAATGTCGCATTAGGCCTTAAAAGTGTTGCATTAGGGCTAATGTGACACTTTATCAAATGCCACCTTAGCCAATGTCGCCTTAGGTCTAAAGCGACACTTTTCTCAAAATATGCAACACATTTTAAAAGTGTTGCATATATTTTATAATTGCGACACTTTTAAGATGCAACACTTTTTACATTCTAATGCAACACTTTTTTGATATATTGCCATTAAGCTATGGCAACACTTTATTTATCAAATGTGACACTTTTATGGTCTTTCAACAAAATATATGTGACACTATTTATGCTCTATTGCAACACTTTTTTATTCTTTTTCATTTAATACAAATACAATAAATTAATATATTTATTGTAAAATTTTTCTTCGTATAATACCAAATTCTATAATATGAATTAATAATAGAAACAATATCATACCATTCAAATTGTATTCCAACAAAAGTATTCTCTAATACAAAAAATAAGCATAATGAAATGTACAAGCAACACCAAAAAGAGTCGATTACAATCACAGATCATATCCTTTTACATCCTAGACTTGAAATTTCTTTCATACGAATCGTTGCTTCATTTCATGACCCTTTGCAAGCTCTACACATGACTTTGCATTTTCAATAGAACGTAGCCTGAAACATAAAAACCAATACACAATATTGTTAATGTGTTTGGTAATTTAAATGATTTAATAAATCATAAAGCACAAAATCTCTAAAACATACAATTCGAAGATAACATAATTTTTCTTTCATACGAAATCGTTGCTTCATTTCATGACCTTTGCAAGCTCTACACATGACTTTGCATTTTCAATAGAACGTAGCCTGAAACATAAAAAACCAATACACAATATTGTTAATGTGTTTGGTAATTTAAATGATTAAAAAAATCATAAAGCACAAAATCTCTAAAACATACACTTCGAAGATAACATAATTTAACAAATTAAGTAAAAGGTTTTCATACCTTGTAATACACGTGGATAAACTTATTAATAACACTTCTACTATAAAGTCTACGACATCCATCATTTTCGTTGGTAATGACAGCCATAAAATGATCAACCGTATACACTTTGATAAATAGGTGATGTTGGGTTTTATTTAAGTGATCACACATGTATACACTTTTAATTGATCACATTTATGTTGATTTAACCCTTTTGGGGCTGCTGTCACAGCCCTTCTTTGCTGTCAATAACAGCCTAATATACAAGTTAAAATTCATTATTAATGAACCTTAATGTCTTGGCCAAAGACTTAAAGACATAGGCTAGGAAATTAGGGGCTTGTTGACCAAGGCCAAGCCATAATTATAGGCTTAATGTGACGTTTTTGCTGCTGTCCAGAATATCACACCACCATATTAGCCATTTCGTGTCACAATTATTTAAATGTTGTTGTTGATTTTAAGGACCAAGTGTGTGTTGAATTCATGCTAGATGTTTAGGGTTTAATTTACAATGTTTTGGAGTCTTTAATAGGTATGAACTAGGCTTTAAATGATTCAGTTGCAGCACCAAAAACTCATAAAAAGTTGTTGAATTATGGACTGCACAAACCATCCATATTTGCCTAAGTGTTGTTGTGAGTTTAGGAGTCCATAACAGCCCCATTTTGGCCTGAATCTCGGACCCCATGTGCAGCCTAAATCTCGGACTTATCACACAATTATTATAAGCATTGATCATACACACACCCCCTTGTATCTGTACACACACGCACATGCTGGACATACATATACATACATTTATTTCGCTGTTAAGGTGTTGTTAATTCTTTCTGTTAAGTAGCCGAATAAACACACGTATACATAAACATTTAATCCATACGTTTTATTGTTGAGTTTTGCTACTGCTGTGCTGTAATCCTCTTTCTGTTTTGCTTTGCTGTCACAGACAACAACACTACATCACAACTCACTAGTTACTTTATATGTTTTGCATTTAATCAATAGACACACACACTTAGCTTAACATATTGATCACAATACACAACCATAGAACTAACTGATGTTTCCGTTTCGATTTTACAGTACCCAACTCGTAATACACTCACACATTTATATACTCTACACACATGTTTATACATATTGAGTGCTATTGCTGAACTTTATTTCTGTCACACACAGAGCTCACACATTATGATTCAAATGTTTAAAAAGGGCTGCTGAATTTTCACCACACATATCCTAGACTTAATGATCTTGGCTGCTGTTTTGGTGAATACAGAGATGCAAGGGGACCAAGTTAATTTTGTTGATCACACAATTAACTCTATATTGGACATTGATCAAACAATCGTATTTAGGCCAAAAAGGTCATTCCAAGATTCATTCTCAGTCCAAGTTACGGACTGATCATCACACATAAATATACTCTGTTGTTTGTTGTTACTGGAAAAAACTAGATGCAAGGGGACCAAGTTAATTCTAGCATACAGAGATGAATCAATCCCAGAATAGACAATCAAAAATTCAATAAACAAAACATGGTAATCAAATTTTGTTGTTTTGGCAAGAAAGTTAACAAGAAAACAAGAGTAGGAAATTTAAAACAACAATATTCAGGGTTAAAATCTGGGAACAACAATTGATGGTCAATGTCGCAAGAATATGCTTCAATTATACAAAACTTCAATTATTCAATTATACAAAGTTAACAAGAAGACAAGAGCAGGAAATTTTGCTATTTTGCTGTTGTTTGTTGTTACAGCAGCACCAACATTACAAATAATGCATCAACTAACAAATCATGAACTCAACTGACCTGTGATGGACTGAAGTGAAGAGTGAAGACTGGAGAAAACTCGATGGAGCAGCGCTGGCCGCCGCTGAGCAGCAGAGAAGGAGACCGAGCAGCGCCGCCGTTGAGCAGTAAAGAAGGAGAAGGAGGCGTGTCGGCGTGAGGTGCGAACTGTGAATATGAGCGCCGGCCAACGAGGCAAGCAGTCGGAGCAGCGGCGACTGGTGAGGGCGTGTCTGCTTGAGGCACTGAGGCGTGAGAAGATAGAAGCTAGAAGGGGAAAACTAATGAACTAACCCTAGTTCTTGACTTCTTATTTCTTAAACTAAACAGACACAAAAATAGAACATAGGAAATTAAAAATATTTTTAAAAATTCTAAATTAATTATTAATAATTGGTTCGGTTTTGAGATACAATCCTAAACCAAACAATTTGAAATGGTTTTTTCGGTTTTTGGTTTTCTGGTTTTTTTGGGTTCGGTTTCTGCTCACTCCTAATTTGTTCTGTTTTAAATTTTTTAAGGGCTAGTGTAATTTTTTGGAAGTAAAATTTTTACCATGAAAAATTGTAAGTTTTTTGATTCCTAAATTAAAATTCTTTTCCTTATCAACTTAAATAGTTTAAATTGTTATATCAACTTAAATAATTTTTGAAGTTCAGTTAAAATGGTAATTTAAATTTCAAGTTCGTGATTCTTTATTTTATGCACGATCTTTTATATATTTTTACGTATATTATTTTTATTAAACAAGTAAAAGAAATTTAAATGAAGTATTTATTTTTAACATGTAATAGTAGTTCCTATAATATATATATATATATATATATATATATATATATATATATATATATATATATATATATATATATATATATATATATATATATATATATATATATATATATATATATATATATATATATATAAACATCTAACACGTTTAAGAAAAAACAATTGTGTTACTTTTTTATATTAAAAAAAATTACTACACAAGAAAATTTATATATATGTATTAACTTCTTAAATAAATGCAACACTTCTAAAAAGTGTCACATATTTATATTTGGAATGCAACACTTTAAATTAGTGTTGCGTTTTTTTAATAAAAGTTGTAACACTTTTAAAAGTGTTACATTTTTTAAATGAAAATTGCAACACTTAAAAAAAGTGTTACATTTTTTAATAAAAATTGCAACACTTTAAAAAAAGTGTTGCATTAAATCATTATATGCAACATTTATTGTAAAAGTGTTGCTTTATAACTAAATTTATAATAAATGCAACATTTTTCATAAGTGTTGCATCAAAAGTGTCGCATTAGATTCATTTTGTAGTAGTGCAATAGCTATCATAAAACAGATATAGACATGCGAAATCATATGTACTCACAGTGGGTGCGTTAATAAATTTCAATTTATTTTATTTCTCCTCGAGCTTTCAACCGGATTCACAAAGTACCCCACTATGGGTTAAACAACACCACAAGGGACCTGTTACATTTCCATAAGGAAAACATATCACACACATGTTCATTAACAAATGAGCATCAAGTTTGTACAATTAAAGTGTTACAACATCCGGAACCGTCATCCAAAACTCATGTTCAAAACCCTCATTTATTTATCTTAATATGTTACAAAAGGTATCTCAAAAAAGTGATTGATATATAAGAAATTCGGATCCCATAAAAGCCAACTGAAATTGACATGGTCTGCGGCCGACTCGCTGAGTCCGTCCAGGCGACATGCCGAGTCGAGGTCCGAATTTCGGATCCTCGGCCGGATTTCGGTTCCTTCCGAAGTAATTTCGACCCATCCAAGTCCGGGTCCCATCCGACTTCGGGTGCAATCCATGTTCGGTTGTCATCCGAATTCGGGTCCCTACCGAATTCGGATCCAACACTTATGAATTTCTGAACGATTTAATCAAGTGTTCTTGGCGACTCGCCGAGTCGACCAACAGGTCGATACTCTTAGCTTATGGGTTTTACATGAAAATGGCCAAAAATCCGTTTTTAAACACATGCAATCCATAGAAAAGTTATATTAACATATTTGGATCAATTCTACATCATTTTCCCCATCAATAACACTCTGATTCATCCAGATTTAACCAAAATATGGTTATTTTCTCTAGAACACTAAAATACATAAAAATTCAGATTTCTAACCTTTCTGATCGATTCAACGAATGATTCTTGTTTCTGAAGCTTTTAGAGACTTCAATAGATGATTTCCAACTAATTTGTCCAACATGCAACAACGATTTCTCAGATTAAAAATCCGATTTTTGAACTTTGAACTCCCAAAATAAAGTCTTAAACTTGGAAATAATATTCTTATATTAACTCTAACTGATTCTTGTTAATATCTAGCTTTAATCCACGAATTTTTGTTCCACAAATTCGATTATCAGCAGAGATTTTAGAGAGAGATATGGAGCTTTTGTGATGTTTGTTAGAAATGAGAATGAAAGACATCAAAGAGTCTTTTATACCAAGGTTTCGAGTATTGACATAAGTGGCCCCTCCACTTATCTGATTTTATTAAATACTGATTTCCATCTAAATTTTATCATCACTAACATTTATAAATCATCATACTTATTAATAATAATTCGATATTCTAAAATTTCTTAAATAGCAAACAACTTTCAAATTTCCGAATACACAACCATCTTTCATGATCCAACTTAAATTAAATTAATTTAGAAAATTTAACTAATTAAACCTCAAATACATATTTTGATTCCGGGGATGTTACAAATTCAAAATTCCATTACTGATACATAATTCAAATTTTAAAAACCATAACATCAAAATTCAAAAATTACAAAACGATTATATATCAAAAATCACCCACAAAAGATGACGTTGATGCATCTTCTTCTTGTTCATTGTTCATCATTCGTGTTCGTGACATTCGTATTCATTCATCTTTCAAACGAGATTGGACATCTTTCGCATTCATGCATCATTCGAAACCGATTAATACTAAAAAAATGACGATGCATCACGACCTTCAATAACTTCAAACCTTCAACATCGATTAACACTACCTTCAATAACTTCAAACATTCAACACCGATTAACACTCACAAAATGACGATGCATCACGACTATTTTCAACGAAAACATTCTACATGATCTTCATAAAAAAAACATTTTGTATCATCTTCATCTTCGTTAATCAACGTTCTGCATCAGAATGATCTTTGTTTCATCATCGTTAATCGCATTTGTTTTATCATCTTCATTGCGTCTTTTATAACGAAGACCAAAAGATAAAGAAGAGGGAGACGACAATGGTGATGAAGAGGTAGGTGGTGTTAGTTGTTGCATCGGTGGCGGTGGTGCAGGCAGTGGTTACGTTGTAGGGGGTGGTGGCGGTAGCAGCGTAGGAGGTGGTGGCGGGAGTGTCGGCGGTGGCGAAGATGGTGCTTAGCGACTTTTCTACAATGGAGGGTACAAATTTTGAAATTAATTTGGTCAAATAAAATTGCTTAATTATAGGAGTTATGTTTTGATAGATTATTGAAATTTTCTTATTTAAAGAAGATTTAATTTTAGAATAAAATAAATTTAGTTTTCCTAAATTACCATTAATGAAAAACGTGAAGCATTGAAGGGTCTTGAGGTGCATGACGGTTTTCTGATGTTTTTCGATGCACGTTGGTTTTTCATTGAACCCCACTCTCTCTATATATATGTGTGTTTATATATATATATATATATATATATATATATATATATATATATATATATATATATATATATATATATATATATATATATATATATATATATATATATATATACTCATTTATAAAGCATTTAGGAAAAGTCTTAAAAACAACCATCATTGCAAAAAGAACAAGTGTTTAAAGCAGGTGTCTTAAAATTAAGAGGTATAAACATTGAAGCATGATGTACAAGACTTTGTTGCAAGAAAAGCCTTGAACCTGATAACATGATAAAGCAGTCTTGGGAACCGGAGAATTGGAAAGACAACCAACTCTCCCCCTTCTCATGCTTCTTCCTCCATAGAGACTAACTTTCCTCTGCAACCTCTCTCACACCTCAAATCTTGAACTTGTAAACGAACACCTCTGCTAAACCATGCATCCTACAGACGCCCAAACCTCAACCATGAACGATGCTAGGCCGACAAAGATTAGATTCAAATATGGAGACGACGATGAAACTATTGAAGACCCTTGAAAAACACGACAACGTCCACACGTTCCTAATACTTTATCCTTTATTCATCCCCCATTTCTCCTTCGTTCCCTGTACATCTTCTCTATCTACAATGGCAACCAAACCAGCGTATCCTTCAAGTCTCGCATCGAAGCCTATACTGCTTTCCGTATGATGCCGTGACCTTTGGCGAAAAACTTCCATTTCCTAATATTGTAGGGCTGAGAGGTTAGTCAATTGGCAAGAGCTTGATTTTTAGAGCCCTATACTATAGATGGCTCGTGATCTTACTGCTCATGGATCCCATTTTCAGTAAAAACATGTAAGAAAATCGATAAATTTTTTGATGTTTTAAGTTGATAGATTTGTACCAATGATATACTAAATTTTTTTGTGTTCATATTCCTATTTACATATATATATTTCTTTCAAATTCTGGACCAGTGGATCTTTTTGTTTTTTCCATTTATTGGAGGTTGGTGACTTTCAAATTGTCCTTGTATCATTTGAAAGCATTAGTCTTGACTTCTGAGATTGCTTAACTTTTTTCAAATTGTTGTTTTTTCATAGAGAAGGTAATGACAGTCCACAATTTAACCATAACAGTTTTTCATTTGAGACTCATCGCAAATCATTTGTGTATATTGATGTTTGGAAAATGACTTTGCAAGAATCAATTTCATTAATATATTATGTCGATGACATTGACCACCTTTTTAAATTTTTGGAGCTCTCCCATATGTTATTTCAATGGCCATTTTCAACAGAGACATTGAGGCGTCAATATCTTAATGGTATGCATCCAATTACTGTCTGACAACAAGATTTAAAACCTCAAAATGCTTGGTGTTACAGTTATTATAATCTTTCTGCAGGTGAGTTCTTATCCTCATAAGCTCAAGATGTTTGATTTTAGGTGCATAAAAGTTATGGTAAGCAATATATGGTATGAAAATTTAAGTTGTTACCTTTTCATACCATATATTGCTTACTATAAAAATTTTCATTGAGACCAAGATATTCGTTTCATTTGCTATATTCATGTCAACAATTTAATGGATAAATTGGTTTTTCAAAAGTTATGATATATTTGAAACTTAAATATTATATTTCTTATGATGATTTGTCCATTGAATTTATGAAATCGTAAGTTTTAATGGGTCTAAAAATACCTGACATTTGTTCTTGGTATTATCGTGCAGACGTGCACTCAAACTCATAGTTGGACCAATTGAGGACACAACTGCAAGTGATATTTGGTTACCTTCTCTTCCACTCTCCTTATTTCATATGTTTATTGTTTTCTCATGTAAATCCATTTAAATGTGTTTATGCATGTGTTATCCGTCACTCTTCAAATCTGACGTGTATTTGTTATATTGCAGTTGTGTTATTTCGTTAAAAGAAGGATGAGAACTGCACAACCAGGATATCTGCAGCCTCATATTCATGGTAAACTTTTTTTTCTAAGTTTCTTTAAGGATTAGATCTTTGTCATCCTTACAATTACAATTTTGTTTTTTTTCAAGTGAAGGCTTTAACATTTCCCTCTATAAACCTTGATATGGGAGGCCCATAGCAAGCTCCAGCATCAAGGGATGGTGGTGGGTTTTGTTTTAACATATTGTCCGCTAAATAGTTTTGCTGCTAGGTTCCTAATGGCTTCATGTCTTCCTGGGTCTTGTAGTTGGTGCCATCACCAGCCTTGTGATTGATATGTCTTTCTTTTTGCTGTTATATAACCATAATTAATTTCGGAATGAAAGCATCAGAATAATTTTTTTTTATTAAATTTGGTTCGATCATTAGGCAAATATATCATGGTGTGCATGTTTCCAATCTAGAGCTCATGTTTATTCTTGTTCCCAAGTTAGAACCGGCTAAAAGAAAGTAATGATGTTTGTGAAATGAAAACCGAAATGGTTGGTTGGTTCATTCAATAGGGTTAATTTATTCTTCGGTGGTCTTAGGTACAAAAAGACTTGATATATTACATCGGTTTGTTTTTTGGCCGGCAGGAGGTACAATCCTATATTTTGTTTATATATTGAATCGGTCATTCTCTTATATCTTTTTTTTGGTTGTGTTTGCAGCAAACCGAGGAAAGGGTTCTTAAAGATACTTAACGAGCTGGAATATGACATGCAAAATTGATTTTGATGTTTTGAAGTAGGTGTTAGTGAAACTCAAAAATATGATTGAAAACAGATTTTGGTCATCCTTAAGATTATTAAGTTTTGTTATATACATGAAGAAATTCGTATTACTTTATTGAATACATAAGAATGGTTAAGAATTAGGAGATATTTACATATCGGAACTCAAAGGCTCTAAGAGCTTGCTGTTTAGCTATTCAAAATGTTGATTACCATCATTGCATTTATAAAAACTTTAAATTGCCATTTTTTTTCTTAAAATGATTGTACATTATTCTCATTGTCTCTCAAATCGTGTACCTCTGCACTTTTCTAGCGCCTGCTACCATAGTACGGGCACACTTATTTGCTTCGTCTACGATCTCAAGTTTTGGTTCTTATATTTCTTCACATTTGCTCTATTTGTTGATGCTTCTATCTGACCAATCAGAACTGTTGGAGATCTCTGATAAGAGCGGGCCAGGAAGTATCTGTTGTTGAATGTACAGACCTATTAATGGCAGGTCACTGACAATCATCACACCTCTGACAATCTTTTATATATTGTTGTTGCACTTGCTGCTAAATCTTCATAAGCAGCAAATAATTTTTGTTGTTTTCTTCCTTGTTTGTTTGTTATTATCGATCATAGTCAATTGTTGCTTGTGTTTGTCTATATAATAACATTGTTTTCTAATGTTTGTGTTGTACGTCAAATATATATAAGTGGCTTCTTTTTTGGGTCTGCAATGATGTGGTTATATCATCAAAGTATATAATTTAGCATCTGATCAACTTGTGAGTTGTTATTAGGAGACTCAAGTTGTATTACATCGGAAGTTTTTGATAGATTTTTGTAAATGGTACTTGATAGTTTAATGATATTCGGTCTTATATAAAACACATAGAAATTAGAAGAGCAATGGGTTTAACCAATTCAACATGTAGACTAATTTTGTTAGCACCATCATTTTGCAAGATTCATTGCAGATTACTGACATATAGCATGAAGAATGCAAGGAGAAAACTCTGTTGGATGATATTATTTCAGGTTGTAACCATATTTTAATTCATATGAATGTGTTCTTAAATCTGGTTCATTTTGAATCATACCTTCAGGTTGGCACATAGTGTCTAAAAGTGCTGCAAGATGGCTCATGAAGCTGAACTAGACCGAAATTGACCGACCTGGTATGTGTGTAGTTGGTATGCTTATGCCTAAGTTTCGATTGGTTTTGAATATATTATTAGCCATTTCGAATCATACCTTCAGTTTTATTACCTTTGCCTTGCGTCTGGATGTCATGTTTCGGAATCTTTTAATTGCTTCATCTTCTGCCTTTCTAAAAAAAAGAAATTGTTCCGTCTTCTTGCTTTTGCGAAAGTAGCTACAGGTTTTGTTTTCATATTATGCTTTCAATCCAAAGGAACATACATAAGAGTAATGCATTTAAGTTTAGTGTGTATCATCACATGACATGAAAAACCTAAATATCAAAATTTAGAAAGCTGAAGATGGTAATCAATCGTGTTTATCCCTGAATGAAGGACTTCACATTTGATACTTGTAGCAAACAAACACAGCAGACATGTTGGATCTGGTTGTTGACTATATCAAAGAACTTCAGAAAGAATCAACGTAAATTTTATATGAAGAAACAAGTCTCTGACCCTATAATTCATAACTAAATGATCTGCAAACGTAACTAATTATGTGTCTTATTTGTTGGAACATTTTCAGGCTCTTTCAAATCAACATGCAAAATGTACATGTCCTCATAAAAATAAGCTGTAACGCAAGTTTAAGCATTGGTATGTCTTGCTTCTTAAATGATACTTGGAGTGTGAAGGAGGGTTATTCAGAAAATTAACCTTGAATTAATTTCGGTAATCAAAATTATTCAAATAAAGATTATGCACATGTATCAGTGTATGTTGTTGTAACTTTAGCTTATTGTATAGTAATACCGGACTACATTTAGCTTGTTTAAGATGTCAGAACCCCATGCATATTTTCTCTTTTCTCCGGTAAAATCACGAATGAAGTCAAGTATAAATATTTTTAAAAAATGGTGGCCTAGATCTACCTTTCGTAGGCAAAACATAGTCATATATAGCCCTAGGATTGCTTATCTAAACGATGCAAAGGACATTAAGTTTTGTTATTTATTCAGTGAAAATCTACCTAGAGGGCTAAAATTATCAAGCCAATTGTCTGCCACAAAACTCTATAACAAGTCATGCAAGGGACATAATAAAGAATATAGATGTAATTACCTTGCGTGAAACCATTGTGAAAGTGGTACTTGGAGAACTATCTAGCATGTTTGGTTTTTTGGTCTGGTTCATCATGATTCATTTTGATTTTTAAATTTTGTTATAAGTACCAATTATTTCAATTAATTATTGACCGTCATCAAACCTCATGATTATGAATTTGCAAGCGATTTATTTTTAAAACAATGATTGGAACAACTTTTGAACATGACAGACTAATTTATAAAAAATAAAGTCGAAACATATTTTTTGTGCTTCTCCTTTTTTTTTTTTTACTTCAATTTCACCCCTTAAAAGATATGGGTTGTTACTTCAATTGATTCTTATGTTGATTGAGGAGCTAATGAATCAACACACATGCATTTGATTCTTCTTCTTCTTCTTCTTCTTTTTTTTTTTTTTGTAGTGAAATGCATGTCAAGATCAAAATCACCTAAGATTAACTGGTTTTAATAAATCAGAGTGTAAACCAATAACCTTGTTTGAATCAAAGTCCAATTAAGAAGTTTGCGGAATAACACTTAATTGTTTTAAGAAAACTTTCAGAATAAATAACAGATAAATATAACCAATATCAAAACCTTTATATTGCAAAAATAACTGATTACAATCACCTCTAATCTGTTTGATTAGACGAAGAACACAGATTGTTCTTAGGCTTTTACAACCTTAGAGGCTTGAGAAACTTATCAGAAAGCAATTACAATGAAGCACACAATTACAGAACTTGCACGTACATACATTCAATAGAAAGACCTAGTCTATCTATATATAGAGCCTTCTGATTTGTTTCCTTGACGAACTCTAATTTCTCTGGTAGTAGATATGCTTGGAAGATCTTCAAATATTGAAATATATATCACTTCCTGAATATCAGCACTTTCTGTTATTAATATGTTGAGCAGCTTGAACTTTTAACTCTGGCAGCTTGAACAATTGAACTAGCAACTTGAACTTGTTGAACTAGCATCTTGAACATTGTAATTACACAGAAATACTACTAACAGTTTGGGAAATCTAACTAACAGCTTGACATACTTAGAATATTTCCCAACAATCTCCTCCTAAGATTGAGGAGCATCAGCAATAGTTTGAACTGGTTCTTGTGGAACTTGGACTTGTTGGGAGGCTGTGGAAGCCTTTTCTTTCTCCTTTTCCTTGTCATATAAAGCTTGAAGCTTCTCAGTAGACCATGATTGAGCAATTACCTTCGATATCCCAGCTGTTGCAGAGAAATTTATCAAGAATCTTCTATGTTCTGCCTTTGAAGGCCCTGTTGGCATGTTCCTCTTCTTTTGATTATCTTTGACCACAAACCCTCTTAGGTAATCTCCTAAGGTTTCATCATCTCCAATTGGTTCATGGGTTTGCTGGTCTAGGATCTCGTTTTGTTCCTTTGCCAATTTTCTGGCAAGATCAGCATCATGAGCAATTTG
This sequence comes from Centrapalus pauciflorus, assembly GCA_020465985.1. Classification (NCBI taxonomy): domain Eukaryota; kingdom Viridiplantae; phylum Streptophyta; class Magnoliopsida; order Asterales; family Asteraceae; genus Centrapalus; species Centrapalus pauciflorus. The sequence goes on along the minus strand of JAANYP010002002.1, from coordinate 318,603 downwards.
GGCTTCTTTTGAAACACATTTAATCTTTGGAGGCTCAATCGAAATTCCCTTTCCCTTGTCTGTGGAGGATGATACTGTGGCTTGGACTGCTGGGACAGGAGCTTGAGGACCTTCTCTGATGACCACTCCACTTGTTTTGATGGGAACAGCTTGAGCTTCTAGACTAACAGCTTGAGAAGCTGTTAGGACTGTTAGCCTAGAAACTGAAGCTGTTGTTGGTGAAGTTGAAGCTGTTTGGACTGGATGAGGGATCTCCTGATTCTCCCCCTTTTTGGATGCATTGGTTTGTCTAGGGGAACCAAAAACCTTTACAAGCAGGGATCGGACCATCTTCTCGAGCTGGATGATCTTGTTTCCACACAAAGTGAAACGAAGATGAAACTGATCATGGCACTGTTGTTGGGCTGCTGTGAGTTGTTTGCAAAGCTGTGATTTGAGATCCCTGTGCAGCAATAATGGACTTGTAATGTTCCAAAATGGGTACAACAGGTTTCAGTTGTTGATCCGTTAATGCCATTAGTTGTAGACTAGCCTCAAGATCTTCAAATGATAGTGGGGTTTGAGATCTATCACTGGCATTAATTCCAGAAGTAGAAACATCAGGGCCCCTTTGTTCTTGGTTGGGGACTTCCAGAAGGTGCTTGCACACCCTCTGTTGCCATGGGTGTGGTCTTAGGGATGTTGATACTGTCCTGTGCCACTTGTGTAGGGACATCAGTAGTATCAGCCACAGATCCCATATGAACATCCTTTGATGGGATGTTCACTTCCAAGTTGAGAGTGGGAGTATCCTCAATGGGTTCCGTATCGATATTCTGTGCAGGAGTGTCTCCTTGCATAGGGCTATTTGGCTCTGGGATTTGGACTGAGGAGGAAGGAGCTCCTACAACCCTTTGTCTTTTATACATTTTAAGTGAGGGGGCTGGGGAAGTATGTATAGTAGAAGGAGCAGAGGAAGTATATGTATCATGAGGAGTGGGTTGGGGTTCTCGGGGTGACGCAGTAATGGATGGCTGAGCCTGCTCAGGACCCTCTCCTCTGTTTCTTGGATGGATATCTTGCATTGCAGAAGGCAATGGGACATCCACACTGTGAAAATTGGCACTTGGTTTCAAAAGCCTTGTAATAGTAGGTAAAGAGTGCCTATGAGAAACATGTATCCTTTTATGTACTTTAAAATTATTGCAAGACTTTGCAAATATGTCTGCCAAAAACCGTGGATACATCAAAGATTTCCCATTCTTTAAGGCATGGTGCCTTAACATCCCTTGAAAAATCATATTTTGAAAAATTGAACTATCGGCCTGTTGATAAGCACACTAAGGCAGTGACAATATTTGAAGAAAATTCAGACCAACCAGTTCGTTTAGGGCTTAAACACTGCTAAATAATATGTACAAGATATTTCCATTTAGGACCAAAATGTGATTTGTAGAAGGTAAAAGAATCAGTAGGGCCCTATACCCAATTTTAAAAAGACCTTCGTGTAAAGCAGTAAGAGCGAGATCAGATATACCTGTGGCATCTTGAAGATGAAGATGTTGGCGTATAGTCTCCTCAGTGACGGTAATGGGGTTACCATCAATGATTGATGCAAAAGAAGTGACTCCATTAATGGTATTGACAGTGGCTGATTTCCAAAACTGCTCTATATGTGAGACGTACATGGTGGGATTAACAGTTAGAGCATAATGGATATGGGAACCACGAAGAAAATCCATCATGTCATGGAATGGTTGGAGTTCAGTGTGTTTGAGAGAGTAGGGAAGGCAATTATGTTCTTTGACAAACTCCATTAGAGATCACAACGGGGATTTAGGGTTTTGAACGACTGTGTGAGAATCACACGGAGAGAGAAGATGAAAAGATTGTGAAAGATATTTTTGCAATTGGTAGTTGCAATCGAACGAAACTGGGACTTTAAAGGTTTTGGCTTTTCAAAAATATCTAGTCCCGCGCACAATATTATGAAGAATTACGGAATTACCCTGCACACTTGACAGACCAAGTGAAAACAACTAACAGTCCGAGAAAATGAACTAGCAGCTTCAGAATAGTCTCAAGCTGTTAGTTGACAATCAAGCATTTTCTTATGAAACAGTGTCTCCCCCTTAACTAAGCACATTGAATAAGTATTTTCCTCATGAAATAAGGGAGAATAATGAAGAACAAATTAATCCATATTTACCATACCAATATTTGATACTAGAAAGGTGAATCTCCCTACATCAAATTGTTTTGTAAATAGATCAGCTAACTGATCATCTGTATAAATTTTTGTAACTTGGATTAATTTCTTCTCATTACAGTCCCTTATAAAATGGAATATAATCTCTATGTGCTTGGTTTTGAGAAATTTCATTGGATTTTGTACAATGCTTATTGCACTTGAATTGTCAATATAAATAGGAGTAGATAGGAAGTTCATACCATAGTCTCTCAGTTGGTTCTGAATCCACATCACTTGGGAACAGCAGCTGGTAGCTGCAACGTATTCTGCCTCAGTGGATGAAATAGACACTGTGGTCTGCTTTTTGCACCAGTTGTGGATTTTCTATCTATGTTGCAGCCTCCATAGTCACTATCAGAATAAGTTGTTAGTTCAAGAGGAGAGTCCTTAGGATACCATAGTCCCAATTTTGGTTGACCCTTGAGGTATCTAAAGATTCTCTTAACAGCAAACAGATGTGAGTCCTTTGGAGCACATTGAAACCTGGCACAAACACAAACATCAAACATTATATCAGGTCTAGAAGATGTGAGATACATTAGGGAACCTATCAAGGATCTGTATAAATGAATATCCACATCCACTCCTTCTTTATCAACATCAAGCTGTTTATGAGTGTCCATTGGTGTGCTGGCAACTTTAGTGTCCTTGTATCCAAACTTTTCCAGGATGTCATTCACATATTTTGATTGACTTATAAAAAGTCCAGTGGGTTTCTGCTTGACCTGCAATCCTAGAAAGAAAGTTAGTTCCCCATTGAACTCATTTGAAGCTTCTTGTGCATCAAAGTTTCAAACTCCTTGCACAGAATGTCATTTGTTGATCCAAAGATGATATCATCAACATAGATATGAACAAGAAGAATCTCTGATTTGATGGACTTTGTGAATAATGTCTTGTCCAGAGTACCTCTCTTGAATCCATTCTGTAAAAGATATGAAGACAAAGTGTCATACCATGCTCTTGGGGCTTGGTGGAGTCCATAGAGGGCTTTGTCTAATTTGTAGACTCTGTTTGGATACTTATAGTCGTCAAATCTAGGGGGTTGACACACATAAACCTCTTCTACAATTGTACCATACAGGAATGCAGATTTCACATCCATTTGGTACACTTTGAACCTTTTGAAGCTGGCATAAGCTAGAAACAGTCTGATGGCTTCTATCCTTGCTACTGGGGTAAAGACATCATCATAATCAATTCCTTCTTCTTGAGTGTATCCTTGAGTTACCAGTCTTGCTTTGTTCTTGATCACTACACCTCTCTCATCCTTCTTGTTTCTGAACACCCATCTTGTACCAATTGCCCTCTTACCTTTAGGCAAGTCAACTAGAGTCCATACATTCTGAATCTTGAACTGAAAAAGTTCTTCTTGCATTGCCTCAATCCAAGATGGATCTTTCAGTGCTTCAGATGCCTTCTTTGGCTCCAATTGTGACATGAAGCATGCATGTTCAAAGGCAGCTAGACTGAATTCAGGAAGTGTGGATTCAACATCAGTGGACTCCTTGTGAATCATTGTCCTTGTTTGCACATGAGTGCGTGGATCTCCCATTATCTAGTTGAGAGGATGATACTTGTGAACCCTGAGTGTAGGTTCTCTTTCTGTCTGAATTGAGCTTCACAGATTTGTATCATCACCTTCAGCACCACTTGAGGATTCTGCTTCAGTAACAGTCTGATCAGAAGATGAGACTGTTTCCCTATTGGATGGAGTTGTTACTTCAGGGCTTGGGATTGGCACTTCAAACTCTGTATTTATGTTTTGTAGGTCAATTAGGACTCCTGGTGGGTCACAAGAGAGAAGTGGCAGTACAGTGTACTCATCCCATGTAGCAGAATCTGCAATTGTTGGAGACTTTGTGCCAACAGCTTGAATATTTGTGTTACCAGCATGAGAATTTGGGCTAGCAGTTTCAACATTGTTCTGAACAGTTCCTGTAGACAACTCAACAAAGCTCAGAGAATTTGTTAGTGAATCTATAATCAAACAACCAATCAGGACCAGTGCCTTTGATATTTGCAGTGTTTTCATTAAACTCAACATTGGCACTCTCTTCAATGGTTTTAGATACACTCTTATATACCCTATAGGATTTGCTTTGAATAGAGTAACCTACAAAGAATCCTTCTTCAGCCTTGCTTTCAGACTTTCCTAAGTGAGTTTTAGTATGAAGGATGGTGCAAGAACAGCCAAAAGGCTTTAGGAAGGCTACTAAGGGAATCCCGTGATGGAATAACTCATGGGGAGTATTCCCTTGTGACTGAACAACTTGAACCCTATTTAGAACATAACAGGATGTGTTTACTGCCTCTGCCCAGAAGGTCATTGGCAGTTTGGAATCACCTAGCACGGTTCTAGCAGCCTCTATTAGAATTCTATTCTTCCTTTCAGCTACACCATTTTGTTGTAGTGTTCTAGGTGCACTATATTGCCTTGCAATGCCTTTAGACTCGCGGAAACTGTTAATGATATGATTTTTTAACTCAGACCTTAACTTTAAAGTTTGATTGGTTTTCAATCTTAAGAATAAAGGATTTGACTAGCTCAGCAGTTTCGTCCTTAGTCCTAAGAAAATAAACCCATGTAAACCTGGTGAAATCATCAACAATGACTAAACAGTAAGCTCTTTTATTCAAACTAAAAATAGATTTTGGACCAAAGAGATCCATATGAATAAGTTGAAGAGCAGATGAGACTGAATTTACTTCTTTGGCCTTATGAGAAGTTTTGTGTTGCTTGCCTTTGAGGCATGCTACACAATGATCATCACATATGAACTCCTTTTGTGGTAAACCTCTTACCAAGTTCTTTTTGACTAAAACATTCATGGATTTGAAGTTCATGTGACATATCCTTCTGTGCCAAAGAGCAGACTCATTTGATGATGCTTTGGATATCAAACAGCTTAAAGTATTTGATTTGGATAAAAGATCTGTGTCCAAACAGTAGACATTGTCCTTTCTTGGTGTTCTAAGTAAAAGAAGATTTTCAGGTATTTTAAAATATTTTGGAAGGACAATGCACTCTGAGTCTGTGAACAAATAATATTTTGTTTGTCACAGATTTGAGACACACTAAGTAAATTGTATTTCAGCTGTTCAACATACAAAACATCATTGAATAACATGTTGCCAGCTTTGACAGTACCCTTACCTATTACCTTACCTCCTTTGGAATTTCCTCCAAATGCAACAAACCCTCCTTCAAAGGTTTTGAAATTTGACAAGCATTCAGAGTTGCCTGTCATGTGCCTAGAGCATCCACTGTCCATATGCCATCTTATCTTATATTGGGTCCTATGGTTGCCCTGCACAGAAAAAACTTAGTTAGTAGTGGAGTAAACCCAAACCAAATTGGTTTTGGGTTGTCCTTGTGCATTGACATGACTAAATACTGTTTGTGTCTTTTTAAACTTAGTGAGATCCACTGGTGGATTCTATGAAGAGTATTTAGTTATGACATGAGGTATCCATGTGTTCTTTCCAACCTTTTCTTTAACAGTCTCAGAAGATCCACTACCAGTTCCAGTTTTAGACTTAGCAGTTTGAACTGGGTTCTGAGTGCTGGCAGCTTCAGAATTTGCACTACCAGTTCCAACTTTTGGCTTAACAGTTTGATCTGTGTTTGTGCCTTTAATACACCATACCTTTTTCATGTTTGATTTAGATTTTGCTGAAACTTGTTTTTGGTGTACAGGCTGTTTTTTGTTAACTTTTAAGTACATGTGGTTAACTGTCTTCTTTGGAACTGGTGTGACAGGTGTTTGGGCCTTTGAAACTTTTGAGTTTTGAAAAATGGCATGTTTTTGAACCACAGTCTGTTTGGGAACAGATGGTTTATATAAACAGTGCTTGGCCAAATGGTTTTTCCTGCCACAATGGAAACATCTTTTGACTGTTTTGATTGGAACCAGTTTTTTGAGACCATAACTAGTTCTTGTTCTTTTGATTTCCCCTCACCTGCTGCTGTGTGGGAAACTTTTGGACACCATGCTTTTGGCATGTGCATATTGGAACAGTCTTACCTCTTTTATTAGCTTTTGAAGAAGATGCAGTGTTACAGTTAAAAGGTACAGAAACATGTGGAGCAATATTTCTTACACTCATATTCTTCTTTCCTTTCACACTGTTTGTTCTGATAGAACTGGAAGTAAGAGGTCCTATAGGTTCACTCATTGTTTTGGAGTTACTCTTATCTTCCTTACACTCACAGCCTTCATTTGGAATCAATTCTTCTTTAGATTCAGGCTTGTCCGCAAGGATAGGATCTACAGTTTTCATTTTCTCATCTAATGGTTCATTCACAAGTCTATCAGCAACTTCACTCATAGGATGAATGTATTTGTTGTTGTATGAGGGTGGAGTAGCTTTATATCCTATACCTTCCTTGGGATTGAGTTGATATTTTACCCTATCTTTGAATTAGACTTCCATTAGGTGTTCTAGCTTTTGATTAGCCAACTTGAAGCTTCCCAAATCTATATTTATAGATTCTACTTTCTTGTTAGCTTCTAACACCTTCTGTTCAGCCTCATCTAATTTTTATTTAAGGTTTCTATTTTCTCATTCAGTTCCTTTTTCTCCCACTCATGATATGTTCCATCATCTCCCATCTGAATCTCATTATCCTTATAGTCATTGATATGTTTTTCAAGATCTTCTATAGCCTGCATATACTCATATCTCCTTTCTTCCATCTTAGCTAGAGTTTTGCACATGCTCTCATTATGATCTCTGTACTTTTTAACCATAGTTTTGCATGTTTGAGAGCAGAGTTTAGCATTTACCTCAGATGGTAGATCAGTGGAAGTGACAGTTGATGTTTCTGCCATAAGAGCTTGATTTTGATACTCCTCTTCTGTCTGGTCACTCCAGTCAAACACATTGTCTTCTTGAGAACAAGAGCTTGTGAGGATGATGTTTGACTGGTTTCTTGTGGTCTTGGTGGCTGCTGACCTTGTAATCTGCACTCTCTAGCAAAATGGCCAAGTTTGTGACATTTAAAGCACTCAACCTTTGATTTATCAAATGCTGGCTTGCCTTTTGATCTGGCTTGAATGTTTGATCTGCCAGTCCATTTCAGAAATCTTTTGGCCCTCATAGTCAGCATAGCATGTTGCCACTTTAAGTCTATCTCTTCTAAATCATCTGGATGGATTTGTTCCAGATCTTCAGCATTAAGAGCAAAAAGCCCATCACTTGCAACAAATGCTTCATAATGCACTTCAGAAGAGTTACCATCAGCACCTGAAAAAGAATCACAACAGTTTGATTTATCAGTTAATGCTGATCACAAGCAGAACAAGGTTGTGATTGTAAGAAAATGATTTCTGTAGGTCCCAAAAGATATCCCAAGTATATAGCTTTAAGCTGTAGAGGGGGGGGGGGGGGTGAATACAACACTTTAAATACTACACACAATTTTCTCAATGTTTGTATGTATTATTAACAAATGTTAATTACAAACAAGCTTGAATGCGGAAAGGTTCAAGCTGAGATGATAGATACAACAGTATGTTTAACTAGTCTAAGACTGACTCAAACTAATTACAATGAATACATTCACTAAGAATCACTCACTGTGTTTTACAAGACTCTGAGGAACAGCTTGAACAAGAACAACTTAGACACTGAGCACTGTTTTATTCAAGCAGACTTGCATGCATGAAAGACACACTTTAAATGCACGTTCACTCTTGTTTTCAGCACTTAGCTTTTTGGCTTAATCTTTCAATCCTTGGAAGTTTCCTTTTATACTCACTCAGAGGAAACAAGTGAAGCTTTTTCATTGGACGGAATGAAAAAGGAGAAGTCTTGTTGAAAAGACATCATAACCTTTTCTGCACCTTTCTGAAAAGCAGACTTGTCTTCATATGTGCAGAACTTTTGTCTTTTCACTTTGTCTACTGTTGCATTGCCTTTAACCAAATAAAGAATGTCAACTTTGCGTTTTTCTTCCTTGTAAAGGCCTATTTTGATATAAGAAAAAGGTCTGTCACCCTTTTTCAAATAACCTTTTGTCTTCATTGTAGCAGAACAGCTTGGGCAGGCTGAGCAATTCTGATTTCCACTTTGTCTTCGACTTTGTAAACTGATCTTGTAGACAAAAACAATACATGAAGACTTGGAAACACATTCTATAAAGTGATTAGCCTGTTCACAAAGAACAAGTTCTGTTCACAAAGAACAGAGCACTTGTAAACTGCCCAAGCTGCTCACCAGTGTAAAGCAGCGTAGACAGTTTATGTCCAGCCTGTTCAGCAGACTGAACAGCTTGGGCAAAACTGTCTTTGTTGCAACGCATGCAACACATAGAACAGCTTTAGGCTGATATTGCAAATCTTTTTCAGGTTTCTATAAGGCGTATAACAGGCCTTAAATTCAACCTTCAAAAGCATCAACTGGTTTGATTAATAATCTCCCCCTCAGATGCAGAACAGGTTTGACTGAGGCCTTTTTGTGCCTAAAAATTTCTTTTTATTTTCAATCTCAGATTCAAACACTCTCAGGCTGTTATAAAGGTCATCCAACTCTATTTCATCTAGAGTGTCTTTGGTTCTCCATTGGGCAGCATAGCCTGTCCATTCTTCACCAAGATATCTGAGAAATTTTCTGTTTACTTCATCTTGATCAAGGCTGACTTTAGCACTCTCCAATTGACCTATCAGCTTGTTAAACCTATCAAAAATTTGAGTAAGGTTCTCATTCTTGCCACCAGAATAGTTTTCATACTGCTGTTTTAAGAGATCCTTTTGGTGCTAGCATTGCCAGCAAATCTTTTCTCTAAGGCAATCCAAAGGGAATGAGCAGTATAAAACTTTTTAAAGTGATGTTGATAAGCATTTGGTATGGCTATATGTAAAAGAGTAAGAGCTTTCACTTCATTCATTCTATCCTTTCTTTCAATTTCAGTTTTTGGAGCTGTTCTTTTGGGTTTGCCCTCAGCATCTAGTTTAGGATCAACTGCAGGAGGATTTTCAACAGCTTCCCATAGGGCATAGTCAATAAATTGAATGTGCTGTTGAATCCTGAGTTTCCACATCTTGAACTCAGTGGGTTTGAGCATAGGCACTTTGAGTCCTTGCCCAGATCCACTACTGCTATTTTCAAACTCCATTGCAGAAAATTTAAACTTTTAAACAAAGAAAGTTTCTGACTTTGAAAACAAAGAATAACAATTAAAACCTGTGGCTCTGATACCACTTGTCAAGATCAAATCACCTAAGATTAACTGGTTTTAATAAATCATAGTGTAAACCAATAACCTTGTTTTGAATCAAAGTCCAATTAAGAAGTTTGCGGAATAACACTTAATTGTTTTAAGAAAACTTTCAGAATAAATAAATAGAAAAATATAACCAATACCAAAACCTTTATATTGCCAAAATCACTGATTACAATCACCTCTAATCTGTTTGATTAGACGAAGAACACCGATTGTTCTTAGGGTTTTACAACCTTAGAGACTTGAGAAACTTACAGAAAGCAATTACAATGAAGCACACAATTACAGAACATGCACGTACAGACATTCAATAGAAAGTCCTAGTCTATCTATATATAGAGCCTTCTGATTTGTTTCCTTGACGAACTCTGATTTCTCTGGTAGTAGATATGCTTGGAAGATCTTCAAATATTGAAATATATATCAGTTCCTGAATATCAGCTTTTTCTGTTATTAATCTGTTGAGCAGCTTGAACTTTTAACTCTGGCAGCTTGAACAATTGAACTAGCAGCTTGAACTTTGTAATTACACATAAATACTACTAACAGTTTGAGAAATCTAACTAACAGCTTGACATACTTAGAATATTTCCCAACAATGCATATGAAGAAAAATGAAAGACATAAATTAAGTAACAGTTATTTGTACAAATTCTATTGTCATGTTATTTACTTTTTTTAATATAAGAAACTCATTATAACACCCATATGGCTTGCTTCGTTTTTCATTTAAAAGCTATGTTTAGCATAAGGAACTTTCGTCATTGGTTCCGCATCAATAGATATATGTCCTAAGCCACATGTCTATACCTAAAGGCGACGTCGTGAGAAGGATTCTATGGTATATCAAATTTGCACTGAAAATGAGACACTACATGTGGTTATTGTTGCTCTAACTACATTTGCAGGTCTTCCTTTTCAATTCTAGATTCTTTTGTTGAATCTTACCTATTTTGCGATGTTAAGTTTTATTTATTATCTTATGTATTGCATAGTACCGAGTTTGTTGCACAAACAATCTGTGATCAAGATTGAAGAATTTATTTCTTTATGAACATCGCAGAAACATTAGAAACTACATTTCAATGGATCTTTGTTGTCTCTTGATGTAACTTCTTAATAGAAAACTTTTATTTTGGAGAAATGAGTGCTCGTACTAACAATAGTCTTCCTTCTCAGTAAATGTATTATGAAATATAATTAACTCATGCAAAATATTTTCAGCCGCCGCTACTTTGCGCGGGTACACTGCTAGTATATATATATATATATATATATATATATATATATATATATATATATATATATATATATATATATATATATATATATATATATATATATATATATATATATATATATATATATATATATATAAAATCAGGTTCATTAGTGTACCCATGAGATTTCAACATACCCTATTGTGAGTGATCATTCACATATATTTTTTTTACATAGACATGTGTAAGATAACATTATAAGATTTTTTTTTATCAAAAGGAGCAAAATCATAAATTTTGTGAATGGTAAAAAAAATCATGTCAATGGTGTGAATGATCATTTACTTGGATGACCATTCACATAAATGTGCATGAATATTCACATAAGTTTTATGGACACAGAAAGTGTGAATGTATGTGAAATT
>JAANYP010002002.1:0-302500 GCA_020465985.1 Centrapalus pauciflorus | reverse complement strand
ACAAATAAGAACAAGATTGGATCACCACTAACCGAATGATTCAATTGCACAGAGAGAAGATTTACAATACGAAACTTGAAATGCACAATTCCCAACAATGACCTAGCCGTACAAGAGAATATTCCGTGCAAAATGTGTACTGATACGTACAGCTACAGTACCGTATCATTCTATTTATATACAAAACTATTAGGCACAAAAAGGCCTCAGTCAAACCTGCTCTACATCTTAGGGGGAGATTTTTAATCAAACCTGTTTGATGCACTTGAAGGTATAATTTAAGGCCTGTTTATGCCTTATTGAAACCTGAAAAGTGATTTGCAATATTAGCCAAAGCTGTTTACCCTGTTGCATTCGTTGCAACAAAGGAATATTGTCCAAGCTGTTCTGTCTGCTGAACAGGCTGGACATAAACTGTCTACGCTGCTCTGTTCTGTTGAGCAGCTTGGACAGATTCTAAGTGTTTTGTTCTTTGTGAACAGAACCTGTTCTTTGTGAACAGGCTAAACACTTTATGAAATATATTTCCAAGTCCTCATGTATTGTTTTTGGCTACAAGATCAGTTTACAAGTCGAAGACAAAGTGGAAAACAGAAACTGCAAAAGCCTGCCTATGCTGTTCTGTTACATGAAGACAAACGGATATCTGAAAAGGGTGACATACCTTTTCTTATATCAAAATGGCCTTAACAAAAGAAGAAAGATGCAAAGTTGACATTCCTCTTTTGGTTAAAGCCTTATGCAACAGTGACAAAAAGAAAAAGACAAAGATTCTGCCACATGAAGACAAGTCTGCTTTATCAGAATGTGCAGAAAAGGTGTTTTGTATTTTTGGAAAGACATGTTACTTTCTCATTGTCCAATGAAGAAGCTTCACTGAGATTCTTAGTGAGAGTATAAAAGGAAGCTTCTAAGGATGGTGAGATATCCAAGAGTGTGAAATCAGATCGTGCATTAAAGTGTGTTTTTCATGCATGCAAGTCTGCTTGAATATAACAATACGTGTGTCTAAGCTGTTCATACTCAAGTTATCCATCCGTGTCTTGTAAAATCAGTGAGTGCATCTAAGCGAGTGTAGTCATTGTATCTAGTCTGAGTGTGTCTTAGATTAGTTGAACATCTGTTGTATCTGTCATCTCAGCTTGAACCTTTCCGTAGTTCAGGCTTGTTTGTAATTAACAGTTGTTAATAGTATACACAAACATTAAGAAAAGAGTGTTGAATTTTAATTTGCTGTATTCACCCCCCTCTACAGCTTAGAACAATACTCTAGGGAAACCTTTTGGGACCTACAACTGGTATCAGAGCAGATAGAGTGTGTGTCAACTCTAGATATCTCATTCTCCCTACTTTCCCATGGACAACAGTGCTGCAAGTTCCTCCTCTTACTATGACAATGGTTCAACGGCCAAACCCCCCAAGTTCAATCGTCAAAACTTCTCTGGTTGGAAGTGCATAACGATGCTCTACTTAGAGAATCTGGACGTACAACTTCCAGAGATAGTAATGGAAGGTCCCTATGTGCCAACTTTTGTTACTACTATCACTCCTGCTGTTGAAGGAGCTGCCCCTGAAATCAGACCTTTGAGAAGGCCAAAGCTCAATGGTCTAATGAAGACAAAAGGCTGGTTGCTCTTGATGCAAAAGCCAGGAATAACCTGGTCATTTCTCTTCCTGGTGATGTGTTCAAACAGGTTGAGAAGATGAAGACTGCAAAGGCGATGTGGGATACTTTGTGTACCGTCTATGATGGTCCCACAATCACACTGGATAACATGATCAACAATCTTGTTAGACAGTATGAACTCTTCTTTGCAAAACCAAAGGAGTCACTCACAGAAACCTACACCAGGTTCACTGCTCTTATCAATGATCTCAAAGCTGTTGGGATCACAAAGGACAGCTTAACTCTGGTGAACAAATTCTTAGACATCCTGCCTGAAGAATGAAACTATTTTTCTACTATCTTAAGAAATTCAAGTACCATCAAAGGTATAGATCTTGTAAACTTATATGGATCCCTACTAAATGATGAGCAGTCAAGGCAACAGAAAAGAAATGCCTTGGAATTGTCTAAGAGAGGTGCTGCCTTGGTGGCCAGCGTGAGACAACCTGTTGGTCAGGTATGTGATGTGTTCACACAACCTGATCAACAGGCTGATGATGAAAGGGAAGAGATGTCTGAAGAGGAAGACTGTGAAGATCTTGTTGAACTTGATGATGAGCAAATGATTGCAATGCTTGTCAAAAAGTCCAATAAGAAAAGGTTTGGTGGAAGAATGCGGCAGAGGAACTCAAATGCTGTCAAAAAGAAGGCATTTGATAAAACCAAGGCTGAGGGCTTTAAATGTGGCAAAACTGGTCACATAGCTGCTGACTGTGTGTCTAAAGCTGTTGGTGAGTCATCCAAACCATTCAAGACAAACAGGGACGATGGCTATAGGGTTAAGTACCTTATGGCCATGGCTAAGCTGAAAAAGTTGGAAAACTCAGTGGCTTCCAACAAGCAAAAGGGACTCATGGCTGAGACATGTGATTGGGAGGAATCTGAAACATCTTCAGATGAGGAAGATAACAACTGTCTGATGGCCAACACTGATGTCCCATCAACCAGCAACTTCAAACAGGACCTGGCTGAAGCTAAAGCCTTCAGCAGCTTAGAGAATTGGAATCCTACGATGATGTACATGGTACAAAACTTTATGGCTTACAGTTCTGATGAAAAAGTAAAAATGTTTGAATACATGCTTGTTGATTTAAAAGCTGCTGTTAAGAAGCACAATGTCTTACTGTCTGAAATCTCTAAGCTTAAAAATGATCTTGACATAAAATCCAGTAAACTAGACAGTTTTCATAAGTTGGAAACTGAGCTTGATGAATTAAAACACATCAACTCCATTTTACTAGAAGAAAAGAGAGAGACAGACGTAAAACATGCAAATCTTCAAAAGATAGTTAACTCTTGGTGCCAATCTGCACAAAAAGTCAGCCATTGCATTAGTCAACAGATCTCTACACAAATCCAAGCATATCTTGGAGGGGATCTTGACAAATCAGCTTCTATTGTTGAGATAAATAATCTGAAAGATAACTTATCCACTCTTGGTGAGCTTCCTAACACTTTCATTCAGAAAGTAAATGGTAAGCTAGTCTCAACAAACAGGTTTGTCAGGCCTCAAAATACTGATAGCTTATGTGAAAAAGCTCCAAAAGCTGATGATGGAATATGTTTTCCATCGAATCAACCTGCTAAGTGCTCTGCTGATTCACACAAGCAAAAGAGAGGAAAACATGCTCAAACTGCAGCTTTGGACTCTAAACCTGTTGACAAAACAGGTTCTGGGTCCAAAGCTGATGGTAAGAGACATGTTAATCCTTTTGATGCTAAACATTTTGAGAAAAAGTTTTCAAAAGGTAAGCAGCCTGCTTTCAACAGGGGTAAGTCTCATGTTGAAAGCAAATCTGCTGTGGTTTCAAATAAGTTTTTAAATCATAGTGGAAAATTGGTTATAAATAGGTAAGTCTTTCAGAACCAAAAGCAGTGATCATGTTGATGGGCAACATCAATCACATCTCAGTAAGGGCAAAGGCAAAGCCATTGCTCAACCTGAGAAATTTGGGAATAAGTTTTCCAAACTTGTGGAAGGTCAAAAGCCAATCAAGCTTCCAGTGTTTGATATTCGTCCTCCCAAAAAGAGGAAAGAAGAAACAGGCAAAGCTCTTGCTATTGTGCCTTCCACCCAAACTGTTGATTCATCTAAAAATAGTAAGAAGTTTGCTAAACCTGCTGACAGAATCAACAGAAACAATTCAGAATATGTTTCTGGAGGTTCTTCTTCCAAAAAGGCTAAAAAGAGAAAATGCTATAAGTGTGGGAAGACGACACACATGGCCAAAGACTGTCCTGAAACTGAGGACATGAGGCCTGTTGACTCTGCTAGTTCCATCATTGCAAAAACAAGTGGTGTTGGAAGTAACATAGTCAATGAGAATGGTATCCAAGCTGATACCATTCAAATAGGAAATATTTATGTGTATATCACTAGTCCATCAACAAATGTTGATGAAGTAGGAATACTCATCCCTATGATGAGTTCCCCTAAAAATAACTAATATTTTCTCATGACACTCTGCAGGACAAACAACCATCCCAGGTTTGGTACTTGGACAGTGGCTGCTCAGGACATATGACAGGTTGCAAGGACCTGCTGAGTGATCTCAGGCCTGAAAAAGGGCCAAAAGTACATTTGGTGACTATGTACAGGGATCCACAGAAGGGTAATGGAACTCTTCAAGCTGGTGCTGCAGTATTCAAAAGGGTAGCCTATGTGGTTGGGCTTAAACATAATCTTGTAAGCATAAGTCAACTGTGTGATGCTGGCTACAAGGTTAACTTTGATGAGCACTTGGGTTACATACTGGATCCCTAAGGCAAAGTTGTGCTGTGTGCACAACGAAAGAAAGGTGTATATGTTGTGGATATGAAATCTTCTGATCCCACAACTGAAACCTGCTTTATCTCAAGAAGCAATGCAGACCTGAACTGGTTATGGCACAAAAGGCTATCACACCTGAACTTCAAGAATATCAACATACTCTGTAAGAAAGAGTTGGTAACAGGTTTGCCTTCTATAACCTTTGTTAATGATAAACTCTGCACAGCTTGTGAGAAAGGCAAGCAGAGAAAATCATCTTTTAAATCTAAGCACAATTTCTCTATTGATACTTCTCTCTTCTTAATCCACATGGACTTGTTTGGACCAGTCAGTGTCCCAAGTCTAAGAGGAAGAAGATACACTCTAGTAATGGTTGATGAGTTCTCCAGGTTCACATGGGTGATCTTTTTGAAGAGCAAAGGAGAGGCTGCTAGAGAAATCATTGGATTTATCAAGAAGATGGAAATGCTGAACTCTGCTCAAGTAAAGCAACTTAGAAGTGATCATAGTACTGAATTCAGAAACAGTACTCTTGAAGACTTCTGTGAAGAAAAAGGGATCTCACAGAACTTTTCAGCAGTAAGAACTCCAATACAAAATGGAGTTGCTGAAAGGAGAAACAGAACTCTCATTGAAGCTGCTAGAACCATGCTGTGTGCATCAGGTTTACCTTCATCATTCTGGGCTGAAGCTGTCAACACTGCTTGCTTCACCTAAAATAGATCCTTGGTGGTGAAAATGTTCAACAAGACTCCCTATGAGATACTCAAAGGGAGGAGGCCAAACATTAGCTACTTCCATGGGTTTGGATGTTCCTGCTTCATTCTGAATCAAAGGGACCAACTGGCAAAGTTTGAACCCAAAGCTGATGAAGGTGTGTTTGTTAGATATTCTGCCATCTCCAAAGCCTACAGAGTATACAACAACAAGAGAAAGGTGATAGATGAATCTATCAATGTCACCTTTGAAGAGTCTAGGAGTGCCTCCACCAAAGCTGTTCCTGAATCAGTTTCAAGAGAATTCAGCGTTGATGATCTTATGCATTCCATCAGTGAAGAAAAAGACTCAAAAGCTTCCACTACATCCAGAGTGGAACCTGCTAATCATGATGGGCATGATGATGATTATGTTGATACACCCTGTGTGAACAAGTGTACTGACATAATTACAATCTCATGTCCTGAACCAATCAATACTGATTTCCTGGATCCTCTGCTGCTATGTTCAACAATAGAGAGTCATGCTCAACAAGTGAACATGCTCAAGATATCAGTGTGTCTGAAAATCTTGAGAGCTGCTCAACAGGACCTGTTGAAGATACAAACAACTCAGGAGAATCCTCATTGAAGCAAGATCCTAAGTGGATCAGGTGTCACCCAAATGATCAAATAATTGGTGACATCAACATAGGGGTGCAAACAAGATGGGACATCTTAGGAAACTTTTGTATGTTTTCTAGCTTTGTGTCCCTGATGGAGCCTAAGAAAGTGGATGAAGCACTTAAAGATGCCAATTGGATCACCGCCATGCAAGAAGAACTCAATCAGTTTGAGAGAAACAAAGTATGGAAGCTGGTCCCTGTTCCTAAAGGAAAAACAATAATTGGCACGAAATGGGTTTTCAGGAACAAGATGGATGAGCAAGGTCATGTCATTAGAAATAAGGCAAGACTAGTTGCTCAAGGTTATAGACAGGAAGAAGGCATTGACTATGATGAAACATTTACTCCTGTGGCCAGGTTAGGGGCAATTCGTTTGTTTCTAGCCTACGCTGCTCATAAGAGCATGAAGGTATTTCAAATGGATGTGAAGAGTGCATTTTTGAATGGTAAGCTGCAAGAAGAAGTCTATGTCAAGCAACCTCCAGGTTTTGAAATGAACACCATCCAGGTTTTGTCTATAAGTTGGACAAAGCTCTCTATGGTCTAAAACAAGCCCCTAGAGCCTGATATGACACTCTAACTGACTTCCTTATGAGCAATGGTTATTCCAGAGGTAAAGTGGATACCACACTGTTCATAAAGAAGGTGAATTCTGATATTATGGTTGTTCAAATTTATGTGGATGACATAATATTTGGGTCTACTAATGAGCAGTTTTGCAAGAATTTTTCACTACTCATGAAATCTAAATATGAAATGAGTATGATGGGAGAACTTACTTTCTTTTTAGGACTACAGGTTAAACAAACCTCAAATGGAATTTTTATAAATCAAAGAAAGTATACTTTAGATCTTTTGAAAAAGTTTAAATTTGATCAAAGTTCCCCTATCAAAACCCCAATGGCAACCAATGTAAAGTTGGATGCAGATGCTAGTGGCAAAGCTGTTTAGTAACAGCTTACAGAGGCATGATTGGGAGCTTGCTATATTTAATTGCTTAAAGACCTGATATTTTGTTTGCCACCTGTGTATGTGCTAGGTTTCAAGCTGATCCTAAGGAATCACATCTAGCTGCTGTAAAAAGAATCTTCAGATACCTTAAGGGTACACCAGGTTTGGGTCTTTGGTATCCCAAAGACTCAAGCCTTGAGCTAACAGGATATTCAGATTCTGATTTTGCAGGCTGCAGGCTAGAAAGAAAAAGCACAACAGGTGGATGTCAACTCCTTGGTGGTAAGTTGATAAGTTGGCGTAGCAAGAGGCAGAACTCAGTTTCTACTTCTACTGCTGAAGCTGAGTGTATTGCTGCTGGAAGCTGCTGTAGGCAGATTCTGTGGATGCAACATCAGCTTGAAGACTATGGACTTATATAGGAAGACTCCTATTCTGTGTCACAATACGAGTGCCATAGCTATCTCCAACAATCCATTATTTCATTCCAGAACAAAGCATATAGAGGTCAAACATCACTTCATCAGGGATCACATCCAGAAAGGTAATGTGGAGGTAAGTTTTATTTCCACCGATGAACAGCTTGCAGACATTTTCATCAAACCTCTTGATGAAAATAGATTTAATTATCTTGTTAGCAAGTTGGGCATGTTAAATAAAAGTGACTAAGTGTCCTCTATGTTCTAAGTTATTGTATGTCTCACACTGCTCAAGTTCTTCAGAACCGCTTAGACAGAATAGGCTATGCATGTTCTATACTTAGCCAATTTCTGAAAACTTGAACAGCTTGAGCGTATAACAGGTTTGAAAACATCATTGTTCACCTCAAACCTGGTCTGTTAATCAAGCCTCCAATCTGCTCACTCTCTCAATCTGTCGTACAAGACATTGTCTTGTAACCTGATCAGCTATTGAACACAACCTGTTCCTACATAGCTGAACAGGTTGAATGAACAGCCTGAAGAATGAACAGCTTGTGATGACCCTGCTCATCACAGGTTTGACCAACAGCTTAGACCATTAGCTGAACAGGTTGAATGGACAACCGTTCCGTTTTCCGTTAAAGAACATTTCAAATCAACCGCCCAAAGTTTTTGCTCTCATACCCACTCACATTCAAATCCTATAAATACCCATCTACTGTTTCAACTTCTTCTTCCTTACTGCTTCCATAACTTCGAAAGAACCCTAACTTCGACTAAGTGTCCTGTGCTAATACTTCAACTACTTTCCAAATGGCTCACCAGAACAACCCCTTTCTTCCCGTTTTCGTTGGTAACGATGTGCACAAACACTCGTCTGTTACCACGATGCTGACATTGAAACCTACCAACTGCCTTGCAAGCCTAACCATCCTAAAAAATTATGTGGGAAAAGGATATGAAGACATGGTGGAGTTTCTGAAGGTTTACCCATTGAACTATGCAATGACTGCATCTCCTGGTGTCCTGTACCAGGAGATGGTATATGAATTTTGGTACACTCGTTCTTATGATCCTTCTACCAAAATCATTCGGGGAACCATACTCAATGGGACTCAGACCATTGAGATTACAACAGGTCTGATCAGGGAAGTTCTTCGTCTCCCTGTGGCTGAAACCTATGTTCAGCCACAGCCTGAAAAATGACCAGATGAGAAATCTGCAACACTTCTGTGGTGTAGCAGAACCCAAAGTTGGAGCCACACTGTTCAGGAAGGATTTGTCTCCAACCTACAGTTTCTTGTTCGCCTCGATGGTGATGTGCTTCAGCAGTAAAGTTGGTTCATTCGACCAACTCAGCCGTGATGAGATTCCAATAGTCCTACAGCTTGTGGATGGGACTACAATCAACATGGCAAGATGCATTTTCATGAATTTGAGGAACCTGGTGCAGCAGGAAACACGTCCAGCTGCTGTTCGATATCCCAGGTTTTTGAGCCTCATTTTCAAGCACATCTGTGGCGAGCAACTCTATAACTCTCAGCCTCTACAACGTACTGCTACATTCCCTGTAATGGATCCAAGGACTGCTCCGAAGGCAAAATCCAAATCTAGGGTCAAATTTCTTAAAAGGACCCTAGAAACGACTGAAGCTGAGCCTGTCCGCAAGAAGGCTAAAACAGCCAAGTCCAAGTCTGCCTCATCAGCCTCTGTGGCTGAGGGGGAGTAGGCTTCTCACCCTGGTTCATCTGTTGAACCTGAAGCCTTTGTGGCTGGTGCCTCAGTGGCATCTGAGACTATGGAACAGGCCAACCCACCTATTTCTGACCCAGTCTCCCCACCAGTCCAAACAGAACCCATCATCTCCTCTCCACAACATTAATCCTCCACTTCATCTCTCAAACTATACAGACGCAAAACCTTAGCAAAAAAGAAACCAACCGACCCATCTAGCCCCTCTGATCCCTCTCAACAGGGTTCAATTGAAAAAGAAGCAACCCCTGCTGCTTCTCCTATTTTGGGAGAAGATTCAGCACATTTGGAGCAGGCTTCACTCCAACAAGAGTCCATCCTGAGTCAGCCTAGGCCCTCTAGTTCCTCCCAACAGGAGCCAGTTGTACATAAGGAGACTACCACATCAACTATTCCAGCCTCCCAACAGGCTGAGAATATTGAAAGACAGGAGTTCACTCCACTCCATACTGAGTCCACACAGTCTCCACCCCATACTTCTACACAACCTGAGTCTGCACGAGGTTTCAAACCTGCTGGATTAGACCATCCAGTAGATCATCCTCCAACTTCTGCTCCTCATGATACAGCTGTTGTACACCCCACAGCTGCTGAAGGACCAACATGCCAAGCTGATGAACCTCAGGGAACATACCATCACTCTGGTGAGGCTGCACCTCATATGCAAACTCAATAAGCAGGTTTCACCACTGCTGACGTTGAAATGCACATCCCATCTCCCCATGATGAGGCATCTTTAGACCAAGGTGCTGCAGACGGAACAACCCCTAGCCTTAATGAAGGTGCTGCAACACAAGCAGCATCTGAAAGGCTACCCACATCTACCCCTTCTCCTGATGAAGCAGATACATCCACTGCTGAGGGACCCATTGACCCTTCCAAGCTGGGCCATATTACTTTTGCTCAGGCTATGGAATTCTGTCTAGAGTCACCCTTCCCTCTCCATCACATCCCCAAACACCTGCCTCATCCTCATCTCATTCTTCCCCCTCTACACAATCCAAACAGTCTACCCATACTCCCCCATCCCCCAAAGATCTCCCTTTGAAGGATCAGCTTTCTTTGCTGACCAACAAAGTTGGATCTTTGGAAAATTCCATGGCTTCCCTACCATCAATAATCTCAGACTCTGTGTCTGCCCAGCTCCAAGGATTCTTTGATTTGTTCAAGAATTCCTTTCTAGCCACTCCACAACCTGACCATTCCTCACAGCTGCTTGCACAGCTGCAAAACATCTCCACTTCACTCTCCTATATTCTTTCACATCAACAAGTTTTTATGTCCTCCATGACAGCCATATCCCAACAGCTGTCAACTCTCCTCACCACTTGCACTACTACCCTTCCTACTACACTGTCCAGCTTAAACTCTCTCATTGTCTCTCTGTCAAATTCTGTGTCAGCAAATCTTGATGATGTGCAGGACTCTCTTAAGTTACATCTTGCACAGCTTCAAAGTTTGTTGTTCACAGCTTCCGACAGAGAAAATCTAGTCAAGCTGTCCTCAAATGCTGATTCCCAATCCTCTTCTCTTCAAACCTGCCTTACCCAGCTTGCAGAGGTTAAGGACAACCTAGCTTTCTTAGTGCATAGCCTGGTTGGCCCCAAACCTGCTGCCAAAAGTGCTGCCAAGCCTGCTGAATTTGTTTCTCCAGGAAGACTAGTTATTGAAGGTGCTGGTCCATCTCCTTCAAAGGGGGAGAAGTTATCTGCCTCGAAGACTATGTCTAAGGGGGAGAAAACCTCTTCTCCTTCTAAGGAGAAATCATCATCTGTTGGTCAAGCAGTAGGTGCATCAGGAACAGGTCCAGCAGCAAATGTCTCCCATCACACTGAAGCTGCTCAGCCTACTCAGGCTGGATCTCCAAACCCTGCACAAACTAAGGGGAGGAATCCGTTCCTGGGGACAGGCCAAGCAGAAGGAGACATCTGATTTTGGAAGAAGAAGAAGAAGAAGAGGAAGAGGTTCCTGAAGCTGTTCAAACAACAACAGCCAAAGGAAAGAAGAAAGCAGCTTTTGACCCTGACCACCAAAGAACAGCGCATCTAAAATTTGACAAGGCAATAGCGAAGGAAATGGGTGTTCCTATGTAGAAATATTATGAGTACAGAGATGAACAGCTCAAAGCCCTGGAAACACTAAGAAAGGAAGAAGGCTCAGCCAAAGCTGCCAGATCCTTTGCATACAAAGAGGCAAGAAAAATTAAAATGCCTTCTTTGGATGTGCAAAGAAAACTGCTTGAAGCTACTAGAGAGTCAGCGGGTGAAAAGGAAAGTGGTAAAGAAAAGGATGCTCCGGTCTCTGTGACCAAGTCCAAACAAGCATCCTCTGTAAGAGCCCAGATACACTTTGACAACTTGGCATGGAAAAACTTCTTTGATGTTGCTGATAGAAGACTTGCCAAGGAAGCTATTGTCAAAGTTGTGCCCATTTCAAGAAATGGCAAATAGTGGAAGCTACAAATAACCAGAATGGGTGCAACAGGCCCAGAACTGGAATCATATGACTACACTAATGTTGCACAGATGGGGTACAGAGAGTGGGTGGAGTTGGCAGTTGCCCTGAGCCAGTCTAAGTCTGAAACGGCTAAGACTATCAGGGCATATGTCAAAAAGCTGATGGAAAGAGTGAAAGACCTTGGCCTGATCTCAGAAGATTTAAGTAAGGGTGTCTCAGTGACTTACCCCAAAATAAAGGCCAAGAGGAACAAAAAGGATTCAGAGCTGGAGGAACTCCTGATCTTGATTGAACAAGGTGACTATGCAGTAGAGATCAAAGGAGTTGACCACAGCTTGCCCAAAGGATTAGAATTTGAAGAAGGCAAGTTGATTGAAGAACCTGAGTTGGGGGCATTTTTTGTAGATCCCCTGACAAAGAAGAAGTGCTTTCAAAGAGCATCAGATCTACACAAAGTTGGTCTCAAACACCTTGTAGCATTCAGACTTGCAAACTCCTTCAAGCAATCTGGAAAGTGGAGAGCAGCCATCTGGGATCAGCTCAGCGGGTTCTATGAAAGAGGGGAGCTTGAACATCCAAATTTTAGGTTCCTCAGAGTTGAAATACAATATTTGGAGGAAACCAGGGATGAACTTGAAAGAATGTTTCAAGAAGGATTGCCACCACCACTGTCTTGAAGTCCATCTACTGTCTGAGTAGGTGAAGAATGGAAGCTGTCCATATGTTGGACAGGCTTGCCATTATCTGCTCCCATCATCAACAGTCCAAATTGTTAAATTTTCTTGTACATTAATTGTACTTTGTTACATAAGTTGTAACTTTTATTTTTACATCAGTTGTAATATACACTAGTACATCAATTATACTTTTGTAAAAACATATGTTGTTTATGTAATCAAAAATCAGTATATATAAACTGATCTTTTACTTTACTTTAATGTTGTAATTTCAATTCAGCAAAAATGTATTGTAAAATGTATAGTGATTATTGATAAAATCAGCTTTGACTGATTATTGCAAATAGGGGGAGATTGTTAGGCACAAAAAGGCCTCAGTCAAACCTGCTCTACATCTTAGGGGGAGATTTTTAATCAAACCTGTTTGATGCAGTTGAAGGTATGATTTAAGGCATGTTTATGCCTTATTGAAACCTGAAAAGTGATTTGCAATATCAGCCAAAGCTGTTTACCCTGTTGCATACGTTGCAACAAAGGCAGATTGTCCAAGCTGTTTTGTCTGCTGAACAGGCTGGACAAAAACTGTCTACGCTGCTTTGTTCTGTTGAGCAACCTGGACAGATTCTAAGTGTTTTGTTTTTTGTGAATAGAATCTGTTATTTGTGAACAGGCTAAACACTCTATGGAATATGTTTCCAAGTCCTCATGTATTGTTTTTGGCTACAAGATCAGTTTACAAGTCGAAGACAATGTGGAAAACAGAAACTGCAAAAGCCAGCCTACGATGTTCTGTTACATGAAGACAAACGGATATCTGAAAAGGGTGACAGACCTTTTCTTATATCAAAATGGCCTTAACAAAAGAAGAAAGATGCAAAGTTGACATTCCTCTTTTGGTTAAAGCCTTATGCAACAGTGACAAATAGAAAAAGACAAAGATTCTGCCACATGAAGACAAGTCTGCTTTATCAGAATATGCAGAAATGGTGTTTTGTCTTTTTGGAAAGACATCCCACTTTCTCATTGTCCAATGAAGAAGCTTCACTGAGATTCTCAGTGAGAGTATAAAAGAAGCTTCTAAGGATGGTGAGATATCCAAGAGTGTGAAATCAGATCGTGCATTAAAGTGTGTTTTTCATGCATGCAAGTCTGCTTGAATATAACAATACCTGTGTCTAAGCTGTTCATACTCAAGCTGTCCATCCGTGTCTTGTAAAATCAGTGAGTGCATCTAAGTGAGTGTAGTCATTGTATCTAGTCTGAGTGTGTCTTAGATTAGTTGAACATCTGTAGTATCTGTTATCTTAGCTTGAACCATTCCGCAGTTCAGGCTTGTTTGTAATTAACACTTGTTAATAGTATACACAAACATTGAGAAAAGAGTGTTGAATTTTAAATTGTTGTATTCACACCCCCCCCCTCTACGGCTTAGAACAATACTCTAGGGAAACCTTTTGGGACCTACAAAAACAAGCCATTGTAATATTACAAAACAGCCCCTAGACTTATTACATTCATAAACAATATTAATTCTTAACAATCTCCCCCTTTTATGAATGATAATCAGTTTTTAGTCTTTAGCCTCAACTTCATCTCGAACTCCTGATGCTCTTTTGGTTCATTAATCTTGATTCAATCTTTGCAACAAAATCTACCATCATCTTTCTATCACCTGGACTTAAGCCTCCTTTCTTTGATTGACGCTTTGCATCCATAAGTAAGTTTTCCTTTCAGCCCCGTCATGACTTTCTGAAGAGTGTCATCATAATACTTATTCAGTTCAACAATCCGCATGGATCTTTTCTTTTGATCTTTATCTTTGTAAATAACCACTGGATGCTTGGCCATAACGATTTGATACTCTTTCAGCATATCCATATGTTTGATAAACCTGTTTGCGCGGTGATATTTATTCTTCTCGTCCCTCTCTCAAACCCAACCTATAGATCTTGTTTCGAAATAAGTACTAACTTTGTGTGCATGAAATGGAATTGAGCTTTAAGTGCACATCGACAATATTCTTCTCTCTTATTCCGGCACAACTCATCAAAGAGGTCTTCAACATCAATCAAATTTGATGTAAACAAATCCGCTGTAAGTTGTATTCCCGTATATATTTCAGCACCTTTAATGTTTCTTATCAAACACAAGAAGAATCAATGCTCAATAATTGTGTAATAATGAAGAAGACAAAGAGAATGTTGGGAGAATACAAAAGTGGCGGCTGGTTTTTCTTGTTCAAATGTCAACCGTGTGTTTACATAGAGAAACCCTAGGAGCTATTATAGCTCCATTTAATTAAGTATTACATCTTGGCAACTTTGGCCCCTTGACTATTACAAAGAAACAACCTACATGGAATTAAAACAAGACTAAATATAAAGACAATAATTATTACAAAACAACTCCTATGATCGAAATAAAATATCTAACATCCGCTTCACTGACGGTATATGTCTTTCCATCTGCTCTTGTTACTGTGAAAGTGGGATAGAAAATATTAACAAACCTATCTTTCTCAATTCTAATCAGCAGCAATCCTGTGTTCACTTCTGACGTTTTCAATTGGTTGAGTCTTGTTCTGCAGGAAATGTGTGTAGTTCACAAGATTTGGCATATTTGGCTCGATCACTCTAAACAACTTCAAAAATGAACACGGTGCATGTTTTCTGCAGAATATCTTCTTTTCTAAGTGATCTTCCAAGAATGGAAGTCTATTACGTTTCTTTATGAAGTCTGCATTTTGCTTTTCAGAAAGATTCAGCTTCTTAATCTTCTTCTTTCTTCTTTCATCCTCATTTAGCAAACTCAGCATATCATTTATTTCCTTCTGAACTTCTTCTTGAACTGCATATCTCAGATGATGCTGACATTCTGATTCATCTGCCAAAATATAACTTTTAAAGAACTTATCCATCAATTCAACTTCATTTAACACTTTAACTGATTCCGGCACTACATCACCAACCGGAAATGGATCATACACCTCAAGCTTTTCAACCGTTGGTGTTGGTATATCATCTCTTAATATCTCCTTAATCAGCTCCTCTTCATCAATTAATCTTTCAGCTCTCACATACTCCTCATATTATTCAAATACTTCTAGCTCAGGCACATCAATCTCTTTTTCAGCTTCCTCAATCCTGAAAACTTCTTCTTCTACTTCATTATCTGAATCATCATATTTTTCAAAATTGTAAATTCCAGATTGTATACTGTCAGGATCTAAAACTAAATAACCAAGACTAACTGATTTGAATTTATCAGAGTATAAATCAATAATCTTTCTTTGAATCAAAGTTTAATTAAGAAGTTTGCGGAATAACACTTATTTATTTTAACAAAAACTTTCAGAATCAATGAAGCATAAAACACAAGAAGTAATCAAGACTGTTTGTATTGCTGAATTCAATGATTACAATCACCTCTAATCTGTTTGATTAGACGAAGAACACAGACTGTTCTTAGGGTTTTACAACCTTAGAGGCTTATGTAAAACTTAATCAACAAAACAATTACAGACTCAAAATATGCAGAAAACTTCTATATAATAGAAAGACCTATTCTATGTATTTATATTGCTTCTTGATATGTTTCCTTGACGAACCATGACTTCTCTTATAGTAGATATGCTGGAATCTTTGAGTATATATCTTTTCCTGAAAACCAGCACTTTCTGTTTATGAAACTGTTGAGCAGCTTGAATCACTTGACAGCATGAACGGAGCAGCTCGAGTTAATTTACTCTGGCAGCTTGAACTTTTACACTGGCAGCTCGAGTTTCTTCAACTAGCAGCATGAACTTTGGATTTACATATAAACTCTACTAATAGTTTGAGAAGTCTAACTAACAGTTTGAATCTACTTAAACTATTTCCCAACAATCTCCCCCTAACTTAAATTCTTTACACAAGACTTTAAGTTCTATACAAAAATGGAAATGAACAAGTAAACTGTTATTTACAAACCAAGGCTTTCAAAAACTTATAACTGTGCAAGTTTCTGCTCTACAGCCTTCAAAAATTCTCTCTTCATATCATCTCTATCACAAGATACTCTAACAGATTTTATCTGAAGTAGCATATCTTTTGGTAAATCATGAAATTCGAGATTGAAGAATATACCAGACCCATCTGAGAATTTGATTCTGTATGTCCTTGACTTGACAAAGAAATCAACTTGCTTGACCTTTGTCCCTTTCTTCACAGCATCCTCTATCTGATTCCTTGCAGATTCAGGGTCAACAATTGATTTTAGATCTTTGACAATTTGCTTCACTTGTGGTAAAGCAGATCTAACTTGAGTCACAGACCCTATATTATGCATCTTTGTTAGCTCATCTCTGGTCAACTTCTGAACCATTTGCCAAAATGTATCAAATTCTTCTTCTGGTCCAGACTCTCTTCTTATAACAAACTTAACTCTTAAGTCACGATCGTCCAGTGACTTGGCATACCAATAGTTGATCAGAGGCTTTGTAAAGTCATGTTGATCAATCAACTTCTCTATTTCCATAGCTTTTTGCAGTTGTTGATCAAACAGCACTCTTTTAACTTGATATAGCTTTGCTTGTGAGGATGGATCAGATGTAGGAAAAGAAGCAACAGCTTGATCAGTAGGAACATGAGCACTGGCAACAGCTTCAGTTTGAGCTGGTTCTTTTGATGGCTGGACTTCTTGGGAGGCTTTTGCTTTCTTTCTTTTGTCCATCTCCTTGTCATGAATCTCTTGCAGCCTTTCAGTAGTCATGGACTGAGCCATTTTCTTTGGAATACCAGCTGCAAAGGCAAAATTGATTAAGAATCTTCTGTGCTCAGCTTTGGAGTGCCCAGTTGGCATCTTTCTCTTCTTCTCTCCCTGTTTACTCACAAACCCTTTTAGGTAATCACCTAAAGTTGAAACATCATCCATTGGGAGCTGGAATTGCTGATCTAATTCTTTATCTTGCTCTTCTGCTATCCTTTTGGCAACTTCAGCATCAAAGGCAATCTGAGCTTCTTTAGAAGAAAATTTGTGCTTTGGAGACTCAATAAGAATGCCCTTGCCTTTGTCTTTTGCAGCAGAAGATGTAGCTTGGACTGTACTTGATGGAGCTTGAACCCTTTCCCTTATGACAACTCCAGTTGCTTTTGAGGCAGCAGCTTGAGTTTCTAGGCTAACAGCTTGAGAAGCTGTTGGGACTGCTAGCCTAGAAGGTGGAACTATTGAGGCAGCTTGGACTGATGTTGTTGGAGCTGCTTGGACTGATTCAGGAACCTCCTGATTCTCCCCCTTTTTGGAAGCATTGGTTTGGTCAGAAGGACCTACAACCTTTGCCCCTTGGGATTGAATCATCTGCTCTAATTTCATGATTTTATTTCCACAGAGGGTGAACCCTTTGTGTAAATTATCCATTCTTTTATTTTGAGCCGCCTCTGCCTGCTTGAGTGTAAAAATTTGAGCTCCCTGTGCAGCAATGATGGACATTTGGTATTCCAACATGGCTACAACAGGTTTCAGCTTGGGATCCGTCAAGAGCATGAGTTGCAGACTAGTCTCAAGATCAGAAAACACCTGTGGTGCTTGTGATCTATCACTGACATTAATACCAGAAGTAGAAACTTCTGGGCCCCTCTGTTCTTGGTTCTGGAGACTTCCAGCTTGTGTTTGCACACTGGCTGTTGCCATGGGTGTGGTCTTAGAGATGTTGGCACTATCCTGTGCCTCTTTTGCAGAAACATCAGTAGTGCCAGCCACAGCACCCGTATGAACAATCTCTGAAGAGATGTTCACATCCTGAGTGAGGATGGGAGTTTCCTCAATTGGTTCCCATTGGATATGCTGTGCAGAAGTGTCCTCCTGCACAGGGATATATGGCTCTTGTCTGAGGGAGGAGGAGGAAGGAGCTCCTGGTCCCCTTTTCCTTTTGTATAAAAATTTTAGTGGGCGAGTTGGCTGTTCAAAAGGATCAGAAGGAAGTTGTGTATCATGAGGAGTGGGTTGGGGTCCTGGGGGTGTAGCAGTGATGTTAGGCTGAGCCTGCTCCGGACCCTGTCCTCTGTTTCTTGGAATGATGTTCATCATTGCAGAAGGCAATGGAACATCAACGCTCAAAAAATTGGCACTTTGTTTCAAAAGTCTCTTTATAGAGGATAGTGAGTGCCTGTGAGAAACATGTATCCTTTTGTGTAGATGAGAAGTGGTGCAAGTGTGTGCAATGATTTCTGCCAAAAATCTGGGATACATCAAAAATTTCCAACTCTTAAAGGAATCATGCCTTAACATCCCCTGAAAAATCATGTTAGAAAAATTGAACCGTTGGCCTGTTGAAAAGCACACTAAGGCAGTGGCAATATTAGAAGAGAATTCGGACCAACCAGTTCTTTTGGGGCTCATGCACTGCTAAATAATATGTACAAGATATTTCCATTTAGGAGAAAAATGGGCTTTCAAGAAAGTAAAAGAAACAGCAGGACCCCTATAACCTATATCATAAAGACCAGTATGTAAAACATCAAGGGTTAGGTCTGTTATACCTGTGGCATCTTAAAGATGCAAATGGCGCCGAATGGATTCCTCAGTAATGGTGATGGGAGTGCCATCAATTTTGGATAGTATAGAAGGAATGCCATCGATGAATGTAACAGTGGCATTGTTCCAGAACTGTTCGATATGCGATATGTATATGGTGGAGTTTATAGTGAGTGCATGATGGATATGGGAGTGACGAAGAAAGTCCATCATGTTATGGAATGGTTGAAGGTCTGAGTGCTTTAGAGAGTAGGGAAGACAGTTGTGTTCCTTAACAAACTCCATTGAAGATCAAACGAAAGGTTTAGGGTTTGCAAAGAAGTGTGTGTGAATCGTTCAGAGGGAAAAGAAAGGCCGTGGAATGAAATTTTGTAACTGGTAGTTACAACTGAACGAAACTGGGACCTTTAAAGGTTTTGAAAAGATTGGGTCCCGCGCACACACATTTGAAAATTACCTAAACACCCTGCACACTTTGACAGATCAAGTGAATAACTAGCAGTCCGAGAAAATGAACTAGCAGCTTGAGAAAATACTCAAGCTGTTAGTTGAAAATTATGCATTTTTTTGAATGAAACAGTGACTCCCCCTTAAATAAGCATACTAAATAATGAAAACAAACTAATCCATATTTACCATACCGATATGTGATACTAGGAAAGTGAACCTTCCTACATCAAAAGGTTTTGTAAATAGATCAGCTAACTGATCATCAGTATGTATTTTGGTAACTTGGATTAACTTCTTTTCATTACAATCTCTTATAAAGTGAAATCTGATTTCTATATGCTTGGTTTTTGGGAATTTCACTGGATTTTGCACAATGCTGATTGCACTTGAATTGTCAATATAAATAGGAGTGGATAAGAAATTCATACCATAGTCTCTTAGCTGATTTTGAATCCACATTACCTGGGAGCAGCAGCTTGCAGCTGCTACATATTCTGCTTCAGTGGATGATGTGGACACAGTTGTCTGCTTTTTGCATTGCCAAGAGACCAGTCTTGCTCCTAAGTATTGGCATCCACCAGTTGTGGATTTTCTGTCAATGTTGCATCCACCATAGTCACTGTCAGAATAAGCAGTTAGTACAAGAGGAGAGTCTTTAGGATACCATAGGCCTAAGTGTGGTTGGCCTTTAAGGTATCTAAAAATTCTCTTAACAGCAACCAGGTGAGAATCCTTTGGAGAGCATTGAAACCTAGCACACACACAGACAGCAAACATAATATTAGGTCTAGAAGATGTTAGATACATAAATGATCCTATAAGAGATCTGTATAAATGTATGTCCACATCTATGCCATCTTTGTCTGTATGAAGCTGCTTGTGAGGATCCATTGGAGTGCTTGCAGCTTTGGTGTCTTGATATCCAAACTTGTCCAGTATGTCTTTCACATACTTGGATTGACTTATGAAGAGCCCAGTGGGCTTCTACTTGACTTGTAATCCCAGAAAGAAAGTGAGTTCTCCCATTGAACTCATTTGGAACTTTTTGTACATTAAAGCTTCAAATTCTTTGCACAGACAGTCATTTGTTGAACCAAAGATAATATCATCAACATAGATTTGGACAAGCAGAATCTCATCTTTGATAGACTTAGTGAAAAGTGTTTTGTCCAGAGTGCCTCTCTTGAATCCATTCTGTAGAAGATAGGATGACAGAGTGTCATACCATGCTCTGGGAGCTTGATGGAGACCATAGAGAGCCTTGTCTAGCTTGTAAACCCTGTCTGAATACTTGTAGTCTTCAAAACCAGGAGGTTGACACACATATACCTCCTCTTCAATTGTTCCATACAGAAAAGCAGACTTCACATCCATTTGATATACTTTGAAACCTTTGAAGCTTGCATAGGCCAGGAATAGTCTGATAGCTTCAATTCTTGCCACTGGGGCAAACACATCATCATAATCTATGCCTTCTTCTTGAGTGTAACCTTGTGCTACTAGCCTTGCTTTATTCTTAATGACTATCCCTCTCTCATCTTTCTTGTTTCTGAACACCCATCTTGTACCAATTGCTCTCTTACCTTTAGGAAGATCCACCAGAGTCCATACATTCTGAATCTTGAACTGTAGAAGCTCTTCTTGCATAACCTCAATCCAGGATGAATCTTTCAACGCTTCTGATGCCTTTTTAGGTTCCAATTGAGACATGAAACAGGCATGTTCAAAAGCAGCTAGACTGAATTCAGGAACTGCTTGTTCAGCAGCAGCAGTCTCATTGTGAACCATCTTCCTTGTTTGTACAGGGGTACTTGGATCACCCAGTATTTGATTGAGAGGACGATACTTGTGAACTCTGAGGGTAGGCTCTCTTTCTGTCTGAAAAGAGGATCCAAGATTTGTATCATCTCTATCAGAAGCACTGAATGGTTCAGTTTCAGTAACAGCTTGACTTGAATCTGCGACTGGTTCCCTTTGGGGTGAAGCTGTTCTTTCAGGACTTGGGAGTGGCACTTCTGTGTCTTGATTTGTATCATGTTGAGCATCTAGAACCCCTGGAGGATCACAAGACAGAAGTTGAATAGTGGTGTAATCATCCCAATTTGTTGAATCTGCAACAGTTTGAAATTTTGTGCCAACAGCTTGAGAATTTGTATTGGCAGCATGAGGGTTTGTGTTGACAGCTTCAAACCTGTTTGCATCAGCTTCTGCAGTATACTCAACAAAGCTCAGAGAATTTGTTAGTGAATCTAAATCAAACAACCAATCAGGACCAGTGCCTTTGACATTAGCAGTATATTCATTAAATTCCACATTTGCACTTTCTTCAATGGTTTTAGACACACTGTTATAGACTCTATAGGCTTTGCTTTGAATTGAGTATCCTACAAAGAATCCTTCTTCAGCTTTACTTTCAGACTTCCCTAAGTGAGTCTTAGTATGA
Source organism: Centrapalus pauciflorus (assembly GCA_020465985.1). Taxonomy (NCBI): domain Eukaryota; kingdom Viridiplantae; phylum Streptophyta; class Magnoliopsida; order Asterales; family Asteraceae; genus Centrapalus; species Centrapalus pauciflorus. Next base: position 281,021 of record JAANYP010002002.1, on the reverse strand, counting down.
AGAATAGTACATGGGCATCCAAAAGGCTTGAAGAAAGCTATTAGGGGACTTCTGTTATGGAATAACTCATAGGGAGTTTTCCCATGTGATTGAACAACCTGAACCCTATTCAGAACATAACAGGCTGTATTAACAGCCTCTGCCCAGAAAGTTATTGGCAGTTTTGAATCAGCTAGCATTGTTCTAGCAGCCTCAATTAATGTTCTGTTCTTTCTTTCAGCTACACCATTTTGATGTGGTGTTCTTGGTGCACTATATTGCCTAGCAATGCCTTTGGACTCACAGAAACTGTTTAGAATGTGATTTTTAAATTCAGTTCCATTGTCTGATCTTATCACCTTAACTTTTGAGTTGGATTGGTTTTCTATCTTAAGGATAAAAGACTTAACTAGCTCAGCAGTTTCATCTTTGGACCTAAGAAAGTAAACCCAAGTAAATCTGGTGAAATCATCAACAATAACTAAACAGTAAGCCCTTTTATTTAAACTCAAAACAGATGTTGGACCAAATAGATCCATATGAATCAGCTGAAGAGCAGATGAGATTGAATTTACTTCTTTGGCCTTATGAGAAGTTTTGTGTTGCTTGCCTTTAAGACATGCTACACAATGATCATCACATATGAACTCCTTTTGTGGTAAACCTCTTACCAGATTCTTTTTGACTAAAACATTCATGGACTTGAAGTTCATGTGACACATCCTTCTTTGCCAAAGAGCAGACTCATTTGATGATGCTTTGGATATCAAACAGCTTAAAGTATTTGATTTAGATAAGAGATCTGTGTCCAGACAGTAAACATTGTCCTTTCTTGGTGTTCTTAATAAAACAAGATTTTCAGGAATTTTGAAATCTTTTGAAAGGACAATGCACTCAGAATCTGTGAACAGAACAATGTTTTGTTTGTCACAGATTTGAGAGACACATAATAAATTGTACTTAAGCTGTTCAACATACAAAACATCATGGAATTTCATGTTGCCTGCATTAACAGTACCCTTACCTGTAACCTTACCTCCTTTTGAGTTGCCTCCAAATGCAACAAATCCTCCATCAAAGCCTTTGAAATTTGACAAGCACTCAGAATTGCCTGTCATGTGCCTAGAGCATCCACTGTCTAAATGCCATCTTGTTTTATGAGGGGACCTGTGGTTGCCCTGCACAAGTAAAAACTTAGTTAGTAGTGGAGTAAACCCAAACCAAATTGGTTTTGGGTTGGCCTTGTATATTAACATAACTAAACACTGTTTTTGACTTCTTATATTTAGTGAGATCTACAGATGGAGTCTTTGGAGAGTATTTAGTGATTATATGAGGTATCCAGGTATTTTGATCATCTTTTCTTCTAACAGTCTCAGATGATTTACTAGCAGTTCCAGATTGGTGCTTAGCAGTCTGATCTGTGTTGTTAGTGCTAACAGCTTCAGAATTTGCACTAACAGCTTCAGAATTTGGCTTAGCAGTCTGATCTTTTGCATCAGCAGTTTGATCTGAAAATTTGTCCTTGACACACCATATTTGTTTAAAACTTGATTTAGGCTTTGTCAAAACTTGTTTTTGGTGTGTGGACTGTTTTTTATTAACTTTTGAAAGCCTGTGATCAACTACTTTATTTGGAACGGATGTGGAAGATTTGACCTTAGAAGTTTTTACATGAGTAGGATTTGATTGTTTATGAATCACAGTCTGTTTTGCAACAGCTGGTTTATAAAAACAATCCTTGGCCAAGTGATTCTTCCTGCCACAGTGAAAACACCTTTTGACAGTTTGAATTGGAGAACCAGATTTATCTGACAATTTCTGGTTCTTGTTCCTCTGATTTCCCCTTACCTGCTGTTGTTTGGGAAACTTTTGAACACCATGCTTTTGACATGTGCAGACTGGAACATTCTTACCTTTAGTATTAATTTTTGAAGAAGATGCAGTGTTACAGTTAGAAAGTACAGAAACTTGTGGAGTAGCATTGCATACACTCATCTTCTCTTTTCCTTTCTTACTAGGAGCTTGGATCTCTATGGGTGCACTTATTGTTTTGTGGTCTTTCTCAACTGCTATACACTCACAGTCTCCTTTTTGAATCTGATCTTCTTTTGATTCAGGACAGTTATCAAGGATAGGATCTACAATAGTCATAGATTCATCTAGTGGTTCATTGATAAGTCTATCAGCAACCTCACTCATTGGATGAATGTACTTGTTGTTGTATGGAGGTGGAGTAGCCCTGTAACCTATGCCTTCTTTGGGATTAACCTGAGATTTTACCCTATCTTTAAATTGGACTTCCATTAGGTGTTCCAGCTTTTGATTTGCCAACTTGAAGTTAGCTAGATCTATGTTAACAGATTCTAGTTTCTTATTAGCCTCTAACACCTTCTGTTCAGTCTCTTCTACCTTTTTATTCAAGGATTCTATTTTCTTATTTAGTTCCTTTTTCTCCCACTCATGATGTGTTCTATCATGTCCCATTTGAATCTCATTGTCCTTATAGTCATTGATCTGTTTTTCAAGATCTTCTATGGCTTGCATGTATTCATATCTCCTTTCTTTCATCTTAGCTAGAGTTTTGCACATGCTCTCATTATGATCTCTGTACTTTTTAACCATATTCTTGCATGATTGAGAGCAGAGTTTAGAATTTACCTCAGCTGGTAGTTCAGTGGAAGAGACAGTTGATGTTTCTGCCATCAGAGCTTGATTCTGAAATTCTTCCTCTGTCTGATCACTCCAATCAAACACATTGTCTTCTTGGGAGACAAGTGCTGTTGATGTTTGATTGGGCTGTGGAGTCCTGGATGACTGTTGTCCTTGAGATCTACATTCCCTGGCAAAGTGACCAAGCTTATGACACTTGTAGCACTCAACTTTTGACTTATCAAAAGCTGGTTTTCCTTCTGATCTGGCTTGAAAGTTGGTCCTTCCAGTCCTTTTAAGAAACCTTTTGGCCCTCATGGTCAGCATTGCATGTTGCCACTTTAAATCCATCTCTTCAAGATCATCTGGATGAATCTGTTCTAAATCATCAGCATTTAGAGCAAACAATCCATCACTGGCAGTAAAAGCCTCATAATGAGCTTCAGCAGAGTTGCTATCACCACCTGAAAAGGAATCACTATTATTAGATTTTTCAGAAGACAGAAGGGCAGTATTATGATTATAAGAAAAAGATTTCTTTTTAGTATCAATTTCAGTCTCAAACACTCTCAGACTGTTGTACAGATCATCCAGTTCTATTTCATCAAGAGTGTCTTTTGTTCTCCATTGGGCAGCATAAACTGTCCATTCTTCTCCAAGAGATCTGAGAAACTTTCTGTTGACTTCATCTTGATCCAGGCTGACTTTTGCACTTTCTAATTCACTTATCAGTTTGTTGAACCTGTCAAAGATTTGAGTAAGGTTTTCATTCTTGGCACCAGAAAAGTTCTCATACTGCTGTTTCAAAAGATCCTTTTGATTTCTCTTGGTACTGGCATTACCAGCAAATCTTTTCTCTAAAGCATTCCAAAGAGAATGAGCATTATAAAACTTTTTGAACTGATGTTGATAAGCATTGGGAATGGCTATTTGTAAAAGTGTAAGAGCTTTTACTTCATTCATTCTAGCCTTCCTTTCAAGTTCAGTTTTTGGAGGGGTTTTGACTGGTTTTCCCTCATCATCAAGTTCTGGATCAACTACAGGAGGAAATTCAACAGCTTCCCATATGGCATAGTCAATAAATTGGATATGCTGTTGAATCTTGAGTTTCCACATCTCAAACTCAGTGGGCTTGAGCATAGGCACTTTGAGTCCCTGCCCAGATCCACTGCTGTTATTTTCAAATTCCATAGCAAAAAGACTGAAAATTTAAAGAAAGTTTTCGACTTTAAAAAACAAAGAACGACCTGTGGCTCTGATACCACTTGTCAGGATCTAAAACTAAATAACCAAGACTAACTGATTTGAATTTATCAGAGAATAAATCAATAATCTTGCTTTGAATCAAAGTTTAATTAAGAAGTTTGCGGAATAACACTTAATTATTTTAACAAAAACTTTCAGAATCAATGAAGTATAAAACACAAGAAGTAATAAAGACTGTTTGTATTGCTGAATTCAATGATTACAATCACCTCTAATCTGTTTGATTAGACGAAGAACACAGACTGTTCTTAGGGTTTTACAACCTTAGAGGCTTATGAAAAACTTAATCAACAAAGCAATTACAGACTCAAAATATGCAGAAAACTTCTATATAATAGAAAGACCTATTCTATGTATTTATATTGCTTCTTGATATGTTTCCTTGACGAACCATGACTTCTCTGATAGTAGATATGCTGGAATCTTTGAGTATATATCTTTTCCTGAAAACCAGTACTTTCTGTTTATGAAACTGTTGAGCAGCTTGAATCACTTGACAGCATGAACAGAGCAGCTCGAGTTAATTTACTCTGGCAGCTTGAACTTTTACACTGGCAGCTCGAGTTTCTTCAGCTAGCAGCATGAACTTTGGATTTACATATAAACTCTACTAACAGTTTGAGAAGTCTAACTAACAGTTTGAATCTACTTAAACTATTTCCCAACATATACTCACAGGAACTGGAACATCTTCATAAAGAATCAATTCCAACTCACCCTGAGCATCAACCGGTTTTTCAGTTGAGCCTCCTGCTTCACCCGCACCTTCACCTCCAATCTTTTTCTCTGTATATACAAGCATTTGAAGTTCAGCGTCTCCAAGTTTCCTCCTCTTCTACCCCTCATGAGGAGCATCATCAGAGTCGTCATGATCCTCATGTCTTCTTTTAGGCCTTGAAGCTTGAGACTTACACGATTGCTCAATAATAGATAATCTTTCTGATTAAGAGCCTAGAGCGCTGACAACTGTGTTTTCTAATCCCAACATCCTTTCCTCATTGTTAGAATCAATTTAATTGATGAATATAGTCTGTCTAGGGTTTGTTTTATAATTATCTCATAGTTAGGTATTTTTGTATAAATAGAAATAGTTGCATTTGTTAGTGGTACGGATCTGACATTTTGTAATTGCACGGAATTTCAAGCAATTAGAGCTACAGTTGTACGACTTCTTTCATCATTCGGTAATCCTCATTTTGGTAATATTAATCATTCGTCTAGTGTTTGGATTTGTTCTAAATTCTTTGTTATTGATTGTATCATTGATTAAATTAAATTCACAATTGATATCAGAGGGAGGTCGCAGGTTCGAATCTCCCAGGATGGTTCTGGGGGCAATTGTTGGAGTACGTAACTGGCCAACACTACCCTTTTATTCGGGAGAACATAACTGGCCAGGACTAACTGCCCGACCTGCGGCACCCATGTGGTGCAGACCCTCATGATCACCTGTCGCTTAGTACGGGGCTTTGTGCTACCAGTATATGGGGAAAGAGTTGCACCTGCATCACAAGCTCGAAATTTTGGTGTTGCGGGTAGCGCTCTATCCTTACAATTTGTATCAGAGCATAGAATTGGATTATATTGATTGATATAGAAATTTGTTTTCACTGTTTCGTTGATAATATTGAAAATTTGAAAAACCCTTAGGGTTTTTGATTCTGTGTGAGGTTGATTGTATAAATTGGATCGAAGATCAAGGTTTGAAAAACGAACAGATTGAATCTAATTTTAATCTGTAACTCAAAACACACAAAAAGATTGGTTGCTTTTTTGGATTTTTTGAAAAACGGTTGTTCTTGACTGTTCTTGAGAAAAACAGGGTGTTTGATCTGAAAATAACCAAAGTGCTTTCATAAAAAGTGTCTGTTAGTATAAAACACACTTTGATTTCAATTTGGGGTCATTTCATGCAATTTCAGTGAAAACATTGAAATCTGGACTTGAATTTTTTAAAAAAATCATAAAACTCAAATTTAGTTGAAATTCATGTATTAATCGAGTTGAATGATTCTTTAATCGAGTTGAAAAGGTTTTGTAATCGAGTTGAAAAGAAGTTTCAATCAAGTTGGAAAGTTATTTTAATTGTGTTGCAAGCTGTTTCAATCGAGTTGAACTTTATTGCAATCGAGTTGGACATAACTCCATTCGAGTTGGAAGGAAGTTTTTATCGAGTTGATAATTACATTCATTCAAGTTGAATATAGTTCACATCGAGTTGAGTTAAACATTAATTTGAGTTTGTTTAATCATAAGTTGATTTTCAAAAATAGTCAAGTGAAATTAAATTTTATTCGAGTTTTAAACATAATTAATTCGAGTTTAATCAATCACAAGTCAACTTAATTCGAGTTCATTGGTACTTCATCCGAGTTGTACTGATGTGTTATTCGAGTTTCATCAACTCAGCATTCGAGTTTCATTACTAATCCTTTGATTGATTCCTTCTAGATTCGAGTTTCATTCCTTTCTATTCGGGTTGATTCAATTCATTGATCGAGTTTAACTACTCTTTGTTCGAGTTTGATCCCATTCATATCAAGTTACACTCCATTTTCATTCGAGTTTGATCAACTTATCAACAAGTTCGATCAATTTTTCAATTTCAATCAAAATTCATTTAAAAGATCTTGGAGGATTCATTTTAATCAGTCAAAATGTCAAAAGATGCACTAGTCATGGGGTCGGAAACCAAACCTCCAATTCTATACAGAGGTGAATAAGTTCAATGGAGGGAAAGATTCCTAGAATTCATCAGTTTCCATGACCTCTCTGAAGAAATGCTCAAATCACTAAATGAGGGACCAGCTGTTTTCCTTGAAACCATACTCGATGTACCAACCGGCAACCCTCCTATCCCGGAAAGAACAATAGAGGTCACAAACCTTACTGAAGCACAAAAACAAAGAAAACCGGGTGACAAGACTGCCAGAAAGCTCTTGCTGATTTCAATACCCAATGACATATATATCAGTCTAACCAATACAAAAACAGCCAAATGCATCTGGGATGAGGTATGTAAATTGATGAGAGGTTCAGACAAATCAGCAACAAACAGAGCCCGAAACAGTCTGATGACCTTTGAAAACTTCAGAGCGAGAGAAGGAGAATTGCTGGAAAGTACTTATCTGAGGTTCGTCAATCTGGTTAGTGAGATGAAGAGGATTGGGGTGACAAAATCAAATTTGTATATAAATGTCAAATTCCTGAACGCGCCGAATCTGGAGTGGGATTAGTATACATTGATAATTCAGCAAACAAAAGATATTGACGACATGGACTTTCATATGGTTTGTGAAAACCTTAACAACTACAAAGAAGTTGTTTTAAGGAAAATGTCAGGAAAGAAACAGGCTGAAAAGAAAACCGTTGATCTTTTTGCTCTTGTGGCTGACAAGAAGTATAAATACAAGCTAAAGAAGGAAAAGCGGGTTGTGTGGAGCAGTAGTTAATCAGATTCAGACTCAACTGATTCCTCAACTGATTCTGAGATTGAAGAGATGAAGAAACAGATGGCCTTGCTGACGAAGGCATTTCAGAAGAAGTTCTACCGCAAACCGACCAACAATAAGAAGAGGTATAAGACAGGCTCACAAAACTATGAGAAGAAATACAGATATGATAAATCGGGAGAGAGCAGTGGCAAGAAGGCTGAGAAATATGAGAAAACTGATAATCCTGCCAAGAAGGATACTGAGCAAAAATGCTATAACAGTGGCAAACCTGGCCTTTTTAACAAAGAATGCAGATTGCCTGTAGTAAAGAATTCTGAATATTACACTCGGAAGGCACTGCTGGGAAAGGAAAAAGTGGCCGGTAAGGCTTTGATGGCTGAAGATGACCATTGGCTCCAACTTTCCGAAGATGAAGATATTCTAGACGAAGATGCACATATTTGTCTAAAATCTGAAGTATTCAATGATTCTGAACTTAGTGAGACTGCTATGATTGCTGAAGATGGGGTTTGGGTATGTATGACAGATGAGGAAACTGAAGAGCAAAAGGATTCTATAGATGATAATGAACTGATAGAAGAGATGGCACTAATGGCAACAGAAGATGCATGATGCAGTAAGGAAAATGAAGATGACGAGTTAGATACAGATGCCTCAGAAAGTTCAGAGACACCAGAGGTACAATCTAATTCTGATAATGATAACTCTTGTATGCTTGAACAGAAACTGACTCAAATGGCTTATATGTTAAAAAGATTTGAAAAACCTTAAAAGCCGAAAAGAAAAATGTCCACTCCTTGGAAAACAAATTGAGTCAAGAACATGCTTTAGTGTTAGAGTTTTCCAAGGAGAAGGCATTAGCATTAAGAGCTGTATCAGATTTACAAGATAAATCCAATGAACTTCAAAGTGAAATTCAGAAGCTGAACAACAATATATATGACCTAAAAGAAAAACTGAATTTAGCTGAATCAGAATCATCAATTTATTATGTGAAATATCATTCTATATTTGATGAAAGAACAAAGCTTTATGAGAAAATTAAATCTTTGGAAGTTGAGTTTATTAAACGAGGTCAAACAGATCAAACTATATATTGGAATCAACCTAAAGATACCGAATTTTATAATTCAAAATCAGGTATAGGTTGGACAAATCCTAAATATCTGACAAAAACAATTTCAAGTTCACCAACTATATATGATGTCAGATATATGAATTTAGGATTACAAATGGTTTTTATGAAAGCTTTGGATGAAGTAGAATCAGGTGAAGATTTAAAAAGTTGACAACTGATAAAATGAAGAATATTGTAGATTATAACAGATTAAAGGATAGTTATCAAAAAATTGTTAGGAAATATTCTAAGTATGTCAAGCTATTAGATAGATTTCTCAAACTGTTAGTAGATTTTCTATGTAATTACAAAGTTCAAGCTGTTAGTTAAAAAAGTTCGAGCTGCTAGTTCAAAAGTTCAAGTTGCCAGTGTTCAAGTTCAAGCTGCCCATCAGATAGTCTTCAAGCTGCTCAACAGCTCAATAAACAGAAAGTGCTAAAATTCAGGAAAAGATATATATTCGAAGATTCAAGCATATCTACTACCAGAGAAATCAGAGTTTCTCAAGGAAACAAATCAGAAGGCATTATATATACATAGAATAGGTTTTTCTATTGTAAGTCTGCACGTACAAGTTTATTTCAGTTGTAATTGCTTTTCTGATTAAGTTTTCATAAGCCTCTAAGGTTGTAAAACCCTAAGAACAATCTGTGTTCTTCGTCTAATCAAACAGATTAAAGGTGATTGTAATCATTGAGTTTGGCAATACAAGTGATTTTTGATTATTAATTATACTTGTGTGTTATTTGTTCTGAAAGCTTTTCTTAAAACAGTTAAATGTTATTCTGCAAACTACTTAATTGGACTTTGATTCAATACAAGGTTATTGGTTTTATACTTTGATCGATTCAAACCAGTTAATCTTAGGTAGTGATTTTTTATCCTGACAAGTGGTATCAGAGCCACAGGTTTTTCTTTGTTTTCAATGTCAGAAGCTTTCTTTTAAAATTTTAATTTTATGCAATGGAATTTGATAACAGCAGTAGTGGATCTGGGCAAGGACTCAAAGTGCCTGTAAGGTCTACTCACTATAGATCTATCTAAACGCGAGACCGTCAACGAGTGCGGAATCCTCGTTAACGGCTTGACGGAAACAACTCTCACACGGAACACGGAGACTATCAACAAGCTGTACGGACGAACACGAACGCACCTACAAGATGATTCTCTCCGAAAGAACACTCACAAAGATGATAAACTCGAGATCGCCTTTTGCTAATCACTCACACGAAATCTGCAACAGTCTGCTAATGATTCGAGTTAATCCCTAATTATAGAGGCTCATTCGAGTTTGTCATGGGCCAAACTCGAATCAGGCCCAAGGCCCATCGAGTTTGTCCCCCTTGACACTCTCGAATCTGCCTAATGGAACACATTCGAATCTGCTATAGATTCGAATCCTGTTTACTTGTGAATTCGAATTTAATCTAAATTCGACTTTCACATATTAAACCTATATTTGAAACTTATGTCTTTAACTTATGTTTGATTTTGTCTTTGATCTTTATGTTTGAACTTCTTGTAATACATTACATCAAATTCAAACATACATTCAATAACTACCAAACATTTATAAACATATATATCAAACACTCGTTAATACCCAATACTTTAAATATTACTTGAACCAAAATGTTAGATCACTTAGACTGCTATCGTCACACAGGGCGTACCAACAGACTCCCCCTTGACGATAGCTTCTAACAATTCACACTTTTGATTAAGTACTTTGTTTATTTATTTAAACTGCTGCCAGCATACAAACCTTTCGCAACACATACTTTAATTACATTCTGATACTTTCTAGCCTCAGACTCCATATGTGCATCACTTGAGATTTTATGATTGTAGAGCAGTTGCATGTCATCTTTTGAAAGGTTCACTAGATGTAGTGGATCATAGACTCTAAGAATTTCTTTTTCTTCGAAGTCTTCCATCACTGCTTCTCCTGTCTCACTCTCCACATACCACCATTTGAGATTTTTCATGACGTCCTGTGGCATTGGCTTGAGAGGAACCTTCTTCAGACATCTAACTGGTTTGTATTGAATTTTCATCCACGGACGAACAGTTAGAGGGTCAATACGAGTATTGTCCATCACTCGTTTACCCACACTTGGATTGAGCCGCTCGAATTTCCTTGACCTCCCTTCTTTTCTGATGATTTTTGCTATTATTTCAGCATAAGGGTCGTCGCCGATGTTGATAAGCTCCTTCCATGCTAATGCTTTTATTTCAATCTTTGGCAGGGAGTTGAAGACTTTCAGACTTCTTATGAGGCACTGGAGGCCATCTTTTCGTTTGATAATGAATAGCTGCAGTTCTCGATCAAAGAACCAGCTTAGAATACTTCCTGATAGCTCTCCAGCACCCGGCACACGCATTTTCTTCTTCAGCTCCAACTCTCTTTTCTCTGCCCTAAACCATAGCTTTCGTTTTTCTTCGTTGGTAAGCTCTCTGGCAGGTTCTTCACTTGATGACTCAACATTTAACGCAACTTTTACTACTTCTATGTCAATCACCTGATTTCCTTCTGTTACGTATGTATCTGTGATGGGGTTTTGTTGAATAATGATCTCATTTGCTTCATCATCTTCATGAACACAGACTTCATCATCAGATTTCCAGTCAATTATGTCTTCAGGCACAAATTCTCCTTCTTCTAAATCCTCCAATTCGTCCTCGAAATCAAATCCAAAGTCCAAAGGGTCTTCATCGATATCCATTAGTGGTTCGATCATTTCATGTATCTCCGACTCTGTGACTTTTGAGGAACTGGCTTCACCTCCTGCAGCTCCTGTCTGTCCCGGCTCCCCCTGAATCTCAGCATACTGAGCAGCAGAAAAATCTACTGGCTCATTATCTCTTTGCGCACTGGGATCATTGCCGTCATTATCTCCATCATTATCTTCATCCCTGGGCAGCTCTACTTGATCCCGGCAGCCTGTCTCCCCCTGAGCCTTTAGATTTTGCAATAATTACTCAATCAGGGAGCGCATCGATCGTATCTCGGCCGCTTGATCAGCAACAAAGGTTTTCAGCTCCAAGTTTTCTTCCTCCATTTTGCCCACTACTTTCTTCAACTCGGCATTCTCGATATCTATTTGTGCATTATGCTTTTGTATTTCTCGGAGAGCCTTTGTCAAACCAAAGATTTGGACTTGTTGGAAGTCGACTTTACTTTTCAGCTCAGAAAACCGTTGATTTTCGGTGAAAGTGGATGAAGTGGATGGTATGGATTGTATGGGGGTTGGAATGATTGGTGATGGAATGTACGGTTCAACAGGTGGTGGTGGTGGAATGGTAGATTGGGCGGGTGGAGGTTGAGGTATGTCTGGCTGTGAAGCAGAGGCCGAGGGAGCTCCCTGCATGAACCTATGACGCTTTGCTCTTTCCCTTGTTACCAACGGAGCAACTTCTTCCTCCTCAAAATCTGAGTCAACAGACTCTGCTGACGCTCTTTTCCTTGTATCTTCTTCATTTGTTACCACTATTTTCGATCCATATGTTCCTATTTGGATAGACGGATTTTCAGTTACAGTCTCTGGAACTTCAACTTCAATCTCTTCCATTTCTTCAGACTCAGAAGTTGAGATGGCTTCGCCTTCTGGCGCTGGTTGATAATCATCAATTTGCTTAAAGACATCAACTTCTCCTTCTGGAGGCTCTAATAAATCTCCAATTAATTCAGCAGTTATTTCCTCATTAGCATTTGGACCGGCTGCCCAAATCTCTTCCAACGTTTGTAAAGTCGGATCAGATGTCGATGGCGCACTTGAAGGGCCAGCCTCTTGTGGCTCTTGCATTTGGCTGGTAGAAGGCCTGTCTGCCTGAATTTGACTCGCAGAAGGCCTTTGACGTCTCCTCTGTTGTTGAGGGCGTGGTTGTTGCTGTCGTTGTTGCTGTGGCTGTCGCTGCTGAACTTGTACCTCTCCTGCCCAGTTGGCATCGTCAGGGGCTACAAAGTTCGGGTCGGTCACAGCACCAAACAAAGGTCGCTCTACGGGGACCGCTAACCTTCCTCGATGAGAGGAGCAATCAGCAAAAATTCTCTTATCAATGACTGCAACACTCTGAATATCGTTCAGCTGCGGCTGATTTGGCAAAAAGTGCCGCATTAGCATCAACACAAAACGAGGGTAAAGTAGAAATCTTTCCCTCTCCGGAGCCGTTATCTGATGAACGAACTCTGAGAAGAACATCTCTGAAAAACTGAACTTCCGATTATAGACCAACGCGATCATCCCTGATTGGATCTTCGAAACTATATAATCAAATCCAGCTTTCTTTGCAGTGAAACAATCCATGAACACATGCGCGAGATATCGCCATTGTCCAATTAGCCCACTTTTCATATAGGAAGACTTAGTAACATCTAAACTATAACCCATTCGTACAAAGAATATCAGCAGAGTGCCCAATTGAAGCACTTGACGAAGAATATCAGCAGAAAACACCAAAGGATTACCAGCAATCCTTGTCCTCAGAACTGTCGGAGTGACAGTGCAATCTACTTGCAAATGATCATAGAATTGTCGCACGTAAGGAATGACAATCTGGATGTTATGAGACAGTGCATATGAGATTCTGGACTCCACCAAGAAATCCACCATCTGGCGGAAAGCCTGCGCTTCAGGGATAGCATGGTCAGGGGAAATGACCATATTATGCTTCGGAACAAATACTCTATCCGCCATGTCAGCACAATATATCAAATAAAATATTAGAATTATTAAAAATGAATTAACTTGTTTAAATTCAAATTTGTTTTATTTTGAACTTGTGTAAGTACAAAATCCAACACATATGAATTTCTACAAGTTTAATTAAAATGTAAATTAAATAATTCAAATAAAATGACAAAATCAGATTCGAATGAACATATATTCGAGTTTGATGACCCATTCGAGTTTAATGACCATTCGAGTTTACTGACAAACTCGAAATTGGCCATGAACAGATTCGAAGGAGTCGGCCACCATCATCACAAAAATCCATGATTTTAACCATGTTAGACTCAGAAAATGACATCTTTTAGTCCTACTAGGTTCTAATCAATGATATTTGTAATTAATTTGACTTTTCACCGGTTCAAAGTTTGTAATTTTGATAAACAAACTTTCTACCAATAAAACTTCAAAATCTAATGATTTTTGCCTAAATGGAGTATAATACTACCTAAATCTTGTACAATACACTTGGTTATACCTAGATCTACGGGTAGTATCGAACCCACACGGACAGAAACTCGACAAATAGTTGGTTTCTTGAAAACGACAAACTCGAGATTAGATTCGAAATCGCCTAGACAAACTCGAGAGAATAGATTCGAAAACAGGTGAATTAATGACCATTACTGTTGACCTATTTATACCACCAACATTCGAGTTTAATGACAGTTTCGAAACTACTGACAGATTCGAGCCCTGCTATTTTCGAGTTTAGCTTAAACTCGAATTCACCCCTGAAACTTTGAAAATTTCAAAAAAAAAATTTTTGAAATAAATTCAACTTTTTCAACCTTATCGTGTAACGGAATAAACTATGCCAAATCTTTTACCCTAAGCACAAGATTTTCACGCAACGTTTATTTTATTCAACTATTAATGCACCCTCAGTAATTTTTGACCTTTTTCCTAAGTAAAATTAAAAATAAAATAAAATAAAATAAAATAAAATAAAATAAAATAAAAATAAGTAAAAGTAAAAATAAAATTTTTAAAATTTTGAACAAAAATTTAACTTAGACTTAAACTACATTTATTAAAATTTACAACCTATGCTAAACACTTAACAAATTATTTTTGACGAGCATAGTCAAAGAAAGGTTCAATCAGATAGCGGTGTCAGATACTCACTTTCAGTACTTAAACTTTCACACTTAGGAATTTTTGATTCCTTTGATTGTTTGGCGTGACATACCCGTTTAACCGATTGTTGGTATTTACCCCTTTAAACATGCTACATTTCGGAATATCCCTTGGCATTTTTATTTATCATGAAATTATCTTACGTGACTCAGACATAGACATACTTTTATGATCAAGGCATACAGACAATGATTCTAACTTGTTGGTATTTGCAAACTTTCTTTAAAAGACAAACATTGGACACAGGTCTGTATTTGCATACAACAAAGTGTCTTAGTTTGACTTAAGGTTTATTTTTAAAGCTCACAAGACAGCGGTGACAGGTCTGTACCGACGTACAACAAAGCGACTTATCTTGCTAACCCGAATCTAAACAGAGGCAACAGGTCTGTACTTACGTAAAACAGAGTTACGTGTTTTTGACTCTCAATTTTGTATGATTTTACTATTCTTTCCATTTTAAGATGTATTTGATGTTGCTATACATCCCCAGAAAGTTTGCATACCTCATTTATACTAAAAGTTTGTATGTCTCGTACATAAAAATTAAGACCGATTGGTCATACATCTAAGTTAGCGACACGTTTGACTTTTTCTTGAATATTTTATTAGCCTTGAGATTCCCTATATGTATTATGCCTACCAACACATAAAACTAAAATAAAGTATAACACTTAGAATTTTAGATGCATTATGTGTGAAAGCCTAAACACTTAGAGTTTGTAACGACTGTGCTAATTTTCGTCACTTTCAACCTATGCATCTAAGACTTAACTCTTTTTCTGATATTCTCTTCTTTTTTTTTAATTTTTTTATGGTTTTCTCTCTTTTTTTTTTGTTTTTCATAAGAAATAGCAAAAAATAAAATAAAATAAAATAACCTACTAACTTACTAAAAATAGAAACTATCCTAATTTAGCAAACTTACTATAAAAAGAAAGAAAGACTACAGCTATAAAAGTAAATAAAACTTCTAGTAAGGTCAATTTACTCTGGGTTGCGCATTCCATTTAGTTGAATCAAATATTCAAACCGTGACTTATCAAAAGCTTTGGTAAATAAATCAGCATTATTATCGTCCGTTGCCACTTTTAACAATTTGATTAAGTTCATTTCAGCACAATCACGAATAAAATGATGCCTTATGTCTATGTGCTTTGTTTTACTGTGTTTAACTGGATTATTTGTTATAGCAAATGTAGATTGGTTATTTATCCTAATGGGAGTTTGAGTGTACGCCAAACCGTAATCCCGCAATTGTTGTTGTATCCACAGAACCTGTGAGCAGCAACTACCAGCAGCAACATACTCGGCCTCGCACGTTGACACGGCTACCGACGTTTGTTTCTTGCATTGCCAGGAAACGAGTCTCCCTCCTAGGAATTGACAATCTCCAGTTGTTGACTTGCGCGTCGAGCTGCATCCTCCGTAGTCTGAATCCGTGAACGCCTCCAACTCTAGATCTCCCTCCGTGTGATACTAAAGTCCCAGCTTCGGTTTCGACTTAAGGTATCGTAGAATCCGCTTCACAGCTTTCATGTGCATCTCTTTCGGATTAGCTTGAAACCTAGCACAAATACACAGCAAACATGATGTCAGGTCTTGAAGCAGTTAAATACATAAGTGATCCAATCATGGCCCGATATAACGTCGGATCCACATCGGTATCACTTTCAGTACCCGGTCCGAGATTGTGATTCACTTGAATCGGCGTGCTGAAATGGGCTGTCAGTTTCGTCCCTTCCATCCCGAAGCGTTCTAATATGTCGTAGACATACTTCGTCTGATTGATAAACATTCCTTCCTTCTTCTGGTCAACTTGCAACCCCAAAAAGAAATTCAACTCACCCATTGCACTCATCTCGAATTTCGACTTCATCACCTTCTCAAAATCTTTGCACATTTGCTCGTCTGATGAACCAAATATGATATCATCGACGTACACTTGTACCAAGATGAAGTGTTCTCCCTTTCTCTTAACGAACAGCGTACTATCTATCCTACCCCTTTCAAACCCGTTCTCTAACAGATGGTTGGATAAAGTCTCGTACCACGCCCTTGGTGCTTGATGCAATCCATACAGAGCCTTATCTAGTCGATATACTCTATTTGGATATTTTGGATCTGTAAATCCGGGCGGCTGTTCTACATACACCAGCTCCTTCACTTTCCCATAAAGGAAAGCACTCTTAACATCTAGTTGATATACCTTAAAGCCCTTGAAGGAAGCAAAAGCCAGAAACAAACGAATTGCTTCCAGCCTTGCAACTGGCGCAAACACCTCATTGTAATCGATTCCCTCCTCTTGGTTGAAACCCTTTACAACTAACCTAGCCTTGTTGCGAGTGACTATACCCCGATCGTCTCTCTTGCACTTAAAAACCCATTTGGTTCCTATTGCTATTTCCCCTCGAGGTAATGGAACTAACTCCCACACTTCTAGTTTCCTAAACTGAGAGAGTTCTTCCTGCATCGCTTCAACCCAGGAGTTATCCTTTAGTGCCATTAGCACATTTTTCGGCTCTACTTGCGAGATGAAACAGGAATAGAGGCAGGTATGCTAGGCCTCGGAGTCATTTATCATCGACAACAACACAGTGTTTATTAAACTACTCCTAGTCCTCACACCCTCATTAGGATTTCCTATGATGCTTTCTATAGGATGGTTCTTGTTGATCCTAGAGGTCTCTATCTCGTCAACTCTCAGATTATCTCCTAAGTTAGATCCTATTTCACTTAATGGGGGAACATCCTCAGATTCCACATTTTCCTCCTCGTGGACAGTTTCCTCAGAGTTGGAATTTGTTGTCTGAGTTTGATTCTCAGTTGAAGGTGCTTCTGGATCAGTGACTTCTGGAGATCCATCTTCAGTCAAAGTAGGCTCAGATGTGGATTGAAATGTAGTCCTCGGAAAGGTATGACCTTCGTCATTCAGATTCAGCGTCGCCATGTCCTTTTCGATCGTACCTGCATTTTAATCCAAAGGAATGTTAAATGACTCAAACAATTTATCATAGTCAAATATCCATTCCGGACCTGTTTGGGGTTCATGTGTATAACTTGTGACTTCAATGTTATACACAATCTCTACTGTACCATTCGTTTTGTTAAAAACCCGTTTGTTTGGTGAGTTCGGCACATAACCTAGGAAGTATCCTTCGTCAGCCTTTTCACCAAACTTAGGTTGATGTTTTGTTCGCAATAAAGTACATGGTACCCCAAACGGTTCGAAGCCAGTTAAATTAGGTGGCCGCTTATTCAAAATTTCATAACAGGTTTTGTTCAAAGATTTGACAGTTAGGACCCGGTTTAAAATATGATATGCGGTATTCACTGCCTCCCCCCAAAACATGGTGGGAAGCTTTGAATCCGAAAGCATAGTCCTAGCTGCCTCAATCAATGTCCTGTTCTTTCGTTCGGCCACCCCATTTTGTTGTGGCTCATAGGGTGCACTAAATTGATGCACTATGCCCTTTGATAGGCAATATACACCAATTACAATGTTTTTAAATTCTGTTCCATTATCACTACGAAGCCTTTTAATTCGTGTTCCATAGGAATTCTCCACTTGGTCCAAGAACCCGATGAGTTTGGAAGCCGTCTCGTCCTTTGTACCTAGAAAGAAAACCCAAGAAAATCGTGAGTAATCGTCAGTGATAACTAAACAATACCAACTACCACCTATACTCCTTTTGTTGATTGGTCCAAAGAGGTCCATATGCAGCAAATAGAATGTGGTAGTGATGGAGTTCTGAGTCTTGGACTTGTGTGCCTTCTTATGTTGTTTGCCCTTCTTGCATGGTAGACATTTGTCCTCGAACTGAAAACTCTTCATAGGCACACCTTGCACCAATCCATTTTTCGTTATGTAGTTCATTTTTCTTAGGTGCAAGTGAGCCATGCGCCTGTGCCACAAAACTTATTCAGTCTCTGAAGCTTTGGATAACAAACATATTGGCCCCATCGAAGTTTCCGGCTTGTTCATATCGAGCATGTACAAGTCATTCTTCCTTGGTGCCCATCCACTCTTCAGGAATCTTGAACCCCGGTTTTAGCACCAACGCTTCAGTGTCAGTGAACAGCACTGAATTCTTCTTGTCACAGATTTGAGATACACTAATGAGATTGTGAACCATTTTATCAACATGATAAACTTGATCCAACTTGATCGTCCTATTAGTGACCACTCCAGTACCCGTGATGTTTCCTCCTTTATTTCCCGTGAATGATACAAATCCCCGATTCCCACCCTTGAAGTCTGTAAGGAGACTTCTTTCCCCCGTCATGTGCCTGGAGCATCCACTGTCGACGAACCATTTGTTGTTTGTACCTGTGGTTATCTCCTGCACATGAAAGAAAATAGGTTAGTGATCACGGGGAACCCAAGCCATAACTGACTTGGTTATACCATTCTCGTCCACATACTTAAACTCTTTCAAATACCCATCTCACCTTTCAGGTGACTTGGGTCTTTGAACAGGAGTTTGTTGTGGTGCCGAGTGATGTAAATTCACTCTTTTCCTTTGAGTAGGCATTTGTTGTGAAGCTCTTGAATAATTACGATTATATTGCATTTCAGATTGAAATCCCTGAGCTCTAACCGGTGTGTGATGTCTAACAGGAGTATGTGACCTAACTGGAGTGTATGCTCTGCTAGGTGTTGTGCTCCTATATTGTTGTTGAGGACCAGACCTAGATTGATTAACGACTCGATTCGGTGAATTGGTCCTAACCACTTCTTTTGGTCCACCTTTTACCGGTATTTGTTTCACAACTTGTTTTGGTGCAGCCTGCACAGTTTCTCGGTACTATGAGAACTACTAGTGCTCGCCACACTTGTTGAAGGCTTAACTTGTGTTGGCTTCCCTGTCTTAGGTGTAACATCAATTTTCCTAAGCGGACAGTTAGAAGCAACATGCCCCTTTTCATGACATCTAAAGCAAGACATCTTGTCAATGGACTTCTTGTGTGTGCCCTTAGACTTAGGTGTCTCACTAGTGTCTGGTTCTTTTTGTGTATCTATAGAGACTGGTTCATCATCCTGATCATTAAAATCAATTTTATGTTTTCCTACAGGTGTTTCACTAGAGGAGGACACGAATTTGACTTTCTTAATCTTGACAGTTGTATCAGTCACCTTAGATGTATTTTCTTTTATAGGCTCAGACACTGGTTCAGATATGTCCTCTAAGTCTGCTGATTTCTCAGTTTTATCCTGAGGTTGAGGCACATAGTTGGCATTAAAAGGTGGAGGAATCTCATGAAATCCTAGACCTACAGGCTTTTTAGATTGGCGTTGAGCATCTAAAACTTTCCCTAGGTTCAGACTTGAGTTCCTAAACTTTTCTAGCTTACTATTAGCCTCTGCTACCTTCACCTTAGTTTCAGCTAGGTCTACTTCTTTGATCTTAAGATCTTTGGTCAAGGCCTCTACATGCTCATACATCAGTTCTAATCTAACACACTGCTCACTCAGCTTGTCTTTTAGAACTATGACATCCTGTGCATCAGCTTTAAGCTTGTCCCTAAGATCTTGCTTAATATCAATCAGGCTAGCGTTATCTGACTTTAATGACTCATTTTGAGCAGATATATTTTTATGTGACTCCAATACTAGATTAAACCTGTCGTTAGAAGTAACACATAAAACACATGATTCATGGAAGAGAGTAATTCAGACTTACCTTTGTGTGATCTGATTCGACGTTGGCCATTTGAGCGGCAAACTCTAGAAGCGTCTCATCATTAGACTTCTCCACCCACATCAGACTGCTTTCATGTTGACTGTTGTCCCTTGTGTTCTGCTCTTCCCCTTCACATCCACTCTCAGTGACTTCAGCCATAAAGACTCTAGCGTTAGATTCTGGATGTGAGCTCCAGTCGTAAGTACCATCCAGCTGTCTGTCTGATGTGACGTTTGATAACAGACCAGCTATGTTGGCTTGACTGGATGATGAACTCGGAAGATATCTCTGTTGAGATTGGTTCTGATACTATTCTGATTCTGCCCTAGGTAATTATCTACCTTCGGTCTCTGACACTCTCTTGCAAAGTGTCCCAAGCCTTGACAGTTATAGCATTTGACCTTGGACTTATCAAAGCCAATCCCCTTATTATTCATGTTCAGATTTCTTCCCGTGCGCTTGATGAATCGCTTAACCCGTTGGGTTACCATGGCCAGTTGCCATTTGAGATCCATCTCCTCAAGGTCGTCAGGGTCTACCTGATCGTAATTTCATCCCAGAGTGCAGGATCGTTTATTTTCCCTTGAACGCTGTTCCCATATGCGGCCACAAATGACGCCAATAGATTCAAATGTTCTTCGGACGATTTAGCGCTCATGGGCATCTTAGAGTAGCCCTGAGATGTTGATGCAGGTGTTGCGTGATGTTGCTATTCTTCCGGTCTCCCAAACCCTAAGAACGCTCTATTCTGTGCGTCGTCAGTCTCTGCTGGTGACGGCGTTTCTCCGGTGAAGAACGCTGTAGCAGTCTTCATATCAGCTGCCGCTGAAGGTTTTGATTTTCCAAAATACATGGCTGGATTTTGGACTTGTTCATAATCTGTTTCGGCCTTCAGTAGCTTGAAATGATAAGCCCTCAGCGTTCCCACTACATCCTCCAACGATTGAGTATAATACTTATCCTCATCAAGCTTAATCATAGCCACGTACATCGCCCATTTGGCTGGTAAGGCATCAAGAAGCTTATTGTTCTTTTCTGTATCGCTATACTCAATGCCATGACTCTCAAGCTCTGTCAGCAGATGATAAAAGCGGGTGATGGTGTCGTCCAGCTTTTCATCCTTCAAAGCCTTAAAAATCGCAAATTGCTGTTTCAACAACTCCATACGCTTCCTCCGAACCCTCGGATTACCCTCACACCTCTTTTCCAGCGTCTCCCAAACCTCCTTAGATGTCTTTTGATTGCGGAATGTGTGTAGTATGTCCTGAGGTAACGTCATTCGTATTATAGCGAATGCGCGGTTCTCAGCTTCAAACAGCTTTTTGTCATCATCCTTCATCTTCGAATACGTGACAACCTTCTGTCTTCCCTCAATTTCAACAGTTGGTGGAATGTATCCCTCGTCGATACATATCCACATTCGCATGTCGTTGAAACGCACAAAATCGGCAAACCGATCTTTCCACCAATAATAGTCTTCAAGTTTCATCAGCTTAGGCGGAGTATTAGCTTTCCCGACCTCATGATCCATTTCAAGAAACCGTTGAAGATTTGTCATTGTTTCAAAAGTAATTGAATTGTAACTTAATAAATTTAATTCGAAATTAATTTAAGTTAATTCTTTCGAATTTAGGTAAATTCGAATATAATTAGGTTTAAACCTATTTGGGATTAAATTCGATTAAGTTCTGAAATTCAATTAAAGTCGAAATGGGTGACAAATTCGAAGGTCTCAAATTCGAAGGTCCAAGCAAACTCGAAACAGTCAAAGTCGAACCCCAGCAAACTCGAAACTCCTATTCGACTCTAGTCCAAACTCGAATAAAACTCGAACACTCTAAACTCGACACACTCGAAAGCAAACTCGAAAGGAGCGGATATTTGGTTAGACTCGAAACTAAGCAAAACCCTAATTACTCCTAACAGATTCGAGCGCCGCAAACTCGAAAAATGGCTAATACCTCGATTTTTTAACGTTTTGCAGATTAAATCAATATTTTTACAAAGAAAAATATTGATTTCGATCAAAAACGTGAAAAACACCAAAGTATTTCCCGGATCCCAATGTGATAAGCTCGAAAAACACGAAAAACATGAAAACTTGAGAGATTAACCGTCCAAAAGCGTCAAGAAACCTAGGATGTATCTTTAGGCTCTGATACCACTTGTAAGGTCTACTCACTACAGATCTATCTAAACGCGAGACCGTCAACGAGTGCGGAATCCTCGTTAACGGCTTGACGGAAACAACTCTCACACGGAACACGGAGACTATCAACAAGCTGTACGGACGAACACGAACGCACCTACAAGATGATTCTCTCCGAAAGAACACTCACAAAGCTGATAAACTCGAGATCGCCTTTTGCTAATCACTCACACGAAATCTGCAAAAGTCTGCTAATGATTCGAGTTAATCCCTAATTATAGAGGCTCATTCGAGTTTGTCATGGGCCAAACTCGAATCAGGCCCAAGGTCCATTTGAGTTTGTCCCCCTTGACACTCTCGAATCTGCCTAATGGAACACATTCGAATCTGCTATAGATTCGAATCCTGTTTACTTGTGAATTCGAATTTAATCTAAATTCGACTTTCACATATTAAACCTATATTTGAAACTTATGTCTTTAACTTATGTTTGATTTTGTCTTTGATCTTTATGTTTGAACTTCTTGTAATACATTACATCAAGTTCAAACATACATTCAATAACTACCTGTTAGGATCTATAACTTATGAAAATTATGAATAACCAAGATTAACTGATTTGAATTTATCAGAGTATAAATCAATAATCTTGCTTTGAATCAAAGTTTAATTAAGAAGTTTGCGGAATAACACTTAATTATTTTGACAAAAACTTTCAGAATCAATAATAGCATAAAACATAAGAAGTAATCAAGACTGTTTGTATTGCTGAATTCACTGATTACAATCACCTCTAATCTGTTTTGATTAGACGAAGAACACAAACTGTTCTTAGGGTTTTAACAACCTTAGAGGCTTAAGAAAACTTGAACAATAAAGCAATTACAGACTCAAAATATGCAGAAAACTCTTATTCTATGCGTATATCTTCTAACAATCATCTGTCTATTTATTGCTTTATGGACGTGTTTCCTTGAAGGACTATGACTTCTCTGATAGTAGATATGCTGGAATCTTCTTGTAGATATCTTCCCTGAAAATCAGCACATTCTGTTTATGAAAAATGTTGAGCAGCTTGAATGACTTGGCAGCATGAACTCGAGCATTGAGTTATTTTGCTCTGGCAGCTTGAACTTTTATACTGGCAGCTCGAGTTTCTTCATAGCAACATGAACTTTGTACTTACACAGAAATTCTACAACAGTATGAGAAGTCTAACTAACACTGAGTATACTTAAACTATTTCCCAACAATCTCCCCCTAACTTAAATTCTTTATACAAGACTTTAAGTTCTATACAAAAGGAATGAAAGTAAACTGTTATTTACAAACAAGGCTTTCAAAAACTTACAATTGTGAAGCTTCTGATCTATAGCTTCAAAAATTCTCTCTTCATCTTCTTTATCACAAGATATCCTAACTGATTTTTTGAAGCAGCATATCTTTTGAAAAATTATAAAACTCGAGATTGAAGGAAAATACAAATCCATCTTTGAATTGAATTCTGTAGGTTCTGGATTTGACAAAATATGTACTTCCTTGATTTGCTTCCCTTTCTTCTCAGCATCTTCCACTTCTTTTCTTGCAAATTAGCCTCAGCCAACTGAACTTAGATCTCTGATGAGTTGTTTTTACTTGTGGAAGATCAGATCTGGACTGAGAAAACGACCCTATGTGGTTACATCTTTATTAGTTCATCCCTGTCAGCTTATGGACCATCTGCAGAATGTATCATACTCCTCTTTGGTCCAGATTCTCTCTTATCACAAACTTGACCTTATATTTTTCAATCCAGGACCTGGCAAACCAGTAGTTGATTTCTGGCTTTGTGAAGTCATGTTGATCAATCAACTTTTCTATTCCATAGCTTTTTGCAAATGGTGCTGAAAGATCACCCTCTTAACAGATGATGGAACAGAAACAGTAGGTTGATCAGTGGGAGCAGGTGCACTGGCAGCTTCACGTTTGGACTGGTTTTGTTGATGGTTGGACTGATTGGGACGATTGAACTTTTGGTACTGGCTGAACTGCTGAAAGATACTTGTTTTCTTTCTTTTCTCCATTTCTTTATCATGTATTTCCTGCAGCCTTTCAGTACTCATGGACTGAGCAATTTTCTTGGATGTCTGCTGCAACGGCAAAATTGATCAAGAATCTTCTATTTTCAGCCTTGGTATGCCCAGTTGGCATCTTCCTTCTCCTTTCACCTTGCTTGACCCAAAACCCTCTTAGGTAATGTCCTAAGGTTTCATCATCTTGCATTGGGGCATGGGTTTGCTGGTCTAAGGCCTGATCTTGTTCTTCTGCTAATTTTCTGGCATCTCAGCATCAAAGGCAATCTGGGCTTTTCTGGAAGAAAACTTGTGCTTTGGAGACTCATGAGAATACCCTTGCCCTTATCTTTTGTCGCAGAAGATGTAGCTTGGACTGAACTGGATGGAGCTTGAATACCTTCTCTTTATAACAACTCCAGTTGCTCTTGTAAAGCAGCTTGAGTTTCTAGGCTAACAGCTTGAGAGCTGTTGGGACTGCTAGCCTAGAAGATGGAGCTGTTGTGCTGCTTGGACTGTTGGTGTTGGAGCTGCTTGGACTGGTTCAGGAACTTCCTGATTCTCCCCTTTTGGAAGCATTGGTTTGGTCAGAAGGACCTACAACCTTTGCCACATGGGTTTGAATCAACTGCTCTGTTGATGAGCTTATTTCCACAAAGAGTAAACCCTTTGTGTAGATTAGCCAGTTTCTGATTGTGAGCAGCTTTCTGCCTGTTTTGAGTGCATGAATTTGTGCCCCCTGTGCAGCAATGATGGACATTTGGTATTCCAACATTGTTACAACAGGTTTCAGCTTTGGATCCGTTAAGAGCATCAGTTGCAGACTAGTCTCAAGATCAGATAACCAAGGGGTGTTTGTGGTCTATCACTGACATTAACACCAGATGTAGGAACCTCTGGGCCCCTTTTCTTGGTACTGGGGACTTCCAGCTCGTGTTTGCACACTTGCTGTTGCCATGGGTGTGGTCTTAGAGATGTTGGCCCTGTCCTGTGCCTCTTTGCAGAGACATGATAAGTGCCCAAGTGCAAGACCCAGCCCAGAACCCAGATGAACACAGTCTCGAAAGAGATGTTCACCTCCTGATGGAGGTGGGGATGTCCTAATTGGTTTCCCTGTGGAGATTCTGTGCAAAGGAATACCTCCGGCACAGGGAATATAATGGCTCCTTGGCTAAAGGAGGAGGAGGAAGGAAGTCCGCGTCCCCTTTTCCTTTTATGATAAGTATTGTAGTGGGTGCCTCTTTGTGTGCGCTGTTACTAAAAAGACTCATGTGGGAATATCGTATCATGAGGAGTGGTGTCTGGGGTCCTGGTGGTGAAGCAAGTAATGTTTACGGCCTCCCTTTGTGTCCCCCCCCTCTCAGGCCCTCCTCTACTTGTTTCTTGTTTGTGATGCTGTTCTCTATCCATTGCAGGGCAATTGGAGCATCAATTGCTAACAATCTGGCAACTGTGGCTTAGTCAGCCTTTACTTGACAGATCAGTACTAGTGCCTTGGGAAACATTACTCCCTCTATGAAATTTGCATAGGCCAGTGCAAGGTTGTGCATTATTTTTGCAAAAAAATCGCAGATACTATCACAATTTCCCCATGCTTCAAGGAATGACGCCTTACAAAATTCCTTGAACAGAACATGATTTGAAAAATTCTATACGTTGGCCAGTCAGAAAAGCACACTTAATCGGCTTAGTCGTCCCCAGTAATTTGAACCGAAAATTGCTTCCCCACAACCATTCTTTTGGCGGCTTGCTACCCCCTTTAAACATGCTGAATAATATGATGCACAAGGTCCTATTTCCATTTTACGCGAGAACAAAATCGATGCCTTTTAACGAAAGTAAAAGAATAGACGCGACTCCTATACTCCACTTGGTTGCAAAGACCCAAAAGTGGTAAAGAATAAGAGATAGGTCCCTTTTACACTGTGGCATCCCCTATTGAAGATGCAGATTGACTCTCCCTGATGGACACAGTCCCTGGTGAATTGATGGAGTACCACAGATTTTGGAAGTCCCAGGTGTAGTCGCACTCCATTGATGGTTGAACACTAGGCTATGACTCCGAATTGCTCAAATGAGTTTATATAGTGGGGGCAAAATATGGAGTTGCATAGTGGATATGGGAGTGCCTGAGGAAATCCATCATTGTATGAAACGGTTGAAGTTCAGAGTGTTTTAGGGTGTATGGGAGGCAGTTATGCTCTTTTACGAACTCCATGGATGAACAAACGATGGTTGTAGGGTTTGAAAGAAGAATGTGTGATTCGTTTAGAGAGAAAGTAGAAGGCCGTGGAAGAAGAATATGTAACTGGTAGTTACAACTGAACGAAACCGGGACCTTTAAAGGTTTCGAAAAGGTTGGGTTCCGCGCACACATTTGAAAAATTACCCAAATACCCTGCACACTTTGACAGATCAAGTGAAAATAACTAGCAGTCCGAGAAAATGAACTAGCAGCATGAGAAAAGACTCATGCTGTTAGTGTAAAATTGTGCAACTTTTCAATGGAATAGTGTCTCCCCCTTAAATTAGCATACTGAGTCGATAATAATGAAAACCAATTAATCCATGTTTACCATACCAATATTTGATATTAGGAAAGTGAACCTTCCCACATCAAAAGGTTTTGTAAATAGATCAGCTAGCTGATCATCTGTATGTATTTTGGTAACTTGGATTAACTTCTTTTCATTACAATCTCTGATGAAGTGAAACCTGATTTCTATATGCTTGGTTTTTTGGGAATTTCACTGGGTTTTGCACAATGCTAATTGCACTTGAATTGTCAATATAAATAGGAGTGGATAAGAAATTCATACCATAGTCTCTTAGCTGATTTTGAATCCACATTACCTGGGAGCAGCAGCTTGTAGCTGCTACGTATTCTGCTTCAGTGGATGATGTGGAG
Organism: Centrapalus pauciflorus; assembly: GCA_020465985.1. Classification (NCBI taxonomy): domain Eukaryota; kingdom Viridiplantae; phylum Streptophyta; class Magnoliopsida; order Asterales; family Asteraceae; genus Centrapalus; species Centrapalus pauciflorus. Next base: position 253,890 of record JAANYP010002002.1, on the reverse strand, counting down.
ACAGTTGTTTGCTTTTTGCATTGCCAAGAGACCAGTCTTGCTCCTAAGTATTGACATCCACCAGTTGTGGATTTTCTGTCAATGTTGCATCCACCATAGTCACTGTCAGAGTAAGCAGTTAGTTCAAAAGGAGAGTCTTTAGGATACCATAGACCTAAATATGGTTGGCCTTTAAGATATCTAAAGATTCTCTTAACAGCAACCAAGTGAGAATCCTTTGGAGAGCATTGAAACCTAGCACACACATAGACAGCAAACATTATATCAGGTCTAGAAGATGTTAGATACATGAGAGATCCTATAAGGGATCTGTATAGATGAATGTCCACATCTATGCCATCTTTGTCTGTATGGAGCTGTTTATGAGGATCCATTGGAGTGCTTGCAACCTTTGTGTCTTGATAGCCAAACTTTTCCAATATGTCTTTGACATACTTTGATTGACTTATGAATAGACCAGTAGGCTTCTGTTTAACCTGCAGCCCTAGAAAGAATGTGAGTTCTCCCATTGAACTCATTTGAAACTTTTTGTGCATTAGGGCCTCAAAATCTTTGCACAACCCATCATTAGTTGAGCAAAAGATGATGTCATCAACATAGATTTGGACAAGAAGAATCTCAGCTTTGATGGATTTAGTGAAAAGTGTTTTGTCCAGAGTGCCTCTCTTGAATCCATTCTGTAGAAGATATGATGACAGTGTGTCATACCATGCTCTGGGGGCTTGGTGAAGACCATAGAGAGCTTTGTCTAGCTTGTACACCCTGTCTGGATACTTGTAGTCTTCAAAACCAGGAGGTTGACACACATACACTTCTTCTTCAATTGTCCCATACAGAAAAGCAGACTTAACATCCATTTGATACACTTTAAATCCTTTGAAACTTGCATATGCTAGAAATAGTCTGATGGCTTCAATTCTTGCTACTGGAGCAAAGACATCATCATAATCTATTCCTTCTTCTTGAGTGTACCCTTGTGCTACTAGTCTTGCTTTGTTCTTGATGACTATCCCTCTCTCATCCTTCTTGTTTCTGAACACCCATCTTGTACCTATTGCTCTCTTACCTTTAGGAAGATCCACCAGAGTCCATAATTCTGAATTTTGAACTGTAAAAGCTCTTCTTGCATAGCTTTAATCCAGGATGAATCTTTTAATGCTTCTGATGCCTTTTTAGGTTCCAATTGAGACATGAAACAGGCATGTTCAAAAGCAGCTAGACTGAATTCAGTAACTGCTTGTTCAGCAGCAGCAGTCTCATTGTGAACCATCTTCCTTGTTTGAACAGGAGTGCTCGGATCACCCAGTATTTGATTGAGAGGGTGATACTTGTGAACTCTTAGTGTGGGCTCTCTCTCTGTTTGAAAGGAAGTTCCAAGGTTTGTATCATCTCCATCAGAACCAGTGAGTGGTTCAGTTTCTGAAACAGCTTGACTTGAATCTGGGACTGTTTCCTGTTGTGTTGGAGCTGTTCTTTCAGAACTTTGGAGTGGCACTTCAGTGTCTGGATTTGTATCATTCAGGACCCCTGGAGGATCACAAGATAGAAGTGGTAGAGTGGTGAAATCATCCCAACTTGTTGAATCTGCAGCAGTCTGAGACTTTGTGCCAACAGCATGAGAAATTGTATTGGCAGCATGAGAATTTGTGTTAGCAGCTTCAACCCTGTATGCATCAGCTTCTGCAGTATACTCAACAAAGCTCAGAGAATTTGTTAGTGAATCTAAATCAAACAACCAATCAGGACCAGTGCCTTTGATATTAGCAGTATTTTCATTAAATTCAACATTGGCACTTTCTTCACTTGTTTTAGACACACTGTTGTATACTCTATAGGCTTTGCTTTGAGTTGAGTATCCTACAAAGAATCCTTCTTCAGCCTTACTCTCAAACTTCCCTAAGTGAGTCTTAGTGTGAAGGATAGTACATGGGCATCCAAAAGGCTTGAAGAAAGCTATTAGGGGACTTCTGTTATGGAATAACTCATAGGGAGTTTTTCCTTGAGATTGGACAACTTGAACCCTATTTAGAACATAACAGGCTGTATTAACAGCTTCTGCCCAGAAAGTCATTGGCAGATTTGAATCAGCTAGCAATTGTTCTAGCAGCCTCAATTAATGTTCTATTCTTTCTTTCAGCTACACCATTTTGCTGTGGTGTTCTTGGTGCACTATATTGTCTAGCAATGCCTTTGGACTCACAGAAACTAGTTAGAATTTGATTTTTAAATTCAGTTCCATTGTCTGATCTTATCACCTTAACTTTGGAATTGGATTGGTTTTATATCGTAAGGATAAAAGACTTAACTAGCTCAGCAGTTTCATCTTTGGACCTAAGAAAGTAAACCCAAGTAAATCTGGTGAAATCATCAACAATGACTAAACAGTATGCCCTTTTATTCAAACTCAAAACAGATGTTGGACCAAATAGATCCATATGTAACAACTGAAGAACAGATGAGATTGAATTTACTTCTTTGGCCTTATGAGAAGTTTTGTGTTTCTTACCTTTAAGACATGCTACACAATGATCATCACAAATGAACTCCTTTTGTGGTAATCCTCTTACCAGATTCTTTTTAACTAAATCATTCATGGACTTGAAGTTCATGTGACACATCCTTCTATGCCAGAGAGCAGACTCATTTGATGATGCTTTGGATATTAAACAGCTTAAAGTATTTGATTTAGTCAAGAGAGCTGTGTCCAGGCAGTAAACATTGTCCTTTCTTGGTGTTCTAAGTAAAACAAGATTTTCAAGAATTTTGAAATCCTTTGAAAGAACAATGCACTCAGAATCTGTGAACAGAACAATGTTTTGTTTGTCACAGATTTGAGAGACACTCAATAAATTGTACTTAAGCTGTTCAACATACAGAACATCATGGAATGTCATGTTTCCTGCATTAACAGTACCTTTACCTGTAACCTTACCTCCTTTTGAGTTGCCTCCAAATGCAACAAAACCTCCATCAAAACCTTTGAAATTTGACAAGCATTCAGAATTGCCTGTCATGTGCCTAGAGCATCCACTGTCCAGATGCCATCTTGTCCTATGAGGAGACCTGTGGTTGCCCTGCACAAATAACAGCTTAGTTAGTAGTGGAGTAAACCCAAACAAAATTGGTTTTGGGTTGGCCTTGTACATTGACATAACTAAAAACCGTTTTTGACTTCTTGTATTTGGTGAGATCTACTGATGGAGTCTTTGGAGAGTATTTAGTGATAATATGAGGTATCCAATTATTTTGATCATCTTTTCTTCTGACAGTCTCAGATGATTCACTAGCAGCTCCAGTTTGATGCCCAGCAGCTGGAGCTGTGTTTGTAGTGCTAACAGTTTCTGTTTTTGCACTAACAGCATCAGATTTTGACTTAGCAGTCTGATCTTTTGCATTAGCAGTTTGAGCAACAGATTTGTCCTTGACACACCATATTTGTTTAAAACTTGATTTAGGCTTTGCCAAAACTTGTTTTTGATGTGTGGACTGTTTTTTATTAACTTTTGAGAATCTGTGATCAACTGTTCTCTTTGGAGCTGCTGTGGAAGGTTTCACTTTTGAGTTCTTTGCCTATTTAGGATTTGATTTTGTGTGATGCACAGTCTGTTTTGCAACAGCTGGTTTGTAAAAACAATCCTTGGCTAAGTGATTCTTCCTTCCACAGTGAAAGCATCTTTTGACAGTTTGAATTGGAACACCAGATTTTTCTGTGAATTTCTGGTTCTTGTTTCTCTGGTTTCCTCTTACCTGCTGTTGTTTAGGAAACTTTTGAACACCATGCTTTTGGCATGTGCAGATAGAAACAGTTTTACCTCTTTTAGTTCCTTTTGATGAAGATGCAGTGTTACAGTTAGAATGTACAGAAACTTGTGGAGTAGCATTGCGTACACTCATCTTCTCTTTTCCTTTCTTACTGGGAACTTGGACTTCTATGGGTGCACTCTTTGTGTCACAGTCTCTATTTTGACTCTTATCTTCTTTTAATTCAGGACTGTTATCAAGGATAGGATCTACAATAGTCATAGACTCATCTAGTGGTTCATTGACAAGTCTATCAGCAACCTCACTCATTGGGTGTATGTACTTGTTGTTGTATGGAGGAGGAGTAGCTCTGTATCCTATTCCTTCTTTGGGATTGACCTGAGATTTCACTCTATCTTTGAATTGAACTTCCATTAGGTGTTCTAGCTTTTGATTTGCTAACTTGAAGTTACCTAGATCTATGTTAACAGATTCTAGTTTCTTATTAGCCTCTAACACCTTCTGTTCAGTCTCTTCTACCTTTTTATTCAGAGATTCTATTTTCTTATTGAGTTCCTTTTTCTCCCATTCATGATAGTTTCTATCATACCCCATTTGAATCTCATTATCCTTATAATCATTGATCTGTTTTTCCAGATCTTCTATGGCTTGCATATATTCATATCTCCTTTCTTCCATCTTAGCTAGAGTTTTGCACATGCTCTCATTATGATCTCTGTACTTTTTAACCATATTTTTGCATGATTGAGAGCAGAGTTTAGAATTTACCTCAGATGGTAGTTCAGTGGAGGAGACATTTGATGTTTCTGCCATAAGTGCTTGATTTTTGAATTCTTCCTCTGTCTGATCACTCCAGTCAAACACATTGTCTTGTTGAGAGACAAGTGCTGTTGATGAGGAAGCTTGGATGGGCTGTGAAGTCCTTGATGGCTGTTGACCTTGAGATCTACATTCTCTGGCAAAGTGACCAAGCTTATGGCATTTATAGCATTCCACTTTTGATTTATCAAAAGATGGTTTGCCTTCTGTCTTGGCTTGAAAGTTGGCCCTACCAGTTCTTTTCAGAAATCTTTTGGCTCTCATGGTCAGCATTGCATGTTGCCACTTTAAATCCATCTCTTCAAGATCATCTGGATGAATTTGTTCTAAGTCTTCAACATTTAGAGCAAATAATCCATCATTGGCAACAAAAGCCTCATAGTGAGTTTCAGCAGAATTGCCATCACCACCTGAAAAAGAATCACAGTTATTAGATTTTTCAGAAGACAGAAGAGCAATGTTGTGATTATAAGAAAAGGATTTCTTTTTAGCATCAATCTCAGTCTCAAACACTCTTAAACTGTTATATAGATCATCCAATTCTATCTCATCAAGTGTGTCTTTTGTTCTCCACTGTGCAGCATAGATTGTCCATTCTTCTCCAAGAGATCTGAGAAACTTTCTGTTGACTTCATCTTGATCCAGATTGACTTTTGCACTTTCCAGTTCACTTATCAGTTTGTTGAACCTGTCAAAGATTTGAGTGAGGTTTTCATTCTTGCCACCAGAAAAGTTTTCATACTGCTGTTTCAAGAGGTCTTTTTGATTTCTCTTGGTACTGGCATTACCAGCAAACCTCTTCTCTAAGGCATTCCAAAGAGAGTGAGCAGTATAAAACTTTTTGAACTGATGTTGATAAGCATTAGGAATGGCTATTTGTAATAGTGTGAGTGCTTTCACTTCATTCATTCTAGCCTTCCTTTCAAGTTCAGTTTTTGGAGGAGTTTTGACTGGTTTTCCCTCAGCATCAAGTTCTGGATCAACTACAGGAGGGAATTCAACAGCTTCCCATATGGCATAATCAATGAATTGAATATGCTGTTGAATCCTGAGTTTCCACATCTCAAACTCAGTGGGCTTGAGCATAGGCACTTTGAGTCCTTGCCCAGATCCACTGCTGCTATTTTCAAATTCCATTGTAAAAGATTAAAAATTTGAAAGAAAGTTTTCGACTTTGAAAAACAAAGAACGACCTGTGGCTCTGATACCACTTGTCAGGATCTAAAATATGAATAACCAAGATTAACTGATTTGAAATTTATCAGAGTATAAATCAATATTCTTGCTTTGAATCAAAGTTTAATTAAGAAGTTTGCGGAATAACACTTAATTATTTTAACAAAAACTTTCAGAACCAATGAAGCATAAAACATAAGAAGTAATCAAGACTGTTTGTATTGCTGAATTCAATGATTACAATCATCTCTAATCTGTTTTGATTAGACGAAGAACACAGACTGTTCTTAGGGTTTTACAACCTTAGAGGCTTAAGAAAACTTAAACAATAAAGCAATTACAGACTCAAAAATACGCAGAAAACTTCTATATACTTCTATACAATAGAATGACCTATTCTCTGTATTTATATTGCTTTTTGGACTTGTTTCCTTGAAGGACTATGACTTCTCTGATAGTAGATATGCTGGAATCTTCGTGTAGATATCTTTCCTGAAAATCAGCACTTTCTGTTTATGAAACTGTTGAGCAGCTTGAATGTCTTGACAGCATGAACTGAGCAGCTTGAGTTGTTTTGCTCTGGCAGCTTGAACTTTTACACTGGCAGCTCGAGTTTCTTCAACTAGCAGCATGAACTTTGTAATTACATGAAAAATCTACTAACAGTCTGAGAAGTCTAACTAACAGCTTGAGCATACTTAAACTATTTCCCAACAAAGACTGCTAAGCATCAATCTGGAACTGTTAATGAATCATCTGAGACTGTTAGAAGAAAAGATGATCAAAATAACTGGATACCTCATATACTCACTAAATACTCTCCAAAAACTCCATCATTTGGACAGTGGATGATCTAGGCACATGACAGGCAATTCTGAGTGCTTGTCAAATTTCAAAGGCTTTGATGGAGGTTTTGTTGCATCTGGAGGCAACTCGAAAGGAGGTAAGGTTACAGGTAAAGGTACTGTTAATGCAGGCAACATGAATTTCCATGATGTTTTGTATGTTGAACAGCTTAAGTACAATTTATTAAGTGTCTCTCAAATCTGTGACAAACAAAACATTGTTTTGTTTACAGATTCTGAGTGCATTGTCCTTTCAAAAGACTTCAAAATTCCTGAAAATCTTGTTTTACTAAAAACACCAAGAAAGGACAATGTTTACTGTTTGGACACAGATCTTTTATCTAAATCAAATACTTTAAGCTGTTTGATATCCAAAGCATCTTCAAATGAGTCTGCTCTTTGGCATAGAAGGATGTGTCACATAAACTTCAAGTCCATGAATGTTTTAGTAAAAAAGAATCTGGTAAGAGGCTTACAACAAAAGGAGTTCATATGTGATGATCATTGTGTAGCATGTCTTAAAGGCAAGCAACACAAAACTTCTCATAAGGCCAAAGAAGTAAATTCAATCTCATCAGCTCTTCAGCTGCTTCATATGGATCTATTTGGTCCAACATCTATTTTGAGTTTGAATAAAAGGGCTTACTGTTTAGTTATTGTTGATGATTTCACCAGATTTACTTGGGTTTACTTTCTTAGGTCCAAAGATGAAACTGCTGAGCTAGTTAAGTCTTTTATCCTTAAGATAGAAAACCAATCCAACTCAAAAGTTAAGGTGATAAGATCAGACAATGGAACTGAATTTAAAAATCACATTCTAAACAGTTTCTGTGAGTCCAAAGGCATTGCTAGACAATATAGTGCACCAAGAATACCACAGCAAAATGGTGTAGCTGAAAGAAAGAACAGAACATTAATTGAGGCTGCTAGAACAATGTTAGCTGATTCAAATCTGCCAATGACTTTCTGGGCAGAAGCTGTCAATACAGGCTGTTATGTTCTGAATAGGGTTCAGGTTGTCCAATCACAAGGGAAAACTCCCTATGAGTTATTCCATAACAGAAGTCCCCTAATAGCTTTCTTCAAGCCTTTTGGATGCCCATGTACTATTCTTCACACTAAGACTCACTTAGGGAAGTTTGAAAGTAAGGCTGAAGAAGGATTCTTTGTAGGATACACAAGTCAAAGCAAAGCCAATAGAGTATATAACAGTGTGTCTAAAACCATTGAAGAAAGTGCCAATGTTGAATTTAATGAAAATACCGCAAATATCAAAGGCACTGGTCCTGATTGGTTGTTTGACTTAGATTCACTAACAAATTCTCTGAGCTTTGTTGAGTATACAACAGAAGCTGATGCATACAGGATTGAAGCTGCCAACACAAATTCTCATGCTGCCTATACAAATTCTCAAGCTGTTGGCACAAAGTTTCAAACTGCTGCAGATTCAATTGGGATGATTACACCACTATACCACTTCTGTCTTGTGATCCTCCAGGGGTCCTGAATCCTCAACATGATACAAATCCAGACACTGAAGTGCCACTCTCAAGTCCTGAGAGAACAACTCCAACACAAAGGGAAACAGTCCTAGACTCAAGTCATGCTGTTCCAGAAACTGAATCCTTCACTGGTCCTGATGGATATGATACAAATCTTGGATCCTCTTTTCAGACAGAGAGAGAGCCTACACTAAGAGTTCACAAGTATCATCCTATCAATCAAATACTGGGTGATTCAAGCACTCCTGTAGAAACAAGGAAAATGGTTCAAAATGAGACTACTGCCGCTGAACAAGCAGAACCTGAATTCAGTCTAGCTGCCTTTGAGAATGCCTGTTTCATGTCTCAACTAGAACCTAAAAAGGCTTCAGAAGCATTAAAAGATTCATCCTGTATTGAGGCTATGCAAGAAGAGCTTCTACAGTTCAAGATTCAGAATGTATGGACTCTGGTGGATCTTCCTAAAGGTAAGAGAGCAATTGGTACAAGATGGGTGTTCAGAAATAAGAAAGATGAGAGAGGGATAGTCATCAAGAATAAAGCAAGGCTTGTGGCACAAGGGTACACTCAAGAAGAAGGCATAGATTATGATGATGTATTTGCTCCAGTAGCAAGAATTGAAGCCATCGGACTATTTTTGGCCTATGCAAGCTTCAAAGGTTTTAAAGTGTATCAAATGGATGTGAAGTCTGCTTTTCTGTATGGGACAATTGAAGAGGAGGTATATGTGTGTCAACCTCCTGGTTTTGAAGACTACAAGTATCCAGACAGGGTTTACAAGCTAGACAAGGCTCTCTATGGTCTCCATCAAGCCCCCAGAGCATGGTATGACACTCTGTCATCCTACCTTCTACAAAATGGATTCAAGAGAGGCACTCTGGACAAAACACTTTTCACTAAGTCTATCAAAGATGAGATTCTGCTTGTCCAAATCTATGTTGATGACATTATCTTTGGCTCAACAAATGACTGTCTGTGCAAAGAGTTTGAAGCTTTAATGCACAAAAAGTTTCAAATGAGTTCAATGGGATAACTCACTTTCTTTCTGGGATTACAAGTCAAGCAGAAGCCCACTGGACTCTTCATAAGCCAATCAAAGTATGTGAAAGACATCCTGGACAAGTTTGGGTATCAAGACACCAAAACTGCAAGCACTCCTATGGATCCTCACAAGCAGCTCCATACAGACAAAGATGGCATAGATGTGGACATTCATTTATACAGATCTCGTATAGGATCACTTATGTATCTAACATCTTCCAGACCTGATATTATGTTTGCTGTCTGTGTGTGTGCTAGGTTTCAATGCTCTCCAAAGGATTCTCACTTGGTTGCTGTTAAGAGAATCTTTAGATATCTTAAAGGCCAACCACACCTAGGCCTATGGTATCCTAAAGACTCTCCCCTTGTACTAACTGCTTATTCTGACAGTGACTATGGTGGATGCAACATTGACAGAAAATCCACAACTGGTGGATGTCAATACTTAGGAGCAAGATTGGTCTCTTGGCAATGCAAAAAGCAGACAACTGTGTCCACATCAAGCAGAATATGTAGCAGGTGCAAGCTGCTGCTCCCAGGTAATGTGGATTCAAAATCACCTAAGAGACTATGGTATGAATTTTTTATCCACTCCTATTTATATTGACAATTCAAGTGCAATCAGCATCGTGCAAAACCTAGTGAAATTCCCAAAAACCAAGCATATAGAAATCAGATTTCACTTTATAAGGGATTGTAATGAAAGAAGCTAATCCAAGTTACGAAAATACATACTGATGATCAGTTAGCTGATCTTTTTACAAAACCTTTTGATGTAGGAGGTTCACTTTCCTGGCATCAAATATTGGTATGGTAAACATGGATTAATTTGTTTTCATTATTATCTACTTAGTATGCTTATTTAAGGGGGAGTCACTGTTTCATTAAAAAGATGCATAATTTTTCAACTAACAGCTTGAGTATTTTCTCAAGCTGCTAGTTCATTTTCTCGAACTGCTAGTTACTCACTTGATTTGTCAAAGTGTGCAGGGTATTTCGGTAATTTTAAAATGTGTGTGCACGGGACCCAACCTTTTCAAAACCTTTAAAGGTCCCAGTTTCGTTCAGTTGTAACTACCAGTTACAAAAATTCCTTCCACGGCCTTTCTTTTCCCTCTGAACGATTCACACATTCTTCTTTGCAAACCCTAAACCCTTCGTTTGATCTTCAATGGAGTTTGTTAAGGAACACAACTGTCTTCCCTACTCTCTAAAGCACTCAGACCTTCAACCGTTCCATGACATGATGGACTTTCTTCGTCACTCCCATATCCATCGTGCCCTCAATATAAACCCCACAATATACATATCGCATATCGAACAGTTCTGGAACCATGCCACTGTTCAATCCATCAATGGAATTCCTTCTATACTATCCAAAATTGATGGCACTCCCATCACCATTACTGAGGATTCCATTCGGCGCCATTTGCATCTTCAAGATGCCACAGGTATAACAGACCTAACCCTTGATGCTTTACATACTGGTCTTTATAATATTGGATATAGGGGTCCTGCTGATTCATTCACTTTCTTGAAAACACATTTTTCACCTAAGTGGAAATATCTTGTACATATAATACAGCAGTGTATAAGCCCCAAAAGAACTGGTTGGTCAGAATTTTCTTCTAACATTGCCACTGCCTTAGTGTGCTTTTCAACAGGCCAACGGTTCAATTTTTCAAACATGATTTTTCAGGGGATGTTAAGGCATCATTCCCTAAAGAGTGGGAAATTTTTGATGTATCCCAGATTTTTGGCAGAAATCATTGCACACACTTGCACCAGTTCTCATTTACATAAGAGGATACATGTTTCCCACAGGTACTCACTATCTTCTATAAAGAGACTTTTGAAACAAAGTGCCAATTTTTTGAGCGTTGATGTTCCATTGCATTCTACAATGATGAACATCATTCCAAGAAACAGAGGAGAGGGTCCTGAGCAGGCTCAGCCTATCATCACTGCTACACCCCCAGGACCCCAACCCACTCCTCATGATACACAAATTCCTTCTGATCCTTTTGTACAGCCATCACACCCACTAAAATTAATATATAAAAGGAAAAGGGGACCAGGAGCTCCTTCCTCCTCATCCCTCAGACAAGAGCCATATATCCCTGTGCAGGAGGACACTTCTGCACAGAATATCCAAAGGGAACCAACTGAGGAAACTCCCATCCTCACTCAGGAGGTGAACATCTCTTTAGAGACTGTTCATATGGGTTCTGTGGCTGGCACTACTGCTGTCCCTGCACAAGAGGCACAGGACAATGCCAACATCCCTAAGACCACGCCCATGGCAACAGCAAGTGTGCAAACACAAGCTGGAAGTCCCCAGAACCAAGAACAGAGGGGCCCAGAGGTTTCTACTTCTGGTATTAATGTCAGTGATAGATCACAAACACCACAGGTGTTTTCTGATCTTGAGACTAGTCTGCAACTCATGCTGTTAACGGATCCCAAGCTGAAACCTGTTGTAGCTATGTTGGAATACCAAATGTCCATCATTGCTGCACAAGAGCTCAGATATTTGCACTAAAACAGGCAGAGGCGGCTCAAAATAAAAGAATGGATTATCTCCATAAAGGGATTACCCTCTGTGGAAATAAGATCATGAAATTAGAGCAGTTGATTCAAACCCAAGTGGCAAAGGTTGTAGGTCCTCCTGACCAAACCAATGCTTCCAAAAAGGGGGAGAATCAGGAGGTTCCTGAATCAGTCCAAGCAGCTCCAACAGTTCGACCTTCTAGGCTAGCAGTCCCAACAGCTTCTCAAGCTGTTAGCCTAGAAACTCAAGCTGCTTCCTCAAAAGTTGCTGGAGTTGTTATAAGGGAAGTTGTTCAAGCTCCATCAAGTACAGTCCAAGCTACATCATCTGCTGCAAAAGACAAGGGTACGGGCATTCTTATTGAGTCTCCAAAGCATAAATTTTCTTCCAAAGAAGCACAAATTGCCTTTGATGCTGAAGTTGCCAAAAGGATAGCAGAAGAACAGGATAAAGAATTCGATCAGCAAGCCCAGCCCCCAATGGATGATGATGAGACCTTAGGTGATTACCTAAAGGGGTTTGTGGTTAAACAAGGAGATAAGAAGAGAAAGCTGCCAACAGGGCACTCCAAGGCTGAGCACAGAAGAGTTCTGATCAATTTTGCCTTTGCAGCTGGCATTCCAAAGAAAATGGCTCAGTCCATGTCTACTGAAAGGTTGCAAGAGATCCATGACAAAGAAATGGAGAAAAGAAATAAAACAAAAGTCTCCCAAGAAGTCCAACATCAAAAGAACCAGTTCAAACTGAAGCTGCTGCCAGTGCTCCTGCTCCTACTGATCAAGCTGTTGCTTCTATTCCTGCATCTGAGCCATCATCACAAGGAAAGTTGCATCAAGTTAAAAGGGTGTTATTTGAGCAACAACTGCAAAAAGCAATGGAGATAGAGAAGTTGATTGATCAGCATGATTTTACAAAGCCTCTGATCAACTACTGGTATGCCAAGTCACTGGACAACCGTGATTTAAGAGTTCAGTTTATAGTGAGAAGGGAATCTGGACCAGAAGAAGTGTATGATACATTCTGGCATATGGTCCAAAAGTTGACCAGAGATGAGCTAACAAAGATGCATAATATTGGGTCTGTGACACAAGTTAGATCTGCTTTACCACAAGTGAAGCAAGTCATTAAATATCTAAAATCAATTGTTGACCCTGAATCTGCAAGGAAAGAAATAGAGGATGCTGTGAAGCAGGGAAAGAAGGTCAAGCAAGTTGATCTGTTTGTCAAGTCAAGGACATACAGAATCAAATTCTCAGATGGATCTGGTATATTCTTCAATCTTGAATTTTATGATTTACCAAAAGATATGCTACTTCAGATAAAATCTGTTAGGGTATCTTGTGATAGAGATGATATGAAGAAAGAATTTTTGAAGGCTGTGGATCAAAAACTTGCACAGTTATAAGTTTTTGAAAGCCTTGGTTTGTAAATAACAGTTTACTTATTCATTTCCATTTTTGTATAGAACTTAAAGTCTTGTGTAAAGAATTTAAGTTAGGGGGAGATTGTTGGGAAATAGTTTAAGTAGGTTCAAGCTGTTAGTTAGACTTCTCAAACTGTTAGTAGAGTTTATATGTAAATCCAAAGTTCATACTGCTAGTTGAAGAAACTCGAGCTGCCAGTGTAAAAGTTCAAGCTGCCAGAGTAAATTAACTCGAGCTGCTCTGTTCATGCTGTCAAGTGATTCAAGCTGCTCAACAGTTTCATAAACAGAAAGTGCTGATTTTCAGGAAAAGATATATACACGAAGATTCCAGCATATCTACTATCAGAGAAGTCATAGTTCGTCAAGGAAACATATCAAGAAGCAATATAAATACATAGAATAGGTATTTCTATTGTATAAGAGTTTTCTGCATATTTGAGTCTGTAATTGCTTTTGTTGATTAAGTTCTCATAAGCCTCTAAGGTTGTAAAACCCTAAGAACAGTCTGTGTTCTTCGTCTAATCAAACAGATTAGAGGTGATTGTAATCATTGAAGTGAGCAATACAATCAGTTTTGATTATTTCTTGTGTTTATTTATTATTGATTCTGAAAGTTTTTGTTAAAATAATTAAGTGTTATTCCGCAAGCTTCTTTATTAAACTTTGATTCAAAGCAAGATTATTGATTTATACTCTGATAAATTCAAATCAGTTAGTCTTGGTTATTTAGTTTTAGATCCTGACAATGTAAATGGGTTAAAAGACCAAAAGATCAACTCATGGGTTTAGATAGTTTGGATCCATTTACAATCCCAATAAATAGTTTGTTTTAGGTTTTCTTTTGTAATTCATTCAACGAAGTGTATGTACGTGGTTTAGGAAAAGGAATTAAGGTTTATCTAAACTTGAATGTTCTTATTGTTTTTCATTATTTTCATATATCGTTCATAGTGTTCTTCATGTTTATATTATTATTGTTTGTATGGATGAATGTTGAATAAATGCTTCTAATATGGGAATTACAATTGGTATCAGATGCAAAAGATTGGTTTTAAAGTGTTTATAAACCTCTGATTTTCGAAAATTTTGCTTAAAATTTCTACATTTTTTTCTGAAAATTGTTACTGTTTTTGAACGTTCTTCGTGTTGTACGACGAACTCCTCTGTTTGATCTTTGAATTCAAAATTTCTGAATTGTTTGTGGTTAAATCTCGTTTGATACTATATTCCTTTGGGTGAACGTGTTACTGTTTAATCATAAATTCGTGAAAGAAAGTATATTTGATTCAAACATCACTCAGATGTGGGCTTAAATTCTGTTTAAATTCGCTAATTTTAAAGAACTTTTCAACATCCGAGAGTTTCAACTCTCGGATGTAACTCAGTTGTGTGTTTCCAGGTTAATTATTTTTTTTCTATGTATTTTGTGCCTTAGCTTTATTGGCCAGTTATAACTTGTGGACAACTCTCGGATGTAACTGAGTTGTGTGTTTCCAGGTTAATTATTTTTTATCTATGTATTTTGTGCCTTAGCTTTATTGGCCAGATATAACTTGTGGATAACACTGCATGACACTTGCTAGTCTATGTCTGCCAAAGTACTCTACATTACATCCGCAAGTTCCTACTTGCGGACCACAAAGCACACACTCTACACTCCAGATTTTCCTAAGTTAATTATCACCTAGTTTTACACCCGCGAGTTACAACTCGTGGATCCACTTCACCCGCAAGTACCTACTTACGGAATCAATAGCAAACCTATTCAAGATTCAAATTTTTATAAGTACCCCATCCACAACTCCATCCGAGAGTTAGAACTCTCGGATAAAGCATCATCTGCAAGTTGACCACCTATAACATAGATTTTAATTCTGAATCTCACTTAGTGTGTTTGCAATTAAGGATATAATCATTTACCAATCTCGGTCCAAAGAAGCTTTCAACATGAATCGTGACACTCTCGCTATGGGATCTGATGTCAGTCCTCCAGGATGCTACACTCTGTGGAAGTCTCGTTTGCTCGATTTCATAGAACGTCATGAGTTCGCTGATGACATTCTGGACTCAATCTACAATGGTCCAGCACAATTCGATCGTCGAAATCAAGCCAATGTTGCCATCAAAGAAGATGGACATCCCAAGAAAGCTCACACGCCTGCTCAATTAAATCGGATTGAGGCTGATAGGATAGCTAGATCGCTCATCATCCAGGCTGTTCCATATGAAATCTATATCAGCAGAGATAGTTTTAAGACTGCCCGAGAAATGTGGGAGGGAATTGAGAGGCAAATACACGGACATGATCGGAATGCCAAGCAACGGGAAGCAAACGCTTTAAACAACTATGACATGTTTTCAGCAAAAGATGGAGAGTCTCTAGAAACCACGTATCACCGTTACTGTATGCTGATGAATGAACTCCACGACAATGGAGTCAACTAATCTCAAGTATAGATTAATAGGAAGTTTGTGAACTCTCTGAAAGCAGAATGGAAACAATTCGTCTCATTGATTCGTGAGATAAATGACATCAGCATACATGATCTCTTTGATAGTCTCGTAGTCTGAGGTCTGAGGTCTCGAGTAAGCTTGAACCTAAAAAGTTAGAGGAAACTACCCCAACTAACACCCTTGCCCTCCTTATAGATAAGAAACTTAAGTCCTCCAAAGTTGCCAAACTCCTTAAAATTCTGTCAGAGTCCTCTGTGTCTAATACTGATGATGCCGACAGCGATCCTAAGGCTACTGAACTTCAAACGAAGATCGCATTACTCACACATGCATTTTACAAGAAGTTTCCCCAATCGTCCAACAAGCTTCGACGTGAAGCCAAGAGTAAAAATTATGACGACAAGAAGGAAGTAGCAGAGAAGCCAAAAGAGGAGGAACGTAAAGCTGATGACAAAGAGAAAGGGTGCTTCAACTGTGGTAAACCGGGACACTTTGCATGAGAATGTCGTCTTCCGAAGCAAAAGAATGAGAATTACTACAAGACAAAGTACAATCTCTCTAAGCAAAGAAATGTTGGTCGAGCATTGTTCGCTGAAGAGGAACACTGGTTAGAAGACACTGATAATGAAGAGGATACTGCATATCCTATGTGATTTATTGCCGACACTCAGCCAAAAGAAGATATGAGTACAACGCCTGAAGTCTCGTTGATAGCTCAAGACGACAGTTCAAGCAAGGAATCATCCAGAGATCAAGAGGTAAGGTTTCTGCCCGACAAATTTCTTACTGAATTAAATGTTTTACGTAAAGATTCCAAAAGGCTAAGGTTTGTCAAACTGCCCTTCGGGATGCGCGAAATGAAACGTCTGATTTGAAGACAAACATTTTAGTGTTACAAGACGAACTATCTAAGACTAGTACTGTAACGATTGATGCAACTGCTAAACTGGGCAAACAAGAATACGATCAAGTGCTTAAATCTGAAAAATCTGACAGTGATTATAACTATCAGTATGTACTGGCTGAGAGAAAGTGATTAAACAAAAAACTAAAAGACATGGAAGAAAGGTTTTACAAATGTGATCAAACTGATCAAACCATAAATATGTATAAACCTAGAGAGTTAAAATAAAAAGATGGTTTAGGATTTACTGGTACTGGAGCCATGAAAAAATGGTTGATAAACTACATGATCCTTTATATGATTTTGAAACTCTGGGTTGCGGGCACACTATGCCATATAACAGAGCTTGGCTAGAAGTGCTAACCGAAGAAGAAGTAAAACGAGCAAGACCTGAGATACCACAAATAAAATTTGTTTATGATTTGTTAAATTACGATTCTTTTCAAGGAAAATTAGATAAAACATTTAGAGAAGATGAATTTGTTGAACCAAGTGAGATTACACTTGATCCAAACTTGCCAGAACCTCGTGAATATGTACCATATTCTGTTCTAGAACATCATGCTTCTGATCTAAAGCAGATACTGGAAAATACAACACGAGATTTTGAGCAACAACGGATAGTTTTTACAAAGAAAATATCAGATCTAGAAGCCAAAATTGCTCATCTTAATTCTTCTATGGCTGACACTTCACTGAATAATGATAAATTCCATGACCTTGAGTTGGCCTTAAAGGAAACCAAAGAATTGTTTGATTTAGACAGAAACATCTTTTTAAGAAAAGAAAATGAGTATAATGAGGCAAGACGACTGTTTTCAGTCCGACAACAAAATTTCAAACTTGATGCCAACTCATTTGACAAATAACGAGACCAGCTTCTAGCCACAATTAACATAATTTTGAAAAACAAGTTC
This sequence comes from Centrapalus pauciflorus, assembly GCA_020465985.1. Taxonomy (NCBI): domain Eukaryota; kingdom Viridiplantae; phylum Streptophyta; class Magnoliopsida; order Asterales; family Asteraceae; genus Centrapalus; species Centrapalus pauciflorus. Next base: position 236,493 of record JAANYP010002002.1, on the reverse strand, counting down.
TGTCTCTAACAACTCTAAGGAAATAATTTCAACTCCAGCCAGCGACACAAACTTAAATCTAAGACAACAACATCTCTTACAAATAAAAAAAGGCAAAGCCCCGATGATCGTACCTATCATAGTACATGTTCGCAAAACTTCTAAAGTTGTTCCCGGAAGTTCTACTGCTTTTAGTAATAAAGGCAAACAGAATTCCCGGAAACAGATATCGCACACACAGTCTAGTAACTCTAAATCTGCAAAAGCTAACAAACATGTTCATTTCATTTCATAAAATCGAGTAAGACCAAAGGGCACACCTCAAAAGATGGTATCCAAAGTCAAGAATCAAGGAGCAGTTTTTAGTTCTTCAAAGTTTTTAATTTCCAATGTAATAAAAGACAAAACGTGTGGTTGATTTACATTCTAGTACTGTTTTGAATGATTGTAATGGTTTGAATGTTATTCCGATTAATGCATATTCATTTTATCAGTTGTTTAAATTGTCCAAAACACCACAAAGTTTATCTAGACCTACATTGATAAGTTATGCTCTTATACTCAAACATAGATGCCGCCGCAAACCTAAACATAAGGTTAAAAAGGAAACTCACAGACCTATTATATATAAGTCTATCTGGGTCCCTAAAAATAACACCGCAAACAATGACATTAAGTGTACTATCTCTATGACCGATGGTGGTTCTCCCATTAAGAACCCTACCACAAATGCTAATCCATCTAGACTCAAATTCCGAACAAATTGGGTACCAAAAGTCACTTAACTGTCTTGCAGACAATGGCTTCTAATCACCTCGGATTAGGACCCGTTCTTTATTCTCAACGGCTTTTGAACACTCAGTTCAAAACCCGCTCTTCAATCTTCACACAATGATCTATCCTTTGCCTTTAGGCAAACAGTGTGTGGTTCCTAGACTCTGGATGCTCGCAGCATATGACTGACCGACAAGATCTGCTGTCCAACTACACGTCAACTGATGGTGTTTCGGTGAAATTCGGTAACAATGGTGTTGCTCGAATCTGCGGCTTTGGAGATCTCGAAATGGAAAATCTAAAGATAACTCAAGCCTCCTATGTCCAAGGTCTTGGCCACAATCTCTTTAGTATTGGCCAACTTTGTGATAAAGGACTTGAGGTATCCTTCAAAGACACACGATGCAGTATTCGATCTCCAACGGGTAAGGAGAAACTCACCGGCACTCGACGTTCCAACCTATACACCATCGATCTTTCGAAAGTCAAGTTCAACAACACGATATGTCTCCTGTCCAAGGCATCATCTCAACAGTCTTGGTTATGACACAAGAGATTCTCTCATCTAAATATCAAGAACATAACCAAGCTCGTATCCGACAAACTCGTCAGAGGTCTACCAGAACTGAAGTTTGACAAAGATCAACTGTGTGCAGCTTGTGAAAAGAGTAAGATCAAGAAAGCCTCACACAAACCGAAGCAAGTCCCCAACACTACAAAACCTCTGGAGCTTATCCATATGGATTTGTGTGGTACAATGCGCATTCAGAGCATAAATGCCAAGAAGTATATACTGGTGATGGATGACGATTTCTCACGCTACACTTGGGTAAAGTTCCTACGCACGAAGGATGAGACGCTATAACTGATCATCTCTTTTCTAAAGCAGACCCAAGTAAACCGCCAACTTCAAGCCCAACCCATCCGCACGGACAACGATACTAAGTTCAAAACAAGGAGTTAACCAAATTCCTTGATTCCGTCGGTATTTCCCACCAATATTCCTCTGTCAGAACTCCCCAACAGATGGAGTCGTAGAATGACGGAATCAAACTCTTGTCGAAGCAGCTCGTTCCATGTTCACATACTGAAAGCTGCCTCTTCACTTCTGGGCTGAAGCCGTGGAAACTGCGTGGTACACTCAAAACTGATGCATCATCAACAAACGGTTTGGAAAAACACCCTATGAGATTATTAATAAACGTGCACCTAATGTCAAACAGTTCCGGGTTTTTTGTTGCAGGTGCTTCATCCTAAACGACAAAGATAATCTCGGTAAGTTCGACGCCAAAAGAGATGAAGCAGTATTCATCGGATACTCAAAGAACTCAGCCTCCTACCGGTTGTACAACAAACAGACTAGAATAGTTAATGATAGTGTGAATATCACATTCGATGATTTAGCTGAGTCCGAGAATGTTTCAGAACACATCAGTTCAGAACCGGCTCCTCAACAGTCATCTGCACCTCTTCAGACGTCATCTGCATCCACCTCTGCTACGCCAACTGGAGAAGATGATCTAGAACTAGACTCATTATTCGAAATTTTAAATCCCAATTCTACGTCTAGTCCTAACTCTTTTCTGAAATCTGATGCAGATACAAATGAAATCCGTCGAAGCTCACCTACCCTTAACACAACTGAGCCCACACCTACTGACTCCACACCAACATCTCCCAAATCCCCAACCGGTTCTGCTATTCCTAACCTGAGCTCGGATATAGCCCCAGAACCTTCGACACTGGTTGATGCTCCTCAAACTGACTCAACCTCATCTCAATCACCCCAATCCGTAGACGGCCTCGTACCGCTTCTACGCAACTGGACTTTATCCCACCCTGAATCTCAAATCAATGGGGATAAGTCCGCTCCTGTTCGAACTAGAAGAGCAACCAACGCCGAATGCCTATTCGATGCCTTCCTGAGGAAGATCGAACCGACAACCAAAACTAAAGCCCTTTGAGATCCAGACTAGGTGAACGTAATGCATGACGAGCTACATCAGTTTGAACGCCTATGCGTATGGAAGTTAGTCCGACGACCAAAGGATCGGTCCATTATCGGCACAAATTGGATTTTCAAGAACAAACGAGACGAGAACAGAATTGTCATCCGAAACAAAGCCAGACTCGTGGCTAAAGGGTATCGACAACAAGAAGGAATCGACTACGATGAGACGTTCGCCCCAGTTGCCAAACTTGAAGCGATTCGCATATTCCTGGCGTACACGGCTGATATCGTCCATTTCATACATATTTTGTCGGACGATATCTCGTGTTTTAGATCGTATTTTGGTTAATATTCGTCTCCAATTCAATCTACAGGATTACATTCTCGTTTCAGGTTTTCGTTGAGTAATAAAAGTGAAATGTGCCAAAACTACACCATACTCGGAGAGTTTAACACAAACTCGACGACTTCCAAGCTTTACAGAATGGTTTAAAATGCTTTGCACTCGGCGAGTTCCACGACATACTCGGCGAGTACTCCATTTTCCAGAACCAAAATTCGTCCCCATACTCAGCGAGTAAACCTGAAAACCTGATATTCTCTGATAATTCCTACATAAAGCCAGAGCCAATAGGGAGTCGACAACGCATTAACTCGGCGAGTTCATCTCGCAAACTCGACGAGTTGGTCTTCCTGGAACTTCAATCAGACGGTGACAACACTTAAACTAAGCAAGTATTTGTCACATACTCGGCGAGTTCCTCCCAGGCTATAAAAGGATTTTCTCTTCACATTTATGAGGGACGAATTTTTTATCAAAAAAACCACAAACAATTTCTCTGATTTCTTGAGGAAGAAGGAAGGCAAAGAAGATTACCAACTTGGAGTTTTGACTTAAGGGATTGCATCTTCATCATTATACACCATTAGGGGAGTTTTTTGTATACTTAAGTTAATCTTAATGTGTGAAATGCTTGGTTATTGTAAGATTATGTTTTACTCCATTAATATGGAGTAGTTTTGCTATGTAATCATTTGGTTAACAAACCCTAGACATTGGATGATTTATATTTTGTATATGATTTGTTGGTACACCCTGTGTGACGATAGCAGTCTAATCGATTATGATTTAGGTAATATTCTGAGTTAACCAGTATTTTGATATATATGTTTAATATGTGTTTGTCTGTTACTGATTGTGTGTTTGAACTTGATGTAACATATTACAAGAAGTTCAAACATAAAGGTCAAAGATTATGTCAAGCATAAGTTAAAACATAAGTTTCATCACTTAAGTGTTTAAGTGTATTGGCTAGATTCGAATAGGTTAAGGATGGCATTCGAATCTGTGATAGATTCGAATGAGATCATAGATTCGAATATAGGTTAGATTCGAATCTGTCAGATGGACAGATTCGAATGGGCCTTAGGCCAGATTCGAGGTTGGCCCACAACAGACTCGAATCAGGGTCTATAATTAGGGATAGACTCGAATCATTAGCTGACTTTTTGCAGAATTCGTGAGGAATTAAGCAATAGGCGATCTCGAGTTTATCAGCTAGGTGAGTGCCGTTTCGGAGAGAATTAGTACGTAGGATCGTTCGTGTGTCGTTCGTTCAGCGTCTAATAGTCTCCGTGTTTCCGTTGGTTGAGAGTTGTCCGTCTAACCGTCAACGAGGATTCCGCACTCGTTAACGGATCCGCGTCTAGATAGATCTTGCAGTGGTAGACCTTACAAGTGGTATCAAAGCCTACGGAGTGTTCGTGGTGTTCTTCGTGTTCATCAGATACATTCTAGGTTTCTTGACGCTAGTTGGACGGTTTTTCTCTCAAAAACGTGTTTTTGAGCTTAGCAAATTCATATTCGGGAAACACTTTGTGGTTTTTCACGTTTTTGGTCGAAATCATTATTTTTCCTTTGAAAAATAGTGATTTAATCTGTAAAACGTCAAAAAATCAAAGTGTTAGCCGTTTTTCGAGTTTGCGGCGCTCGAATCTATAGGGGTAATTAGGGTTTTACTTTATTTTCGAGTCTAACCAAAATACGCTCCTTTCGAGTCAATTTCAGTCAGTTTCGAGTCTGTGGTGTTTCGAATCTGTTACTAAATTCGAATTGGATCTCGAGTCTATATTGTTTCGAGTTTGTTTCGAGTTGGTTACTGTTTCGAGTCTGTGCTTCGATTCTGCTGAATTTCGATTCTGTTGTGCCTTCGATTCTAAGTGTCTTCGAGTCTAAGGAGTCCTTCGAATCTGTCATATCTTCGAATCTAAGGATTTGTTCGAATCTGCCATATTTCGAATCTAATTGAATTAAAATACTTAATCGAATTTAATCCCAAATAAATTGGAATCTAATTACATTCGAATCTATCTAGATTCGAAAGAGTTAATCCACATTAGTTTCGAATTAAATTAATTAAGTCTAAATTCAATTTGTTTCAGAAAAGATGTCAAACCTTCAGAAATTCCTTGAGATGGATCACGAAGTTGGGAAGGCCAATGCACCACCTAAGCTGATGAAAGTTGAGGATTACTACTGGTGGAAGGACAGATTTACGGATTTTGTACGATTCAACGATATGCGCATGTGGGTGTGCATTGATGAAGGGTACATTCCACCAGTTTCTGAGGTTGAAGGCCGTCAAAAGGTTCTGTCATACCAGATGATGAAAGAGGATGACAAGAAACTATTTGAAGCTGAAAACAAGGCTTTCTCCATTATCCGTATGGCGTTACCTCAAGATATCTTGCACACATTTCGGACTCAAAGGACGTCGAAAGAACTTTGGGAATCTCTCCAGAAAAGGTGTGAGGGTAATCCACGGGTACGTAGAAAGCGTACAGAGCTGTTGACCCAACAGTTTGCGATTTTCAAGGCTCTTAAGGATGAACAGTTGGATGATATTATCACACGATTCTATCATCTGATAACAGAGCTTGAAAGTCATGGCATTGAGTACTCGGACAGTGACAAGAACAACAAGCTTCTTGATGCCCTACCAGCCAAATGGGCTATGTACGTGGCAATGATTAAGCTGAATGAAGATAAATACTATGCTCAATCACTGGATGACATCGTGGGAACGTTGAGGGCATATCACTTCGAGATGATTAAAGCTGAGACTGATTACGAGCAAGTCCAAAATCCGGCTATGTATTTTGGAAAGACATCAAAATCATCAGTGACAGCTGATCAGAAGAATGCTACAGCGTTTTTCACCGGAGAAACGTCATCGCCACCAGAGTCCGACGACTCACTGAATCGCGCGTTCTTAGGGTTAGGAAGATCGGAAGAACCGCAACCTCAAGTCCAACAGGCATCGACCAGTCAGAGCTATTCGAAGATGCCTATGAGCGCAAAGTCGGCGGAAGAACATCTGAATCTGCTTGCTTCGTTTGTGGCCGCATACGGAAATTGCGTTCAAGGGAAGATTAATGATCCGGCTCTTTGGGATGAAGACTACGATCAGGTCGACCCTGATGACTTAGAGGAGATGGATCTTAAATGGCAACTGGCCATGGTAACCCAGAGGGTTAAGCGATTCATAAAGAGAACTGGGAGGAATCTCCAGATGAATAACAAGGGGATAGGATTTGATAAGTCTAAGGTCAAATGCTACAACTGTCAGGGATTGGGACACTTCGCCAGGGAGTGTCAAAGACCGAAGGTAGAGACATACCAGGGGCAGAGTCAGCATCAAGGACAGTACCAAAGTCAGTCCCAACAGAGATATCTTCCGAGTTCCTCATCTGGTCAGGCCAATCTAGCGGGTCTGATATCCAATGTCACTTCTGACAGACAGCTAGATGGTTCCTATGACTGGAGTTCACATCCTGAGTCCAATGCTAGAGCTTTCATGGCTGAAGTTACGGAGAATGGTTGTGACGAAGATGAGCAGACCACAAGGGAAAACAGTCCGATGTGGGTAGAGAAAGCGAATGATCAGACCGTGCTGGAGTTTGCTGCTCAGATGGCCAACGTGGAATCTGATAACTCTAAGGTTAGTCTTTCTAATTCTCTATTTCGTGATTTATGTGCTTTATGTGTTAGTTCTAACGATAGGTTAAATCTAGTCTTAGACTCACATAAGACCATAGCTGCTCAAAATGAAAACTTAAAAATAGAAAATGCTAGCCTAAATGATATAAAACAAGATTTAAAAGAAAAGCTTAAGGCTGATGCTCAAGATGTAATCGTTCTAAAAGACAAACTGAGTGAGCAGTGTGTTAGGATAGAACTTATGTATGAGCACGTAGAGGCCTTGACCAAAAGTCTGAAAGACAAGGACATAGAGCTAGCCGAGACCAAGGTTAAGGTAGCAGAGGCAAATAGCAAGCTGGAAAAGTTTAGGAATTCGAGCCTAAACCTAGGAAAAGTCTTAGATGCCCAAAGACAGTCTAAGAAGCCTGTAGGTCTAGGTTTTCACGAAATTCCTCCACCTTTCAATGCGAATTATGTGCCTCAGCCTCAGGAGAAAACTGACAAGTCAGTAGTTTTAGAGGACCTACCTGAACCTACACCTGAGCCTAAAGTTGAAAATACACCTAAGGTGGATGACTCTACGGTCAAGGTCAAGAAAGTGAAATTTGTGTCTTCCTCCAGTGAAACACCTGCAGGAAAACAGAAAATTTCATGGGCTGACCAGGTCGAAGAGACAGACACTGTAGATGTACCAAAGGTAATAGACACTAGTGAGACACCTAGATCTAAGGGACCAACCAAAAAGTCCATGGATAAGATGTCTTGCTTTAGATGTCACGAGAAAGGGCATGTTGCTTCTCACTGTCCAAATAGGAAAGCTGATGTTACACCTAAGACAGTGAACCCAACACCTGTTAAGCCCTCACCAAGTGTGGCGAGCACGAGTAGTTCTCAGAGTACCGAGAAAACTGTGCAGGCCGCACCAAGACCTGTTGTGAAACAAACACCGGTTAAGGTTGGACCAAAAGAAGTGGTTAGGACAAATTCACCGAATCGTGTCTTTAATCAATCTAGGTCAGCACCTCAACAAGTCTATAGGAGCACCACACCTAGCAGGTCACACACTCCAGTTAGGTCACATACTCCTGTTAGACAATATGTTCCGGTAAAAGCTCAGGGATCACAGTCTGAAATGCAGTATAATAAGACTTATTCTAGAGCACCACAACAAATGCCTACTCAAAGGCAAAGAGTGAATCTAAATCACTCGGCACCACAACAGAATTCAGTTCAAAGGCCCAAGTCACCTGAAAGGCGAGATGGGTATTTGAAAGAGTTCACGTATGTGGACGAGAATGGTATTACCAAGGTCAGTCATGGCTTGGGTTCCCCGTGATAACTAACCTATTTTCTTTCATGTGCAGGAGATAACTACCGGTCCAAACAACAAGTGGTTCGTCGACAGTGGTTGCTCCAGGCACATGACGGGGGAAAGAAGTCTTCTCACAGACTTCAAGGGGGGTAATAGGGGATTTGTATCATTCGCGGGCAACAAAGGAGGAAATATCACTGGAACTGGAGAAGTCACTAATGGGACGATTACATTGGATCAAGTTTATCACGTTGATAAACTGGTTCATAATCTCATTAGTGTATCTCAAATCTGTGATAAGAAGAACTCGGTGTTATTTACTGACACTGAGGCGTTAGTGCTAAAGCCGGGATTCAAAATACCTGAAGATTGGATATTGATGCGGGCTCCAAGGAAGAATGACTTGTACATGCTCGACATGAACAAGCCAGATAATTCGATGGGTCCGATCTGCTTACTATCAAAAGCTTCGGAGACGGAATCGGTTTTGTGGCACAGACGCATGGCTCACTTGCACCTAAGGAAAATGAACTACATAACGAAGAATGGTCTGGTGCAAGGTGTGCCTCTGAAGAGCTTTCAGTTTGAGGATAAGTGTCTACCGTGCATGAAGGGCAAGCAACACAAAAAGACACACAAGTCCAAGAAGCTGAACTCAATAACCTCGACATTCGATTTGTTGCATATGGACCTTTTCGGCCCTATCAACAAAAGGAGTATAGGAGGTAGTTGGTTTTGCTTAGTTATCACTGACGATTACTCACGGTTTTCTTGGGTTTTCTTTTTAGGTACGAAGGACGAGACGGCTACAAAGCTCATCGGGTTCTTAGACCAAGTGGAGAATTCCTACGGAACAAGGGTTAAAAATATACGTAGTGATAATGGGACTGAATTTAAAAACTCTGTAATTGGTGTATATTGCCTATCAAAGGGCATCGTGCATCAATTCAGTGCACCATATGAACCTCAACAGAATGGGGTGGCCGAACGTAAAAACAGAACATTGATTGAGGCTGCAAGGACTATGCTTTCGGATTCAAAGCTTCCTACCATGTTTTGGGGGGAGGCAGTGAATACCGCGTGCCATATTTTAAATAGAGTCCTTACAGTCAAATCGTTGAACAAAACATGTTATGAAATTTTGAATAAACGGCCACCTAACTTAACTGGATTCGAACCGTTTGGAGTACCATGTACACTTTTAAGAACAAAACATCAACCGAAGTTTGGTGAAAAGGCAGACGAAGGATACTTCCTAGGTTATGTGTCAAACTCACCAAACAAACGGGTTTTTAACAAAAAGAGTGGTACTGTGGAGATTGTGTATAATATTGAAGTCACAAGTTATACACATGAACCCCAAACTGGTCCGGAATGGATATTTGACTATGATAAGTTATTTGAGTCATTTAACATTCCTTTGGATGATACTGCAGGTACAATCGAAAAAGACATGGCGACGTTGCACCTAAATGACGATGGCCATATTTTTCCAAGGACCACGTTCGAATCTACGTCCGAGCCTACTGCGACTGTAGATAGTTCTCCAGAAGTTGCTAATCCAGAAGAACCTAACACTGAGAATCAGACTCAAGCATCAAGTTCTGCCTCTGAGGAAAACGTCCGTGAGGAAGAAAATGTGGAAGCTGAGCCTGTTCCCCCTTTAGGTGAAATAGGATCCAACTTAGGAGATAATCTAAGGGTAGACGAAATAGAGACCTCTAGGATTAACAAGAACCATCCTATAGATAGCATCATAGGAAATCCTAACGAGGGTGTGAGGACTCGGAGTAGTGTAAATAACAACACTGTGTTGTTGTCGATGATAAACGACTCCGAGGCATATCATACATGTCTATATTCGTGTTTCATATCGCAAGTAGAGCCCAAAAATGTGCAAATGGCACTTAAGGACAACTCCTGGGTTGAAGCGATGCAGGAAGAACTTTCACAATTTAGGAAACTAGAAGTGTGGGAGTTAGTTCCGTTACCTCGAGGGGAGATTGCAATAGGAACCAAATGGGTTTTTAAGTGCAAAAGAGATGATCGGGGTATAGTCACGCGCAACAAGGCGAGATTAGTTGTAAAGGGTTTCAACCAAGAGGAGGGAATCGATTACAACGAAGTATTTGCACCAGTAGCAAGGTTAGAAGCAATTAGGTTGTTTTTAGCTTTTGCCTCCTTCAAGGGATTTAAGGTATATCAGTTAGATGTTAAGAGTGCTTTCCTGTATGGGAAAGTGAAGGAGTTGGTGTATGTAGAACAGCCGCCCGGGTTTACAGATCCTAAATATCCTGATAGAGTATATCGATTAGATAAGGCTCTTTATGGATTACATCAGGCACCTAGGGCATGGTATGAGACTCTATCCAACCATCTTTTAGAAAATGGCTTTGAGAGGGGTAGGATAGATAGTACTCTATTTGTGAAGAGAAAGGGAGATCATTTTATCTTGGTACAAGTGTACGTAGATGATATCATTTTTGGATCATCAGACGAACAGATGTGCAAAGATTTCGAGAAGGTTATGAAGTCTAAGTTCGAGATGAGTGCTATGGGGGAGTTGAATTTCTTTTTGGGGTTACAAGTTGACCAGAAGAAGGAAGGCATGTTTATCCATCAGACCAAGTATGTCTATGACATATTGGAACGGTTTGGGATGGAAGGAACAAAGTTGAGTGCCCATTTCAGCTCACCGATTCAAGTGAATCACAATCTCGGGCCGGGTACTGAAAGTGATTCCGATGTGGATCCGACTTTATATCGGGCCATGATTGGGTCACTTATGTATTTAACTGCTTCAAGACCTGACATAATGTTTGCTGTGTGTATTTGTGCTAGGTTTCAAGCGAATCCGAAGGAGATGCATATGAAAGCTGTGAAGGTGAAGCGGATTCTACGATACCTCAAGTCGAAACCGAAGCTGGGACTTTGGTATCACGCGGAGGGAGATCTAGAGTTGGAGGCGTTCACAGATTCTGACTACGGAGGATGCAGCTTGACGCGCAAATCAACGACTGGAGGTTGTCAGTTCCTAGGAGGGAGATTGGTGTCCTGGCAATGCAAGAAACAAACATCGGTAGCCGTGTCAACGTGCGAGGCCGAGTATGTTGCTGCTGGTAGTTGCTGTTCACAGGTTCTGTGGATACAACAACAATTGCGGGATTACGGTTTGGCTTATACTCAAACTCCAATTAGGATAGACAATCAATCTACAATTGCGATAACAAATAATCCAGTTAAACACAGTAAAACAAAGCACATAGACATAAGACATCATTTTATTCGTGATTGTGCTGAAAAGAACTTAATCAAACTGGTAAAGGTGGCAACTGAAGATAATAATGCTGATTTATTTACCAAAGCGTTTGATAAGTCACGATTTGAGTATTTAATTCAACTTAATGGAATGCGCAACCCAGAGTAAATTGACCTTAGTAGTATTTTATTTCCTTTTATAGTTGTTATATTTCTTTCTTTTTACAGTAGTCTGCTAATTTAGGAAAGTTTCTAATTTAGGAAAGTTTCTATTTTTAGTAAGTTTCTATTTTTAGTAAGTTAGTAGATTAGCTTAGTTTAATGCGTTTTGCTATGAAAAACAAAAGAAAAAAGAGAGAAAATTACAAAAATACAAAAAAAAAAAGAATATCAGAAAAGGAGTTAAGTCTTAGATACATAGGTTCAAAGTGACGAAAATTAGCACCGTCGTTACAGACTCTAAGTGTTTAGGCTTTCACACATAATGCAACTAAATCCTAAGTGTTATACTTTATTTAGTTTGATGTGTTGGTAGGCATAATACATATAGGGAATCTCAAGGCTAATAAAATATTCTAGAAAAAGTCAAGCGTGTCACTAACCTAGATGTACGACCAATCGGTCTTAATTTTTATGTACAAGACATACAAACTTTAAGTCTAAATGAGGTATGCAAACTTTCTGGGGATGTATGGCAACATCAAATACATCTGAAAATGGAAAGAATAGAAATATCATGAAAAACTGAGAGTCGAAAACATGCAACTCTGTTGTACGTAAGTACAGACCTGTTGTCTCTGTTTAGATTCGGGTTAGCAGACATGTCGCTTTGTTGTACGTCAGTACAGACCTGTCACCGCTATCTGCTAACTTTAAAAATAAACCTTAAGTCGAACTAAGACACTTTGTTGTATGAGAATACAGACCTGTGTCCGATGTTTGTCTTTTAAAGAAAGTTTGCAAATACCAACAAGTTAGAATTTTTGTCTGTGTGCCTTGATCATAAAAGTATGTCTATGGCTGAGTCACGTAAGATAATTTCCTGATAAATAAAAAGGCCAAGGGATATTCCGAAATGTAGAGTGTTTAACAGGGTAAAATACCAACAATCGGCTAAGTGGGTATGTCACGACAAACAATCAAAGGAATTCAAAAAATTCCTAAGTGTGAAAGTTTAAGTACTGAAAGTTAGTATCGGACATCGCTATCTGATTGAACCTTTCTTAGACTATACTCATCAAAAATATGTTGTTTGGTATTTAGCTTAGCTTGTAAATTTATTTTTATAACTTAAGTCTAGATTAAAATTTTTTAGTCAAAATTTTATTTTATTTTATTTTATTTTATTTTTACCTTAGCTTATTTTATTTTAGTTTAGTTTAATTTTTACTTAGGTAAAAGGTCAAAAATTACTGAGGGTGCATTCGAAGTTGGATAAAATATACAATGCGTGAAATATCTGAGCTTAGGGTAAAAGAGTTGACATAGTTTATCTGGTTACACAATACCGTAGAAAATAGTTGGAAAAGTTGAAGTTATTTCAAAATTTCCGAAATTTTTCTAAGTGTTGGTAATTTCGAATCTAAGACAGACTCGAATGAGAAGTTTTTCGAATCTGTCAGTAGACTCGAATCTACACATAGACTCGAAGGTAGTTAGTATATAAAGGTCCACAGTGAAGGCATTAACTTCTCACTGTTCTCGAATCTGATTTCTCGAATCTGTCACTGGCGATCTCGAATCTATTCTCGAGTCTATCGTATTTCTACTAAACGACATTTCGTCGATTCTAAAGCTTTTGTGGTCGATTCTACTTTCAAATCTAGGTATAAGCAACATGATTGTACAAGATTTTGGTGGTTTCATACACAAATTTGGGCTTAAACATCACATTTTGATGTTTTATTGGTCAAAATAGGGTTATTCATAAATAACTAAGTTAGGACCTATAAAATATCAAATTAAAGGCATAAATCAGTGATTAGAACTTAGTTGAACTAAAGTATGTGATTTACCTAGTTCAAAAAGGTTAAAATCTTGGATTTTTGTTGAAAACACAACTGTCGGCCTCTCGAATCTGATCTTGGTCATTCGAATCTGATCATGGGTTTCTCGAATCTATCAATAGATTCGAGATGACCATGATATTCGAATCTGTCCGTCAGACTCGAATAGGGTCTATTCGAATCTGTCCATTGCATTCGAATATGGGCACTTCGAATCTGTTACTCTCGAATCTGTACTTTATTTATTTTGTTGAATTTAAATTTCATTACACTTGTGGAAATTTAATTGTGTTAGATTTGGTATTTAATCAAATACAAAATAAAACAAATTTGAATTTAAACAAGTTTATTGATTTTTAATAAGTCTAACAATTTTATGTATTGTGCAGATATGGCGCTTCGTGCTTTTGTTCCTAAGCACAATATGGTACTGAATCCTGCTCATAACATCCCTGAGGCGCAGGGATTTCGAGAAGTTTTAGATTTTCTAGCGGAGTCTAGGATCAGTTATGTGTTGTATGAAAATATTCCGATTGTGATTTCATATGTACGTCAATTTTACGATCACTTACAGGTGGACTGCACTGTCACCCCGACAGTGTTAAGAACCAGAATTGCCGGACAACCTTTGGTTTTCTCTGCTGATATTTTGCGTCAAGTACTGCAGCTGGGTTCCCAAGAACAAGAGGACGGGCCTATAGACTTTTCTTTAAGTATTAGGCAAGCAGCATTTTTGAGAATGGGATACAGCTTGGACGTTACAAAATCTTCGTATATGAAAAGCGGGTTGATAGGACAATGGCGTTTCTTAGTCCACGTATTCATGGTGTGTTTTGCGCCTAAGAAGGCTGGTTTTGATTACATCGTATCTAAGATTCAATCAGCGATGATAGCGATGGTATACAATAAGAAGTTTAGTTTCTCGCAGCTGTTTTTCTCGGAATTTATCCATCAAATCACGGCTCCTGAGAGAGAAAGGTTCCTTTTGTATCCGAGGTTCGTGATGATGTTGATAAGGCACTTCTTGCCTGAGTTGCCACAATCAGACGATGCATTGAGCGTTAATGTTATGGAGAAGCGCATTTACTCTGACTGTTCCTCACACCGAGGAAGGTTAGCAGTTCCGGTGGCACGTCCACTATTTGGTGCAATTCTGGATAGGGAGTTTCAAGCCCCGAATAATGCCGACTGGGCAGGGGTAGTTGATGTCCAACCACAGCAACAACAGCAACGTCCACTACCACAACAGTCTCGTGCTCGTCCCCGGGATCCAAGGCGAAGACAAAGAGATACTGCAAGTCAGACTCAGGCGTCTAGGCCTTCCACAAGTCACCAGCCAGAGCCAGAGGTACAGGAAGCAGGGCCTTCAAGTGCCGTTCCAGAAACCGAGCAAATAGCCCAAACCTTGGAAGAAATCTGGGCTTCTGGACCTCATGCCAATGAGGAAATAACTGCAGAGTTAGTTGATCAGTTGTTACAGCCTCCGGAAGGCGCAGAAGATGTGTTTAGGCAAGTTGAGGATTATGAGCCAGAGCAGGCTGATGACGTTTTGTCATCTTCAGCAACTGAGTCAGAAGAGATGGAGGAGGTAGAAGCTGAAGCTCCAGAGTCAAGGTCTGCCGTTCCTGAAGTTCAAATTGGAACTTATGGTTCGAGACTGATTATAAATGAAGGTGGCTCTAGGAGACGATTTGACAGGGAATTGGAGGAGTCGGATTTCGAAGACGAAGAAGTTTCTCACCTTGTGACGAGGCAACGGGCCAAACGTCACAGGTTCATGCAGGGATCCTCTTCGGCTGCCGCAGAACAACCAGAAATCTCTCAACCTGAAATTCCTCAACCACAGGACTCTCAAACCACCATTCCACCATCACCACCTCATGATGAACCATACATCCCATCACCTATCATTCCAACTCCAATTCAGTCCATCCCATCAACCTCATCCTCATACGCCGACAATCAAAGGTTTCAGCAGCTCAAAGCGCGAGTCGACTTCCAAAATATCCAAGTCTTAGGCCTAACAAAGGCAGTCGGCGAGATTCAGACTCATAATGCCGATCTAAAGAAGATTGTGGACACAGTTCAGGAAGAGAACTTAGAGCTAAAAGCCTTTATTTGTGATCAGTCAGCCGAGATAAGGTCGATGCGCTCCCTTATTGAGCAGTTAATGAAGAATCTACAGGCTCAGGGGGAGACATCGTGCCGTGATCAGGAAGCACAGAGGTCGAGAGATGAAGATGATGAAGACAACCAAGGCAATGATCCCAGCCCACAAAGACAGAATGAGCCAGTAGATTTTTCTGCTGCTCAGACTGCTCAATCTGAGGGGGAGCCTAGTACAGGGGGAGAAGTAGGAGGAGCAGGAGGAGAAGCTGGTTCTTCAAGGACTTTAGATAGCGACATGATCGATGCGCTAAAAGATATTGAAGAAGAGCTGATGGAATTTGATTTTGAAGAGGATATTGAAGAATTAGAGGAAGGAGAGTTTATTCCAGAGGACGTCGTCGACTGGAAATCAGATGATGAAATGATAGATGATGAAGATGATCACGTTAACGAAGTAATAATCAATTCACAACCAATCACTGAACTGTATGAAAGCCAAGATCATAATGTGATTGATATTGATTACATCAAGGTAGCCTCAGCTGAAGATAAAGACCTTGAAGAGGCTGAGAAAGAGCCATCTAGAGCTGATCTGTTAAATCTTTGGTTCAAGAAGGAAGAAAAGAAAGACCAGCTGAAGATGAAGAAGAAGATGAGGAATCCAGGTGCTGGAAATTTTGCTGGAGGGATTATTAGCTGGTTCTTTGACAGAGAACTGCAGCTGTTTATTTTGAAGAGAAGAGATGGCCTTCAATACTTGAGGCGGACACTGAAAGCTTTTAATTCATTGCCCAAGATTGAAGTTAAAGAGTTAGCCTGGAAGGAGCTGATTAATATTGGAGATGATCCCTACGCTAACGTAATCGAAAGAATTATAAGGAAAGAAGGGCGATCAGGCAAATTTGAGAGGCTTAAGCCGAGAACAGGCAAAAGGGTCGAGGATGGATCAAGGATAGATCCTCATACTGGAAGACCTTGGGCCAGAATGGTGTACAAGCCAGTCAAATGTCTGAAGAAAGTACCTATGAAACCAATGCCACAGAACGTTTTGAGCAACATGAAGTGGTGGTACCTAGAGATTGACACTGCTGAAGCTATCATGGAAGATCAAGACGAGCAGGTCATTTTGAAAGTATATGATCCTCTGCATTTGATAAACCTATCTAAGGACGACCTGAAGAAGATTCACGATCAGCCTATCTTCTTCACTGAACCATGGAGATCTGAAGCCAGGAAGTTCCAAAAGATAGTTAAAGTTTGTATAGATGCGGGATTATATGCAGGTAGTAATATATATAGCTCTAGTACTTAAAATTTGATGTCATGTAAATAATTAGAAGCTATCGTCAAGGGGGAGTCTGTTGGTACACCCTGTGTGACGATAGCAGTCTAATCGATTATGATTTAGGTAATATTCTGAGTTAACCAGTATTTTAATATATATGTTTAATATGTGTTTGTCTGTTACTGATTGTGTGTTTGAACTTGATGTAACATATTACAAGAAGTTCAAACATAAAGGTCAAAGATTATGTCAAGCATAAGTTAAAACATAAGTTTCATCACTTAAGTGTTTAAGTGTATTGGCTAGATTCGAATAGGTTAAGGATGGCATTCGAATCTGTGATAGATTCGAATGAGATCATAGATTCGAATATAGGTTAGATTCGAATCTGTCAGATGGACAGATTCGAATGGGCCTTAGGCCAGATTCGAGGTTGGCCCACAACAGACTCGAATCAGGGTCTATAACTAGGGATAGACTCGAATCATTAGCTGACTTTTTGCAGAATTCGTGAGGAATTAAGCAATAGGCGATCTCGAGTTTATCAGCTAGGTGAGTGCCGTTTCGGAGAGAATTAGTATGTAGGATCGTTCGTGTGTCGTTCGTTCAGCGTCTAATAGTCTCTGTGTTTCCGTTGGTTGAGAGTTGTCCGTCTAACCGTCAACGAGGATTCCGCACTCATTAACGGATCCGCGTCTAGATAGATCTTGCAGTGGTAGACCTTACATGATTGGATAATATGTCATTGTTTGCGTATTTTGGATGAAAATCTTGTTGTTATGTTTGAGACTTCTTAAACTTGGTATGAATGCTTCATTATTTCCATAACGAGAGTTTGAAATACTTGGTATTTAATTTTGATGAACCAAACATTTTGGTATAGTTTAATCTTTCTACTAGAGATGGTGAAAGAGTGTATTTAATAGGTGTTTTCATAATAACAAGAGGGGATTTCTGTTTTTAAGAGAATATAGCATGAATTTTATGTATTCGGTGTTAACCAAATGTAAGGTCTACCACTACAAGATCTATCTAGACGCGGAACCGTCAACGAGTGCGGAATCCTCGTTAACGGGTAGACGGAACAACTGTCACTAGGAACACGGAGACTATCAATAGGCTGCACGAACTACAACGGACGCACCTACGAACTGATTCTCTCCAAAAGAACACTAAGACTGATGATAAACTCGAAATCGCCTTTTGCTTAATCACTCTCGAACTCTGCAAAAAGTCTGATAATATTTCGAGTCTATCCCAAATTATAGAGGCTAATTCAAGTCTGTCATGGGCCAAACTCGAATCTGGCCCAAGGCCCATTCGAGTTAGTCCCCTCTGACACTCTCGAATCTGCCTAAGTGAGTACATTCGAATCTGCCTAGGAATACATTCGAATCTGTCATAGATTCGAATGTCAATCCTTATAGAATTCGATTTTACTCTATCACATATTTAACTTAGAATTGAAACTTATGTTTGATTTTATCTTTGATCTTTATGTTTGAACTTCTTGTAATACGTTACATCAAGTTCAAACATACAATCACTAACTGCCAAACATATACAAACATATATATCCAACACTCGTTAAGACTCAATACTTTGAATATTACTTAAACCAAAATGTTAGATCACTTAGACTGCTATCGTCACACAGGGTGTACCAATAGACTCCCCCTTGACTATAGCTTCTAACTATTTACATCTTGATTAAGTACTAGAGCTATATATACTACTACCTGCGAATAAAACTGCATCTATACATACTTTTACTACCTTCTGGTACTTCCTGGCATCAGACCTCCGTCCTTCGTGAAAGAAGATAGGTTGATCATTTAGCTTATTCAAGTCGTCCTTCGATAGATTTATTAAGTGCAGTGGATCATACACTCTCAAAATCACTTTGTCCTGTGTATCTTCCATAACTGCTTCAGCTGTGTCATTATCGACGTACCACCATTTCATGTTGCCTAGAACATCTTGTGACATCGATTTCATTGGTACTTTCTTCTGACACCTCACAGGTTTGTATACCATCCTGGCCCATGGCCTACCTGTATGAGGATCTAATCTCGACCCATCCTCGACCCTCTTTCCAGTCCTTGGCTTGAGTCGCTCAAATTTGCCTGAACGACCTTCTTTCCTTATAATTCTTTCAATCACTTCTGCATACTTATCATCTCCAATATTAATCAGCTCCTTCCAGGCTAACTCTTTCACTTCAATCTTGGGCAGTGTATTAAATGCTTTCAGTGTTCGCCTCAATTATTGAAGGCCATCTCTCCTTTTTAAAATAAATAGCTGCAGTTCTCGGTCAAGGAACCAGCTTATAATTCCTCCTGAGAGATCTCCAGCACCCGGAATTCTCATTCTTTTCTTCATCTTTGGCTTTGTCTTCTTTTCTTCCTTGCGGAACCAAAGTTTCATCAACTCAGCCCTAGATGGCTCCTTCTCTGCTTCTTCAAGTTGTGAGTCTTCGACTGAGGCTATCTTGATGTCATCTATGTCAATCACATTGTGATTATTGTGCACATACAATTTCGTGATAGGTTTTGAATTTATGATCACCTCATTGACGTTATCGTCCTCGTCCTCTATCACTTCGTCGTCGGATCTCCAATCAACAATCTCCTCAGGTACAAATTCCCCTTCCTCCAACTCTATTATTTCTTCTTCAAAATCAAATTCCATCAACTCTTCCTCAATGTCTTTTAGCGCATCTATCATATCGCTTTCCAAAGTCCTTGAGGAACCAGCCTCTCCTCCTTCACCTTCCAACTGACTCGGCTCCCCCTGAGTCTGAGCATCCTGAGCAGCAGAAAAATCTACTGGCTCAATCTGTCTTTGTGTGCTGGGATCATTGTCGTGGTCATCATTATTATCATCATCATCATCTCTGCGCACTTCTACTTGATCACGGCAGGATGTCTCCCCCTGAGCCATTATATTTTTCATTAATTGCTCAACCAGGGAGTGCATCGATCTTAGTTCAGTTACTTGATTAGCGACAAAAGTTTTCAGCTCCAAATTCTCTTCCTGTACTTTGTCCACAATCTTTTTCAGGTCGGCATTTTCATTATCCATATTTGCATTATGCTTCTGAATCTCACCGATAGCCGTTGTTAGGCCTAAGATCTGGATCTGTTGGAAGTCAACTCTATCTTTTAGCTGCAAAAACCTTTGATTATCTGTGTATGTTGATGAGGTGGATGGAATGGACTGTATTGGAGTTGGAATGATCGGTGATGGGATATACGGTTCAGCATGTGGTGGTGATGGTGGAATGGTAGTTTGAGTAGGTGGAGGTTGAACTGTTTCAGGCTGTGCAACTAAAGCTGAGGTAGCTCCCTGCATGAAACGATGGCGTTTTGCCCGTTGCCTTGTCACGAATGGTGCAACTTCTTCTTCTTCGAAATCAGAGTCATCAGACTCTCGTGATGCTCTCCGCCTTGAAGCTTCTTCATTCACTACCAATGTCGACCCATAAGTTCCTATATGAACGGTTGGTCCTGCTGTAACCGATTCTGGAACTTCAACCTCTATTTCTTCCATATCGTCCGACTCAGTTGCTGACGATGACACATCATTTCCTGTTTGCTCAGGATGATATTCCTCTACATCCCTAAGAACATCTTCTCCTTCCGGAGGCTCTAACTATTGATCTACAAGCTCAGCAGTTATTTCTTCATTTGCATGAGGCCCAGAAGCCCAGATTTCTTCCAGTGTTTGGGTTATCGGATCAGATTCTGGTGCTACACTAGAAGGCCCTGCCTCTTCTACCTCTTGTTGTCGAAGGCCTACTTGCCTGAGTTTGACTCGTTGTCGATCTTTGGCGTCTCATCTGTTGCTGAGCACGCGGTTGTTGTCGTTGTTGTTGTTGTGGCTGTCTAAGTTGAACTTCCACCTCACCTGCCCAATTGGCATTATCCAGTGCTTCAAAGTTCCTGTCTATTACAGCTCCAAACAACGGTCGCTCGACCGGAACTGCCAACCTTCCTCTATGGGCAGAACAATCAGCAAATATTCTTTTGTCGATAACAGCGACACTTTGAATCACATTAAGCTGAGGCAAATTCGGCAAGAAGTGCCTGATGAGCATCATCATGAATCGTGGGTACAGCAACAATCTTCGCGTTCAGGCGCAGTGATTTGATGAACAAATTCTGAGAAAAACATTTCAGAAAAACTGAAGCGCCGATTATAAACCAAAGCGATCATCCCGGATTGGATCTTCGAGACAATATAATCGAATCCCGCTTTCTTGGCCACAAAACAGACCATAAACACATGCGCCAAAAATCTTCATTGACCTATTAGTCCACTTTTCATATACGATGTTTTCTTAACATCCAAGCTATAACCCATCCTCAGAAAAGCTGCCTGCCTAATACTTAACGGAAAGTCTATAGGTCCATTTTCTTCTTCCTGAGTACCCAGCTGCAGAACCTGACGCAGCATATCAGCAGAGAATACTAACGGCTGTCCTGCTATTCGAGTCCTTAGAACTGTCGGGGTGAGAGTGCAATCAACTTGCAAATGCTCGTAAAATTGCCGTACATATGGAATAACAATTTGGATGTTATGGGATAATGCGAATGCAATCCTAGACTCCACTAGGAAATCCATCATCTGACGAAAACCCTGCGCCTCAGGGATATGATGGTCTGGGGGAATGACCATATTATGCTTAGGCACGAATACTCTATCAGCCATATCTGCACAATAGATAAACTATTAGAATTATTAAAAATCAATAAACTTGCTTAAATTCAAATTTGTTTTATTTTGAACTTGTTTAAGTACAAAATCCAACACAAATGAATTTCTACAAGTTTAATTAAATTTAGATTGAATAATTCAAATAAAATGACAGATTCGAATAAACAGATTCGAAGAAACCCCTTTTTCGAGTTTGATGTCACACTCGAATCTAACGACCTTCTCGAGTTTACTTACAAACTCGAGACTAGTCAGGAACAGATTCGAACTCGTCGGCCCAAATCATCACCAAACTCCATGATTTTAACTATTTTGAACTTATAAAATCACATTCATTAGTCCTACTAGGTTCTAATCACAGATATTCGCCTTTAATTTGACTTTTTACCGGTCCAAACTTTGTAATTTTGAAAAACACGATTTCATCCAATAAACCTTCAAAAATCGGTGATTTTGGCTTAAATGGTGTATAAAACTACTTGAATCTTGTACAACCCAGTTGTTTATACCTAGATGTATCAGTAGAATCGAACCCACAAGCAAGAAACTCGACAAATAGTGGTTTTAGGGAAAACGGTAAACTCGAGCAAATAGATTCGAGATCACAGGATAGATTCGAAGAAACAGATTCGAAAACAGATAGATTAATGAAAATTACTGTTAACCTATTTATAACACCTACCTTCGAGACTACCCTATTTATGCCAATTTCGAATCTACTGACAGATTCGAGACTACCCAATTTCGAGTTTAAACTAAACTCGAATTACCCCAAACACTTAGAAAATTTCGAAAATTTTGAAATAAATTCAACTTTTTCAACCTTTTCACCCTTATTGTGTAACGGAATAAACTATGCCAAATCTTTTACCCTAAGCACAAGATTTTCACGCAGTGTTTATTTTATTCAACTATGAATGCACCCTCATTTATTTTTGACCTTTTTCCTAAGAAGAATAAAAATAAAAATAAAATAAAATAAACTAAGGTAAAATAAAATAAAAAAATAAGTAAAAATAAAATTTTAAAATTTTGACCAAAAAATTTAACTTAGACTTAAACTATATTCATTACAACTTACAGCCTATGCTAAACGCTAAACAAAATATTTTTGATGAGTATAGTCAAAGAAAGGTTCAATCAGATAGCGGTGTCAGATACTCACTTTTAGTACTTAAACTTTCACATTTAGGAATTTTTTATTCCTTTGATTGTTTGTCGTGAAATACCCATTTAGCCGATTGTTGGTATTTACCCCTTTAAACATGCTACATTTCGGAATATCCCTTGGCATTTTTATTTATCATGAAATTATCTTACGTGACTCAGACATAGACATACTTTTATGATCAAGGCATACAGACAATGATTCTAACTTGTTGGTATTTGCAAACTTTCTTTAAAAGACAAACATCGGACACAGGTCTGTATTTTCATACAACAGAGTGTCTTAGTTTGACTTAAGGTTTATTTTTAAAGCTAGCAAGACAGCGGTGACAGGTCTATGCCGACGTACAACAAAGCGACTTATCTTGCTAACCCGAATCTAAACAGAGGCAACAGGTCTGTACTTACTTACAACAGAGTTACATGTTTTTGACTCTCAATTTTGTATGATTTTTCTATTCTTTCCATTTTGAGATGTATTTGATGTTGCTATACATCCCCAGAAAGTTTGCATACCTCATTTAGACTCAAAGTTTTTATGTCTTGTACATAAAAATTAAGACTGATTGGTCATGCATTGCCAGGAAACCAGTCTCCCTCCTAGGAATTGACAACCTCCATTTGTTGATTTGCGCGTCAAGCTGCATCCTCCGTAGTCAGAATCCGTGAACGCCTCCAACTCTAGATCTCCCTCCGCGTGATACCAAAGTCCCAGCTTCGGTTTCGACTTGAGGTATCGTAGAATCCGCTTCACAGCTTTCATGTGCATCTCCTTCGGATTAGCTTGAAACCTAGCACAAATACACACAGCAAACATGATGTCAGGTCTTGAAGCAGTTAAATGCATAAGTGATCCAATCATGGCCCGATATAACGTCGGATCCACATCGGTATCACTTTCAGTACCCGGTCCGAGATTGTGATTCACTTGAATCGGCGTGCTGAAACGGGCAGTTAGTTTTGTTCCTTCCATCCCGAAGCGTTCCAATATGTCATAGACATACTTCGTCTGATGGATAAACATCCCTTCCTTCTTCTGGTCAACTTGTAACCCCAAAAAGAAATTCAACTCTCCCATTGCACTCATCTCGAATTTCGACTTCATCACCTTTTCGAAATCTTTGCACATTTGTTCGTCTGATGATCCAAAAATGATATCATCAACGTACACTTGTACCAAGATGAAGTGTTCTCTCTTTCTCTTAACGAACAACGTACTATCTATCCTACCCCTTTCAAACCCGTTTTCTAATAAATGGTTGGATAGAGTCTCGTACCACGCCCTTGGTGCTTGATGCAATCCATATAGAGCCTTATCTAAACGATATACTCTATCTGGATATTTTGGATCGGTAATTCCGGGAGGCTGTTCTACATACACCAGCTCCTTCACTTTCCCATATAGGAAAGCACTCTTCACATCTAGTTGATATACCTTAAAGCCTTTGAAGGAGGCAAAAGCTAGAAACAACCTAATGGCTTCCAGCCATGCTACTGGTGCAAACACCTCATTGTAATCGATTCCCTCCTCTTTGTTGAAACCCTTTACAACTAGCCTAGCCTTGTTGCGAGTGACTATACCCCGATCGTCTCTTTTGCACTTAAAAACCCATTTGGTTCCTATGGCAATTTCCCCTCTAGGTAATGGAACTAACTCCCACACTTCTAGTTTCCTAAACTGCGAGAGTTCTTCCTGCATCGCTTCAACCCAGGAGTTATCCTGAAGTGCCATTTGCACATTCTTAGGCTCTACTTGCGATATGAAAAAAGAATAGAGACAGGTATGATATGCCTCGGAGTCATTTATCATCGACAACAACACAGTGTTGTCATTTAAACTCCTCCTTGTCTTCACACCCTCGTTAGGATTTCCAATGATGCTTTCTATAGGATGGTTCTTGTTGATCCTAGAGGTCTCTATCTCGTTAACTCTTAGATAGTATCTCCTAAGTTAGATCCTATTTCACCTAATGGGGGAACTTCCTCAGATTCTACATTTTCCTCCTCGTGGACATTTTCCTCAGAGTTGGAATTTGTTGCCCGAGTCTGGTTCTTAGTTGTAGGTGCTTCTGGAGATCCATCTTCAGTCGAAGTAGGCTCGGATGTGGATTGAAATGTAGTCCTCGGAAAGGTATGACCATCGTCATTCAGATGCCACGTCGCCATGTCCTTTTCGATTGTACCTGCATTTTCATCCAAAGGAATGTTAAATGAATCAAATAATTTATCATAGTCAAATATCCATTCCGGACCTGTTTGGGGTTCATGTGTATAACTTGTGACTTCAATGTTATACACAATTTCCACTGTACCATTTGTTTTGTTAAAAACCCGTTTGTTTGGTGAGTTCGACACATAACCTAGGAAGTATCCTTCGTCAGCCTTTTCACCAAACTTCGGTTGATGTTTTGTACGCAATAAAGTGCATGGTACCCCAAACGGTTCGAAGCCAGTTAAATTAGGTGGTCGTTTATTCAAAATTTCATAACAGGTTTTGTTCAAAGATTTGACAGTTAGGACCCGATTTAAAATATGACATGCGGTATTCACTGCCTCCCCCCAAAACATGGTAGGAAGCTTTGAATACGACCGCATTGTCCTAGCTGTCTCAATCAGTGTCCTGTTTTTACGTTCGACCACCCCATTTTGTTGAGGCTCATATGGTGCACTAAATTGATGCACTATGCCCTTTGAGAGGCAATATACACCAATTACAGTGTTTTTGAACTCAGTTCCATTATCACTACGAAGCCTTTTAACCCGTGTTCCGTAGGAATTCTCCACTTGGTCTAAGAACCCGATGAGCTTGGAAGCCGTCTCGTCCTTTGTACCTAGAAAGAAAACCCAAGAAAATCGTGAGTAATCGTCAGTGATAACCAAACAATACCAACTACCTCCTATAATCCTTTTGTTGATTGGTCCGAAGAGATCCATATGCAACAAATCGAATGTAGAGGTTATGGAATTCTGAGTCTTGGACTTGTGTGTCTTCTTATGTTGTTTGCCCTTCTTGCATGGTAAACACTTGTCCTCGAACTGAAAACTCTTCATAGGCACACCTTGCATTAACCCATTTTTCGTTATGTAATTCATCTTTCTTAGGTGCAAGTGAGCCATGCGTCTGTGCCACAACACTGATTCCGTCTTCGAAGCTTTGGATAACAAACAGATTGGCCCCATCGAAGTCTCCGGCTTGTTCATATCAAGCATGTACAAGTCATTCTTCCTTGGTGCCCGCATCAATATCCATTCTTCAGGAATCTTGAATCCCGGTTTTAGCACTAACGCTTCAGTGTCAGTGAACAACACCGAATTCATCTTGTCACAGATTTGAGATACACTAATGAGATTGTGAACCAGTTTATCAACGTGATAAACTTGATCCAACTTGATCGTCCCATTAGTGACCACTCCGGTACCCGTGATGTTTCCTCCCTTGTTTCCCGCGAATGATACAAATCCCCGGTTCCCACCCTTGAAGTCTGTAAGGAGACTTCTTTCCCCTGTCATGTGCCTGGAGCATCCACTTCGACGAACCATTTGTTGTTTGGACCTGTGGTAATCTCCTGCACATGAAAGAAAAATAGGTTAGTTATCACGGGGAACCCAAGCCATAACTGACTTGGTTATACCATTCTCATCCACATACTTAACCTCTTTCAAATACCCATCTCGCTTTTCAGGTGACTTGGGTCGTTGAACAAAAGTTTGTTGTGGTGCCGAGTGATGTAAATTCACTCTTTGCCTTTGAGTAGGCATTTGTTGTGGAGCTCTTGAATAATTCCGATTATATTGCATTTCAGATTGAGATCCCTGAGCTCTAACCGGTGTGTGATGTCTAATAGGAGTGTGTGACCTAACCGGAGTGTATGCTCTGCTAGGTGTTGTGCTCCTATATTGTTGTTGAGGTCCAGACCTAGATTGATTTACGACTCGATTCGGTGAATTAGTCCTAACCACTTCCTTTGGTCCAACCTTTACCGGTATTTGTTTCACAACTTGTTTTGGTGTAGCCTGCACAGTTTTCTCGGTACTCTGAGAACTACTAGTGCTTGCCACACTGGTTGAGGGCTTAACTGGTGTTGGCTTCCCTGTCTTAGGTGTAACTTCAGTTTTCCTAAGCGGACAGTTAGAAGCAACATGCCCCTTTTCATGACATCTAAAGCAGTACATCTTATCTATGGACTTCTTGTGTGTTCCCTTAGACTTAGGTGTCTCACTAGTGTCTTGGTCCTTTTGAACATCTATTGCGACTGGTTCATCGTCCTGATCATTAAAATCAATTTTATGTTTTCCTGCAGGTGTTTCACTGGAGGAAGACACAAATTTGACATTCTTAACCTTGACGGTTGTAACAGTCACCTTAGGTGTATTTTCTTGTAAAGGCTCAGATATAGGTGTAGGTATGTCCTCTAAATCTACTGATTTATCAGTTTTCTCCTGAGGTTGAGGCACGTAGTTTGCATTAAAAGGAGGAGGAATTTCATGAAATCCTAGACCTACAGGCTTTTTAGATTGGCGTTGAGCATCTAAAACTTTCCCTAGGTTCAGGCTTGAATTCCTAAACTTCTCTAGCTTACTATTCGCCTCGGCTACCTTCACCTTAGTTTCAGCTAGCTCTACTTCTTTTGTCTTAAGATCTTTGGTTAAAGCCTCTACATGCTCATACATCAGTTCTAATCATACGCACTGCTCACTCAGCTTGTCCTTTAGAACTATGAAATCTTGGGCATCAGCTTTAAGTTTGTCCTTAAGATCTTGCTTAATGTCGTTAAGGCTAGCGTTATCAGCTTTTAAAGACTCATTTTGAGCAGTTATGGTTTTATGTGATTCTAAGACTAGATTTAACCTATCGTTAGAAGTAACACACAACATGCATAATTCATGAAAAAGAGAGTAATTTAGAGTAACCTTTGTGTTATCGTATTCCACGTTGGCCATTTGAGCGGCAAACTCCAGAAGCGTCTGATCATTCGTCTTCTCCACCCACATCGGACTGCTGTCCCTTGTGGTCTGCTCTTCCCCTTCACATCCATTCTCCGTGAGTTCAGCCATGAAAGCCCTAGCATTTGATTCCGGATGTGAGCTCCAGTCGTAAGTACCATCCAGCTATCTGTCTGATGTGACGTTTGATAACAGACCAGCTAGATTGGCTTGACCGGCAGATGAACTCGGAAGGTATCTTTGTTGAGACTGATTCTGAAACTGTCCATGATGTTGGTTCTGCCCTTGGTACGAATCTACCTTCGGTCTCTGACATTCTCTGGCGAAGTGTCCCAGACCTTGACAATTGTAGCACTTGACCTTGGACTTATCAAATCCAATTCCCTTATTATTCATAGTCAGATTCCTCCCAGTTCGTTTGATGAATCTTTTAAGCCGTTGGGTTACCATGGCCAGTTTCCATTTAAGATCCATCTCCTCAAGATCGTCAGGGTCGACCTGATCATAGTCTTCATCCCAGAGAGCAGGATCGTTTATTTTCCCCTGAACGCAGTTCCCGTATGCAGCCACAAATGAAGCAAGCAAGTTCAAATGTTCTTCGGTTGATTTTGCGCTCATGGGCATCTTAGAGTAGCCCTGAGATTTTGATGCCTGTGGTGCTTGAGGCTGTTGTTCTTCCGATCTTCCCAATCCTAAGAACGCTCTGTTCAGTGTGTCATCAGTCTCTGCTGGTAAGACGTTTCTCCGGTGAAAAACGCTGTAGCAGTCTTTAAATCAGCTGTCGTTGAAGGTTTTGTTGATTTTCCAAAATACATCGCTGGATTTTGGACTTGTTCGTAATCCGTTTCGGCCTTCAGTAGCTCGAAATGATAAGCTCGCAACGTTCCCACTATATCCTCCAAAGATTGGGTATTATACTTGTCTTCATTAAGCTTGATCATTGCCACATACAACGCCCATTTGGCTGGTAAGGCATCAAGAAGCTTATTGTTCTTCTCAGTGTCATTATACTCAATCCCATGACTTTCAAGCTCTGTCAGCAGAAGATAAAAGCGGGTGATGGTGTCATCCAGCTGTTCATCCTTCAAAGACTTGAAAATAGCAAACTGTTGTTTCAACAGCTCCATGCGCTTCCTTCGAACCCTCGGATTACCCTCACACCTCTTTTCTAGTGACTCCCAAAGTTCCTTAGATGTCTTTTGAGTCTGGAATGTGTGTAGTATATCCTGAGGCAAAGCCATTCAAATAATCGAGAAAGCTCTATTCTCGGCTTCATACAGTTTCTTATCATCTTCCTTCATCATCTGATATGATAAGACTCTCTGACGGCCTTCAACTTCAGAAATAGGTGGAATGTAACCTTCGTCAATACATACCCACATGCGCATGTCATTGAAACGCACAAAATCGGCAAACCGATCTTTCCACCAATAGTAATCTTCGAGTTTCATTAGTTTAGGCGGAGTATTTGCCTTCCCGACCTCATGATCCATTTCTAGAAACTTTTGAAGATTTGACATCGTTTCAAAAGTAATTGAATTGTAACTTAATTAATTTAATTTGAAACTAAGTTAAGCTAATTCTTTCGAATCTAGGTAGATTCGAATATAATTTAGTTTAAATCTTTTTGAGATTAAATTCGATTAAGTTTTGAAATTCAATTAAATTCGAAATTGATGACAGATTCGAAAGTCCCCAAACTCGAAGGTCAAGTCAAACTCGAATACTCAGTAGATTCGAAGCCCTATTCGACTATAGACTAAACTCGAATCAAACTCGAATGACAGCAAACTCGAGACACTTAATCGACTTTAGCACAAACTCGAATTAAACTCGAAACACACTTTGTCAAACCCGAGAGGAGCTGATTTTGGTTAGACTCGAGACTAAGAATAACCCTAATTACTCCTAACAGATTCGAGCGCCGCAAACTCGAAAAACGGCTCATACTTCGATTTCTTAACGTTTTGCAGATTAAATCAATATTTTTACAACGAAAAATATTGATTTCGATCAAAAACGTGAAAAACACGAAGTATTTCCCGAATGACAGTTTGCTAAGATCGAAGAACACGAAAAACACGAAGATGAGAGAAAAACCGTCCAAAAGCGTCAAGAAACCTAGGATATATCTAGATGAACACGAAGAACACCAAGAACACCCCTTAGGCTCTGATACCACTTGTAAGGTCTACCACTACGAGATCTATCTAGAGGCGGAACCGTCAAAGAGTGCGGAATCCTCGTTAACGGGTAGACGGAACAACTCTCACTAGGAACACGGAGACTATCAATAGGCTGCACGAACTACAACGGACGCACCTACGAACTGATTCTCTCCGAAAGAACACTAAGACTGATGATAAACTCGAAATCGCCTTTTGCTTAATCACTCTCGAACTCTGCAAAAAGTCTGATAATATTTCGAGTCTATCCCTAATTATAGAGGCTAATTCGAGTCTATCATGGGCCAAACTCGAATCCAGCCCAAGGCCCATTCGAGTTTGTCCCCTCTGACACTCTCGAATATGCCTAAGTGAGTACATTCGAATCTGCCTAGGAATACATTCGAATCTGTCATAGATTCGAATGCCAATCCTTATAGAATTCGAATTTACTCTATGACATATTTAACTTAGAATTGAAACTTATGTTTTTAACTTATGTTTGATTTTATCTTTGATCTTTATGTTTGAACTTCTTGTAATACGTTACATCAAGTTCAAACATACAATCACTAACTGCCAAACATATACAAACATATATATCCAACACTCGTTAAGACTCAATACTTTGAATATTACTTAAACCAAAATGTTAGATCACTTAGACTGCTATCTTCACACAGGGTGTACCAACACCAAATCATCGTTCAAAGTTCGTAAATTTACTGTGAGTATTCGGTTTGCATGACTCAAGTTTTGAATGTTTACGTGAGATTTTCGTGTTCACGTAGTGAGTTATGGGATTATTGTGCTATAAGGAGAGATCTATATAGCTAGATAATCATTGTTAGGGGTGAGCATGGCCATTTCGAAGCTTCGGCCATTTCGAATGGACCTTATCCAATCTTGTGTACTTATCAAAGCTTCGGCCATTTCGAAGTAAGAGAACTCCTATAAGGATCTTTTACTCTACCACCCGTGCTAAACGCCGATTCGGACGCAACCGTGGATATTGACAATCCTAAAACATGCCTAGCAACTTGTGAAAGAATAGGGAATTTCATGCAATTAACATTCCACCAGTTTAAAATATCAAAGCTATCAACTATCGTTTCCATCCCATCACTCAAATATTTCTACCTCACTCTTGTTCATTCCACATCCAAGATCTTCTAAATATTTCAAGAAGCCTTTGTCCAAACTAACTTTTGATGCGGGATTCAAATAAGTAGGGATTGAAGTAGGTCTCTTTTTGTTTCTAGAACACACTTTTTTTGCTTTCAACTTGTAATGCTCAAATAACTCAAATTTGTTGCGAGGATCTAGCACAACAGCAACATACAATAGCAAATTGATATCATCAATATTACTCCAATACTTGTCGTATTTTGACTTCATTGAAATTGCCATGGCTTGCTTTTCTTTGTCAATGTCTAGACACATGTGTGCTATACTTGCATGCATGATAACTAGCTCACCAAAGAATATGTTTGAGGTCACGTACCTCGATCCCGATATCATATTGGTGACGTTATAAAAAACCTTCAAGTAATCAATAAAATTTTTGGCCTTCTCCCAATCACTTTCTTCCGGTGCCCCAAAAATCTTTTCTTTCCTTTTCCTCTTCTCGTGCTCCCCTCAACAACAACAACATCATCATCATCATCATCATCATAGAAGTACGATCTAAACCTGTCATCACCATAAAATAAATCATCACTATTGGTTGATATATATACACACACACACACATATATATATATATATATATATATATATATATATATATATATATATATATATGTACCTATAATCTATCATCTTCAACCTATCAAATGCAGGCGCATACTTCACTGCCATGTCCAACATTAAATATGTCGAATTCCATCTAGTTTCAACATCAAGACACAATTTCTTCTAACATTCAATCTTAACTTTGTCTACACATTCTCTAAAAGTTTTAGCCCTAGCGGGAGATGATCTCACGTATCTAACTGCATTTCGAATCTTGGAAATTTAAGTGTGTTGCTCTTCAAGCCCATGTCTAACAACAAGATTGATAATACGCGCACAACATCTCAAGTGCATATACTTGGAATCTAAAATTGCATTCGGCCCCTTAAGCATCGTCTCTAAATATCTAATTGCACTATCATTTGATGATGCTTTATCAACCGTTATCGTGAAAACTCATTCTATACCTCATCTTTGAAAACAAGCATAAATCATATTCCCAGTCGTCTCACCCCAGTGATTGGCTATGGGACAAAAGTTAGGAATCTTTTTTCTTAACACCCAAGTTTCATCTACCCAATGTGCCGTAAGACACATGTAGTTAACATTCTAAACAGATGACCAAGTATCAGTCGTAAGAGATACAACTTGATCTTTCAAGAAATCCTTAACCTTGCTTGCCTCTTCTTTACTACTAATAAAGCATTTAGCTTTTTACAAGCTACAATGCAAAATGTACAACTTCTTCAAGCCAAATTCTTGAATTTTAAGACTTACAAGTCTTTTGAGCATCATGTACAAGCATGTGATGCAAAATAAATAAAAACGATTTATTTGTACATTTTGAATTCTTGAAAATTGAATTCTTGGAAATACAAACTTTGCTTTTCTTCTACCCATGTCTCCTGTTGCTTCTTCCTCATGTCTGCTTTTTTTCTTGAAAACTAAATTCTTGGAAAGACAAACTCTCTACTTCTCTTTCTTCACTATTGCAACTCCATATCCACGACCAGTTTCATTGCTTATTCCTATCTACATATTTCCTATCACTCTTTCCATCACCTGAATGACCATCATGTTGGTCTTATTTTCGCCTGATGGAGCACCGCATGTTGAGATCCATCATGGACTTCACTTTCACCACTCCATTCCTACTGTTCCGATAACCACTAACGGTTTCAAATCTGGCTTTTTTGTTTGATTTATCCCATGGAGTGGTGAATGTGAAACTATTTGATTCGGGTCAGAAAATGCGGTATGGGTTTGGTGAAACGGGTACGAACCAGGAACAATACAATGGCGGTGAGATGAGAGGGGAAGTCGACACCTCTGCTCTGTTTGAGTCTGTGAAGGAGGTCGTGACCCGATTCGGCGGACTCGGGTTCTCTCTCTCTCTCTCTCTCTCTCTCTCTCTCTCTCTCTCTCTCTCTCTCTCGATCTGATATAGATAGAATCTTTAACACCTGGCTTCAAGAAGTGTACAAAGGAAAATGTTGTTCCCTCTTGCGGATTCTGTTTTCGTCTAGGAGAATCTTGCCATGGCTTTTTGGTGAGTTTTGATTAGAGTTTTCTTGTTTTTCAATTCTTTATGTGATAATTTTTGTATGTGGATTTTTTTTTTCGGTTCTTAATTTTCTTCTCATCTACACACTATCGTCTCTCAGTTTGTTGTGTCTCTCACTTTGTTGAATCGTCAACTCAAGTTCTTCTATTTTCTTACTTCAAATACAAAAGAGACACCTGTATGCTCAATTTCTGGTTATGATTATTGTTCTTGGTTTTTGTTGCTCCAGTAAGTGAATTTCTATTTTCCAGAGAGTCGTTGTTTCATTATTTTCATTATTATTCCTAGGTAGAAGAAGATCAATACAACTTCAAAGGACACCTTTTCTAATTTTCTGAAGGTATTTCTTCAATTCAAAACCTCATTTAGTGTCGTTAAACATTTGTGATAATATTTTTTTAATTTTGTTGTTTTAGGGCCTAAAAGATTCAGAAAGGGAAAATATTTTTTAATTTTGTTGTTTTAGGGCCTGAAAGATTCAGAAAGGGAAATTTCTTCAGTGTGCATACTTCAAAACGGTGGTAGTGTCGAGATTCATCAGAACAAAAAAAAAAAGATGGCATCAAATTTTGCTAGAACCTGGGGTATAGTACAAACTGAAGTTTTTTTTTTGCATTTATCATAGTATCAGTTTATATCTTTTAGTATTAGCTACGATACTTTTTTTGAATTTTACATGAATTTAAGAAATACTTTGAACTATCTATGTTTTTATATACAGACCAAGAAAAAAGAATAATGAAGTTGTAAAAAACTTTGGACATCATATTTACTTCACATGGCATTTTACAATATAAAAACTTGGTGCTGTCAATACATTAGTTGTAATTCTGATTCTTAGATCTGCTCTATAGTGAATCCTATTTCTTTTTGATGATTTAGTCTTTTAAATTTTATTCTATTTCATTATGGAATTTCTTTTTTTTTTTGGTAGTTCATTATAAATTTTTGACGATCAACTTATGCAATGTTTTATTGGTTTTTTTTTTCCATTGCTCCAACAACTGATCTTTGATAGAATCTGCAATAAACAATTGAATATTAATGCCTTGTGCTTCTTTGTTTTCATTCTATATATTTGGTTTTACTTTTATTCTACAGTATGAGTCAATTTTCCTTCAATGAATTTGTTATGAATTGAGTTGATTGCATGAACTATTTTTAATTTGACAATGATATATGTGTGTATATATATGTGTATGCGTGTATATACATACTCTCTAATAAAGCATTTATACATATTTAAAATGTTTGTTTGTACATCAAAATTTTCTTTCAAACTTATCGTAGTACATTGATTATTTAACATTGATGATGATTAATCATCAAGAGTCTTGGCATCAACAATTTTAGCGGTGTCTTGCCTGTCGGTTTGCGAGTAAAATTATTTAATGACTCATGTATACTGGTTTCCTTTTTACATTACTATTCAATATTCACAAAAATTAATGTTATGAAGAATCCTAATTGGTGACCTTCATTCTTGCAAAAATGCATTCAGGACCTATAGTTTTGCAAACTGAGCTATTTTAGACAACAAGTGCCAAACATGATGGCCTTCATGCATTTCCAAAATTCTCCAAAATCTATCATTCGTTCTAAAGATGAATTGCTTGTTTACAACAAAAACCAATTGTTGCATTTCTCCATTGTTTGTGTTTCTTATGTGATTTCAATGTTTTGATTGACAATTTTTACTTACCTGATCATAATCTAAAAATGTTTATCAATTTGTTTTTTTTTTTGGTAATTTTCAGAATCCTCCAAGACTCCAGGTGTTCTCAGCCAACCTGCAAGTTTCTGTGAATTTGGACAAAGGTAAAGCATTTAACATTAATTTTATTCATATGACAAGAAACAAACAATCCAGAATGATGTGAATTTCAACAAAGGTATCAATGCATTAAACGAGAAAGTTGTTGTATTAATTAGTTGCATGCCAAGGTAACTAACCAATAAATAGTAAATTGATTGAACTGCATTCCTTGTGAAAACAATTCAAGTGAAGCATGGGATTCAGTTTTTTATGTATTTCTATATGGTTTCATAAAAGAAAGATAAGGAGATACGTTTTCTTGTTATTTCTCAAGAACATTATTTGCTCCTTGCAATGAAAAATCAGCTTAATCAACAAAGAGTTCACTTTTGAATAATAATAATTCAAAGGGCATTACAGTATTGTGACCCCAAAAAAGTTCATTTTTCACTACTAGGGATGTATGAGAGGACGGAGCAAAACAAAAATGGGCGATGACCTTCTTGAAAAGATGATCACAAAGTTTAAGCATTCATGCAAGGTGTCTAAGAAAACTAATTGTTGCTTTTATCTCTTTCATTTTATAAGGTTTAGTGGGATCTGTGCTTACCATTTACAAATTCAGGTCTGGTTAAGGCGGATTCAGAGGGTGTTGAAGCAAAATGAGGATCTGGTTCAGTCTATAGTTAAACGTGCTCTCATATGCCTTCCCAAACACAAGCATATTAAGTTCATCACGCAGATAGCAATCTGTGAGTTCAAGAGTGGCTTTCCTGATAGAGGAAGGTCAATGTTTGAAGGAATGTTTTGCGAGTACCCAAAAAGGACAGACTTGTGGAGTGTTTACCTGGACCAAGTAATTGACAATCTCGATCCCTAAATCTCTTATTCTTAGAAATATCCATCAACTTTTTTGATTATAAAGCTAATGCTATCTAAAATTGACAGGAGATTCGGCTAGGAGATGTAGACGTGATTCATGCTTTATTTGAAAGAACCATATGTTTATAGCTGCTGGCTAAGAAGAGGAAGGTGATAGTTATGGGCTTGTGGCTAGCACTACTTGTTGTATTGTATTCACAATTTTACATGACTAATTCTTCTCCAAGGTTTTGCAGTTCTTATTTAAGAAATATCTTGAATTTGAGAAGTCATGCGTAGATGAAGAAAGAATTGAATATGTTTAGGCAGAGGCCCTTAAATACATTGAGAAAACTCGTGCAGCAATTTGACCTGGAAAAGAATATCATCCAGGCACCATGAACATTGAAATAATCTTGATGAGATTTAAGATTGCGAAGTCAGAATCCAGAATCATTGTTCAACTGGAAACTTCCGTTGCCAACGAGCGAATGCAGTTTTGTAGGGAATGTGTTGTTATTGATTCGGAAATTTGAAATCATATAGAGATTGATTAAAAAAGGTTGCATATGCATTTTAAGTTTTTGTAGAGGACTGAGAAGACACATTATGTATGTAGCGTAAAGTAGATCAGTAATTTTCAAGTCTAGACTAGAAAAATTGGCAATTTTGTCTGTTTACATTGACCTTTCATGTATTGTGTCGTGTTTGTACCGATTATATAAATGGAAAATGAGAAAAATATATTGAAGATTAAAAGCATGTATTTGGTTAGCGTCCAGAGTGTTTTGAATTATCGAAACCGGTGTTACTTCTCTTCTCCCACGCCTCATTCTTCCCCACGCTACAGAACCTACTCTCTCCAACCACCGCCTTCCCTTCAGCAGCCACCGCCTTCCCTTTGGTTCCCTCTGGTTCTCCTCCTGCGCCTCCAACAACCACCGCCTTCCCTCTGGTTCCCTTCAGTAGCCACTGCCTTCCAATACCTGCCTTCACACACACTCTTCCTAGTCTTTTCATTTATCAACCGTTGTCATCGGTAGATCTTCTTGATTACAGATCTATTGGGAATTCGATTACATCTTCTTGATTGGTTTTTTGTGCTACAACCCATCCATTGCTTCTTTTTGCCATTGCTATGCTGCAACAATCGATGGTCAAGGTGGGTTTTCTTCCTGAAAGGCTATATTCAATTTGGTAAGTTACGATTTCAATTTGGTAAGTTACGATGGTCAAGGTGGGTTTTCTTCCATGAGTAGCATATTGAAGATTTGACACAAGAAAAGTTCTCTTGCAGAGTCGATAGCCACTGAGACGTCAACATTGACCGATAACTAACAGGTACGACCCTTTATCCTGCATGTGTGTAGATATTTTTTTGGAGTGAACAGATTCTAAAAAATGATATCTTTGTGGTTAAATTCACTGTTTCATGTCTTTTCATGTCTTTTAACTGTGCACCTGCATGCCTTTTATTTCCATTCGTGCAAATGTTTTAGCTACGTATTGAATACATTGCACTTACTTTGTCCGGCATGTGTGTAGATGTTTTTTTTCTGGAGTGAACTGATTCTAAAAAATGATATCTTCCATCATCCATTTTTTGTTTCTTATGGAGCATATAATTTAATCTAATTCATAGACTTCACGAGCTGAGTATTGCCAGTTTGGTTGTGTCATTTAGTTATGACTGTTGAAAATGAATAAGTAATTGCTACATGGGATTTGTGTAAGGATTTTAGAGCGTCAATTTCATATTTTTAAATGCACATATGTATGTGAATATATTCACCCTTATTCGCTTTTCATACTCATTTGTAAACCAAAAATACATATGTATGTGAATTGTATTCATAGTTGTTCCATTCTCTCTTCATTAAGTCATTAATTTTATGTAGCGAAACATATGTAAAGCGTCCAGGCAAACAATCCATATGGTTTTCAGGTAACAGAGAAGGGCATGTCTTTATCCAATTTTTTCTTTCTTTATTCCTTTATTTTTTTACACCAAATACTTAAAAGTGGACATTTGCATATAAAAAATTTCATGTTTTTGTTAAAATCATAGTAGTGCTACATAGTACATAAGAAATGAATATGCTACACATGAATAAACTACAAAATATTGATCTACTTAACTTTTCATTTATTTATAATCTACAGGTATTCCTTTGATAGAAGATTAGAAAACCCAACAGAAGAATAATTAAAGACTGTTATAAACTTTATTTTTAGGATATTTAAGACTTTATAATTGTTAGTTTGGTGTTCATACATTACAGTTGCTTTTTCTGTTATAACCTGATTGAATTGTATTAGTTTTTGTGAAGCAAAGATATTTATCTCGGATTACAAAGATGTCTTTCTACGTCTTTGATATACATTTCTTTTTTTCCAACATTTAATCGAGTCGAGTTAACCATAGTTTCATTTTAAAAAGTTAAGCTCAATTGAGCTTGAGTAATACTATGAAACTCTACGTAAGTCTATTACACAAGCATCAACAAAAGGTCATTTAGTGGCATAGAAAATATGTCACTAAATATAAGAAATCTTCCAACCTGTTAGACTAATAACATCAAAATGTGTATTTACGAAAGCACTACAAAAAGGTCATTGTATTGGCTAAAATGTAAGACTAATAACATCAAAATGTGCATTTACCAAAGCCCTTATTATACAAGAGGTTAAGGCGTAGGCATCACACATTTTTATAGTGCTATTAAGGGTAATTTTTGTAAGCATTGAACAACTATTCTAAACATAGTGATAAACCAATTCATTACGATTTGTCTTAAGATTTGAAAACGTATAAATAACCCTTTCTCATAAATTCTTTTCATCTTCGGTACAAAAAATAAGATATGTAAGTTAGAAAAGAAAGTAAGAACAACACATCTCATCAGATTAAAGTAATATCACACACAAAAATCATGATCATGTAGCATCAAAAAATGATGTGGTACTGAACAAACATGTCATAAAATGAAAACGATTTGTCGCCTCCGCTTTGCGCGGGTACACTACTAGTCTTTATAAACAGCCAAACAATCTCTTGCAATTGTCCATCTATAATCACCAGAAAATAACCACAAAAGCACAAAAGAAAGAATAATAAATGACACAATATAGTTGACAATATATAGAAATTTTTATAATGTAAAACTATTACCTTGATGGAATTTTAAACAAAGGATTCATATCGCATAGAAATTCTTTGAATCCTTCGCCATCAACAATACTAAGAGGCCGATCATTATCAATGCATAAGCGAGCAAGAGACTTTCTACATTTTTCTTGGCTGAAAGAATGTGAAGCCAAAGAACCAATCCCACCCTCCACTTTTGGCTAGAAGTTTAGGGTAGCTTGCTTCTTCAAATTGGCATCTTTTTATACAGAGGTGATTGTCGACAATAAATTTTGAGATGATTTGCAAGGGCACTTGTACAATTTAGTTTGGGGTTACATGCTAGAGTCTTCTTACAATAAGGAGATTTTACTTCCTTGCAATATTTAATGTATGTAAACTGATTCCACACAAAAGATCTCCTGTTGCCTTTCTTTTCATTTTCCTCAACCACATTTTGATCATTCTGCTCATTTTCATCATCAATGTTAATCACTGGGTCATCTGTCTTGTTTTCATTCTCAACTCGAGCATCTGTTGATTCTATCTTTGAATATAACATAAACATAAAAATTCATAAGTCTAACGTAAATAAATAACTGTAATAAGTAATAACTTAATATCCGAATATTTTGAGAAATTATTTGACAATAAAAAGTAAAATAACACAGATTGAGTTATTGAAAATTACCTGAAAAAGGGATCAGCGTGTTTTCGGATGAAGATCTGTAGATCCAATTTGGTGTCATGATTGAGATTAGCGTGACCGAAGAAGTGAAGAACCGAAGGCTTAGAAGTTAGAAGGATCGATAAGACCCCTTAGAATTGTGGCCGAAGAACCAATTTGGTGTCCTCAAAGAAAGTTAGCAACGGCCAATAAAACCCCTAGTCTGAAATAAATGAAATAGTTGAAGAAGTGAAGAACCAAAAGTTGAACCATTGAAGGAGTCAAGGAGACAGGAGAGCATAGCTGCAAAGGGTGTTCCATTCTCCAAAGAGGCAAGAGCCCTTTCCAATCCCTCATGCAGTCGCCTTATTCCATGAGAGATGGCGTGATGCTTCGCATTCTACCAGTACCAGTTCACCAGGGTACATGTAGGGATAAATGATAATCACGCAGCAGAGCAATTAAGAGGGGTGGGTAGGTGTATAATTAGGAGGGGTAAAAAATCGTGTCCCACACATAAGAATTAAAGAGGGGTAGGTAGGCATTTAATGTATGTAATGAATCTAAATATTAGTATTTCATAATAGTATATAAAAAGGGATTCGGTTCTGTTAGGCACAAAAGGGCCTCAGTCAAACCTGCTCTGCATCTTATGGGGAGATTTTTAATCAAACCTGTTTGATGCACTTAAATGTATAATTT
Source organism: Centrapalus pauciflorus (assembly GCA_020465985.1). Taxonomy (NCBI): domain Eukaryota; kingdom Viridiplantae; phylum Streptophyta; class Magnoliopsida; order Asterales; family Asteraceae; genus Centrapalus; species Centrapalus pauciflorus. The sequence continues at coordinate 196,431 of JAANYP010002002.1, read as the reverse complement.
AAGGCCTGTTAATGCCTTATTGAAACCTTAAAGTGATTTGCAATATAAGTAAAAGCTGTTTACCCTATTGCATTCGTTGCAACTAAGGCAGATTGACCAAGTTGTTCACTTTGTTGAACAGGCTGGACAAAAACTGACTATGCTATTTTACTCTGTTGAGCAGCTTGGACAAATTCTAAGTGTTCTGTTCTTTGTGAACAGAACCTGCTCTTTAGGAACAGTCTAAACACTTTATGGAATATGTTTCCATGTCCTCATGTATTATTTTAGACTACAAGATCAGTTACAAAGTCAAAGACAAAGTGGAAAAACAGAAGCTGCAAAAGCTGCCTACGCTGCTCTGTTACATGAAGACAAAGGGATATCTAAAATGGGTGACAGACCATTTCTTATATCAAATTGGCATTAATAGAAGATGAATGTTGAAAAGTTGACATTCCTCTTTTAGTTAAAGGCCTCTGCAACAGAGACAAAAAGAAAAAGACAAAGATTCTGCAACATTAAGACAAGTCTGCTTTATCAGATGTGCGGAAAAGTTGTTCTGTCTTTTTGGAAAGACATCCCACTATCTCCCTGTCCAATGAGGAAGCTTCACTGATATTCTAAGTAAGAGTATAAAAGGAAGATTCTAAGGACTGTGAGAGAACCAAGAGTGAGAAATTCAGATCGTGCCTACAAGTGTGTTTTTCATGCATGCAAGTTTGCATGAATAAAACAATAACGTGTGTCCAAGCTGTTCTTGTTCAAGCTGTCCATCTGTGTCTTGTAAAACAGTGAGTTCATGATAGTGAGTGCATTCATTGTATCTAGTCTGAGTGTGTCTTAGATTAGTTAAAAATCTGTTGTATCTGTCATCTCAGCTTGAACCTTTCCGCAGTCAAGCTTGTTTGTAATTAACATTTGTTAATAATATACACAAACATTGAGAAAAGGGTATTGAATTTTAATTTGTTGTATTCACCCCACCCTACAGCTTAGAACAATACACTAAAGGAAACCTTTTGGGACCTACAACTAGTATCAGAGCAGATAGAGTGTGTGTTAACTCTAGATCTCTCATTCTCCCTATTTCCCCATGGACATCAGTGCTGCCAGCTCCTCCTCTTACTATGACAATGGTTCAATGGCCAAACCCCCCAAGTTCAATCATCAGAACTTCTCTGGTTGGAAATGCAGAATGATGCTCTATTTAGAGAATCTGGATGTACAACTGCCAGAGATTTTAATGGAAGGTCCCTATGTGCCAACTTCTGTTACTACTATCAATCCTGCTGCTGAAGGAGCTGTTCCTGAGATCGAAACCTTTGAAAAGGCAAAAGCTTAATGGTCTGATGAAGACAAAAGGCTGGTTGCTCTTGATGCAAAGGCCAGGAACAACCTGGTTATTTCTCTTCCTGATGATGTGTTCAAACAGGTTGAGAAAATAAAGACTGCAAAGGAGATGTGGGATACTTTGTGTACCATCTATGATGGTCCCAAAATCACACTAGATAACAGGATCTACAATCTTGTTAGACAGTATGAACTCTTCTTTGCAAAGCCAAAGGAGTCTCTCACTGAAACCTATGCCAGATTCACTGCTATAATCAATGATCTCAAAGCTGTTGGGATCACCAAGGACAGCCTAACTCTGCTATAATCAATGATCTCAAAAGTATGTACCTTGTAAATCTTTATGGGTCTTTACTAAATGATGAGCAGTGAAGGCAACATAAAAGAAATTCCTTGGAAATGTCCAAAAGTGGTGCTGCCTTAGTGGCCAGCGTGAGACAACCTGCTGGTCAGTTGTGTGATGTGTTCACTCAACCTGATCAACAGGCTGATGATGAAAGGGAATAAATGTCTAAGGAGGAAGACTAAGGAGGAAGTCTGTGAAGATCTTATTGAACTAGATGATGAGCAAATGATTGCAATGCTTGTCAGAAAATTCAACAAGAAGAGGTTTGGTGGAAGAATGCTGCAGAAGAAGTCAGGTGCCATAAAAAAGAAGGCATTTGATAAAACTAAGGCTGAGTGCTTTAAATGTGGCAAAACTGGCCATATAGCTGCTAACTGTGTGTCTAAAGCTGTTGACCCATCATCCAAACCATACAAGACAAACAGGGACGATGGCTACAGGGTTAAGTACCTAATGGCCATGGCTAAGCTGAGGAAGTTGGAAGACCCAGTGGCTTCCAACAAGCAAAAGGGACTCATGGCTGAGACATGTGACTGGGAGGAATCTGACTCGTCTTCAGATGAAGAAGATAACAACTGTCTGATGGCCAACACTGATGTCCCATCAACAAGCAACTTCAAACAAGACCTGGTTGAAGCTGAGGCTCTCAGCAGCTTGGAGAACTGGAACCCAACAATGATGTATAAGGTACAAAATTTTATGGCTTATAGTTCTGATGAAAAAGTTAAAATGTTTTAATATCTGCTTGTTGATCTAAAAGTTGCTATTGAGAAGCACAATGTTTTGTTGTCTGAAATCTCCAAGCAAAAACCTGATCTTGAAATAAAAACTAGTAAACTGGACAGCTTCCATAAGTTGGAAACTGAACTTGATGAATTAAAACACATCAATTCCATTTTATTAGAAGAGAAGAGAGAAACTGACACAAAACATGACAAGCTTCAAAAGATTGTTGACTCTTGGTGCCAATTTGCACAAAAAGTCAATAATTGTATCAGTCAACAGATCCCTGCTCAAATCCAAGCCTATTTTGGAGGGGATCTTAACAAAGCAACTTCAATTGTTGAGATAAATAATCTGGAAAGAGACTTATCCACTCTTGGTGAGCTTCTAAGTACCTTCATTCAGAAAGTAAATGGTAAGCTAGTCTCAACGAATAGGTTTGTCAGGCCTCAAAACACTGACAGCTTGTGTGAAAGAGCTCCAAAAATTGATGATGGAATGTGTTCTCCATCAAATCAGTATGCTAAGTGCTCAGCTGGTTCACACAAGAAAAAGAATGGGAAACAAGCTCAAGCTTTAGCTTTGGACACTAAACCTGTGAACAAGACAGGCTCTGGGTCTAAAGCGGATGGTAAGAGACCTGACAATCCCTTTGATGCTGATCATTTTGAGAAAAAGTTTTCAAAAGGTAAGTAGCCTGCTTTCAACAAGGGTAAGTCTCATGTAGAAAGTAAATTTGCTATAATTTCAAGTAAGTTTTTTTATCATAGTGGAAATTTGGTTATAAATGAAGGTAAGTCTTTCAAAACCAAAAGCAGTGATTATGTTGATAGGAAACATCCATCACATCTCAGTAAGGGTAAAGGCAAACCATTGCTCAACCTGAGAAATTTGGGAATAAATTTCCCAAACCTGTGGAAGGTAAAAGGCCAATCAAACTTCTTGTATTTGATATCTGTCCTCCTAAAAAGAGGAAAAGAGGATACAGGTAAAGTTGTTGTCGTTATGCCTTCCACTCAAAGTGTTGATTCTTCTAAAAACAGTAATAAGTTTGCTAAACCTGCTGAAAAGATCAACAAAAATGATTCAAAATGTGTCTCTGGAAGTACTTCTTCCAAAAAGATCAAAAAGAGAAAATGTTATAAATGTGGGAAGAAGACACACATGGCCAAACACTGTCCTGAAACTGAGGACATGAGGCCTGTTGACTCTGCTAGTTCCAACATTGCAAAAACTAGCAGTGTTGGAAGTAACATGGTCAATGAGGATAGTATCCAAGCTGATACAATCCAAGTAGGAAATATTAGTGTTGATAATACTGGTCCATCAACAAATGTTGATGAAGTAGGAAAACTCATCCCTATGATGACTTCCCCTAAAAATAACTAATATTTTCCCATCACACTCTGCAGGTCAAACAACCATCCCAGGTTTGGTACTTGGACAGTGGCTGCTCAGGCCACATGATAGGTTGGAAGGATCTGCTGAGTGATCTCAGGCCTGAAAAAGGGCCAAAAGTCACCTTTGGTGACAATGTCCAGGGATCCACAGAAGGATATGGAACTCTTCAAGCTGGTGCTGCTGTATTCAAAAGAGTAGCCTATGTGTCTAGGCTGAAACATAATCTTGTAAGCATAAGTCAACTGTGTGATGCTGGCTAGAAGGTTAACTTTGATGAGCACCTGGGTTACATATTGGATTCCCAAGGCAAAGTTTTGCTGTGTGCACAAAAGAAGAAAGGTGTATATGTTGTGGACATGAAATCTGCTGATCCCACAACTGAAACCTGCTTTATCTCCAGAAGCAATGCAGACCTGAACTGGTTATGGCACAAAAGGCTATCACACCTGAACTTCAAGAATATCAACAAACTCTGTAAGAAAGAGTTGGTAACAGGTTTGCCTTCCATAACCTTTGTTAAGGATAAACTTTGCACAGCTTGTGAGAAAGGCAAGCAGAGAAAAACATCTTTTAAATCCAAGCATAATTTCTCTATTGATACTCCTCTCTTCTCTAAACTCAGTGTCCCAAGTCTAGGAGGTAGAAGATACACTCTAGTAATGGTTGATGAGTTCTTCAGGTTTACATGGGTGATCTTTCTCAAGAGCAAAGGAGAGGCTGCTAAAGAAATTATTGGGTTTATCAAAAAGATGGTGGTGCTGAACTCTACTCAAGTTAAGCAGCTTAGAAGTGATCATGGTACTGAATTCAGAAACAGTACTCTTGAAGACTTCTGTGAAGAAAGAGGGATCTTGCAAAACTTTTCAGCTGTAAGAACTCCACAACAAAATGGAGTTGCTGAAAGGAGAATCAGAACTCTCGTTGAAGCTACTAGAACCATGATGTGTGCATCAGGTTTACCTTCATCATTCTGGGCTGAAGCTGTCAACACTACCTACTTCACCCAAAACAGATCATTGGTGGTGAAAAGGTTCAACATGACTCCCTATGAGTTAATCAAAGGGAGAAGGCCAAATATTAGCTATTTCCATGTGTTTGCATGTCCCTTCTTCATTCTGAATCAGAGGAACAAGCTTGCAAAATTTGAACCCAAAGCTGATGAAGGTGTGTTTGTTGGATATTCTACTATCTCCAAAGCCTACAGAGTATACAACTACGAAAGAAAGGTGATAGATGAATCTATCAATGTCACCTTTAAAGAGTCCAGGAGTGTTTCCACCTAAGCTGTTCCTGAATCAGTTTCATGAGAGCTCAGCTTTGATGATCTCATGCATTCCATCAATAAAGAAAAGGACTCAAAAGCTTCCACTACACCCAGAGTGGAACCTGTTAACCAAAATGGACATTATGATGACTATGTTGATACAACCTGTGTGTATAAGTGTACTGACATATTTACTACACCATGTCGTGAACCAATCAATGCTGACTTTCCTGGATCCTCTGCTGATATGTTCAACAATGGAGAGTCATGTTCTACAAGTGAACATGCTCAAGATAACAATGTGTCTGAATATCTTGAAAGCTGTACAACAGGACCTGTTGAAGATGAAAATGACGCAGGAGAATCTTCATTGAGGCATGATCCTAAGTGGATCAGGTGTAACCCCAATGATCAAATAATTGGTGACATCATCAAAGGGGTACAAACAAGATGGGACAACTTAGGAAACTTTTGTTTGTTTTCTAGCTTCGTGTCCCTGTTGGAGCCTAAGAAAGCGGATGAAGCACTAAAAGATGCCAATTGGATCACAGCCATGCAAGAAGAGCTCAATCAGTTTGAGAGGAACAAAGTATGGAAGCTGGTCCTTGCTCCTAAAGGTAAAACAATAATTGGCACTAAATGGGTTTTCAGGAACAAAATGATGAGCAAGGTCATGTTATTAGAAATAAGGCAAGACTGGTTGCTCAAGGCTACAAACAGGAAGAAGGCATTGACTATGATGAAACATTTGCTCCAGTGGCCAGGTTAGAAGCAATTCATTTGTTTCTAGCCTATGCTGCCCACAAGAGTATGAAGGTATTTCAAATGGATGTAAAGAGTGCATTTTTGAATGGCAAGCTGCAAGAAGAAGTGTATGTCAAGCAGCCTCCAGGTTTTAAAAATGAACATCACCTAGGTTTTGTCTATAAGTTGGACAAAGCTCTCTATGGTCTAAAACAAGCCCCTAGAGCCTGGTATGACACTCTAACTGATTTCCTTATGAGCAATGGTTATTCCAGAGGTAAAGTGGATACCACATTGTTCATAAAGAAGGTGAAGTTTGATATTTTACTTGTTCAAATTTATGTAGATGACATAATATTTGGTTCTACTAATGAGCAGTTATGCAAGAATTTTTCACTACTCATGAAATCAAAATATGAAATGAGTATGATGGGTGAACTTACTTTCATTTTCGGATTACGGGTTAAACGAACCTCAAATGGAATTTTCATTAATCAAAGAAAGTACACTTTAGAATCTTTTGAAAAAGATTAAATTTGATCAAAGTTCTCCTATCAAAACCCCAATGGCAATCAATGTAAAGTTGGATACTGATGGCAGTGGCAAAGGTGTTTCAGTAACAGCTTACAGAGGCATGATTGGGAGCTTGCTATATTTGAATGCTAGTAGACCAGATATTATGTTTGCTACCTATTTATGTGCTAGGTTTCAAGCTGATCCTAAGGAATCACATCTAGCTGCTGTAAAAAGAATCTTCAGATACCTTAAGCGTACACCAGGTTTAGTTAGGTCTTTGGTATCCCAAAGACTCAAGTCTTGAGCTAACAGGTTATTCAGATTCTGATTTTGCAGGCTACAAGCTAGATAGGAAAAACACAACAGATGGATGTCAACTCCTTGGTGGTAAGTTGATCAGTTGGTGTAGCAAGAAGCAGAACTCACTTTCTACTTCTACTGCTGAAGCTGAGTATATTGCTGCTGGAAGCTGTTGTGGGCAGTATCTATGGATGCAGCATCAGGTTGAAGACTATGGGCTTGTATATAGGAAGACTCCTATTCTGTGTGATAATACAAGTGCCATAGCTATCTCCAACAATCCAGTATTTCATTCCAGAATAAAGCATATAGAAGTCAGACATCATTTCATCAGGGATCACGTCCAGAAAGGTAGAGGTAAGTTTTATTTCCACAGATGAACAACTTGAAGACATCTTCACCAAGCCTCTTGATGAAAACAGGTTTAATTATCTTGTAAGCAAGATAGACATGTTAAATAAAAGTGACTAAGTTTCATTTATGCTCTAAGACATCATATGTCTCAAACTGCTTAACTTTCTCAGAACAGCTTAGATAGAACAGGCTATGCCTGTTCTACACTTAGCCAATTTCTGAAAGCTTGGACAGCTTGGACGTATAATAGGTTTGACAAAATCAGTTTTCACTTCAAACTTGTTCTTTTGAACAAACCGCCAACATGCTCACTCGCTAAATCTGTCATACATGACATTGTCTTGTAACCTGAATCAGCTATTGAACATAACCTGTTCTTACGTAGCTGCACAAGTTGAATGAACAGCTTGAGGTATGAACAGCTTGTGATGAAACCTGCTCATCACAGGTTTGAACAACAGCTTTAGAACATCAGTTTTAATTACCTTTCTTCATAATTAAGTTACTTAATTTCTGTATTTATTTAACTTAATTACCTATGGATAATATGTGTTAACGTGTGTTAGTGACTAAAAAGGTTCAAGTGGTCTGACAACTGTTCTGTTTTCTATTAAAGAACATTTCAAATCAACCACCCAAACCTTCCTCTCTCCTACCCACTCACATTCGAATCCAATAAATACCCCCTCTATTTTTTCATCTTCTTCTTCCTCTACTGCTACCATAACTACCCACAAAACCCTAAATCGACTAAGTGTCTAGTACTCGTATTTCAACTACTCTAAAAATGGCTCACCAAAACAACCCTTTGCTTCCAGCATTCATTGGTAAGGATGTCGAGAAACACCCCTCTGTTACCACGATACTGACCCACAAACTATATTGCAAATCTAACCATTCCCAAAAACTACGTGGGGAAACGTTATGAAAACATTGTGGAATTTTGAAGGTTCACCCCCTACACTATGCTATGACTACATCTCCTGGTGTCCTGTACCAAGAGATGGTGTATGAATTTTGGTACACTTGTGCTTATGATCCAGCGACCAAAATCACGAGGGGAACCATTCTCAATGGGACTCAGAACATTGAGATAACTACTGATCTCATCAGGGAAGTCCTTCATCTTCATGTGGCTGAAACGTATGACCAACCACAGCCTGAGAATGATCAAATGGGAAGTCTGCTACGCTTCTGTGGTGTAGCAGAACCCAAAGTTGGAGCCTCTCTTTTTAGAATGGATCTATCTGTAAGGTCACCTACCTACGGATCCAATCTTGACGCGACGCCGTCCAACGAGTGCAGAATCCTCGTTAGAGGCTTAACAGATTGATCACACACACGAAACATAGAGACACACATCCCGACACGTGATTCTCTCCAAGAACACAATGAAAAGTCTCTGCAAGTTCGTAATCGCCCGGAAGGTAATTTCTTCCAAGATCGTTAATCGAAACTAATTAACTCTTAACTATAGGTGTTAACTTCGAACTTGGCATGGACAAGTTCGAGAAGGCCCAAGCCCACAAACTTATCCAACATTAAGTTCGAATCTAGGTCTTTGAACTTATTCTAGAACTTGTCTTTGAACTTGTTCTAGAACTTATGTTTGAACTTACCTTTGAACTTATGTTTGAACTTATTGGAAAACATCAATTACAACCAAGTTCAAACATATATACAATCAATATCAAACATATATCAAACATGTATTAAAGTGCAATTACGAACAATTGGACTATTACAAAATATCATCTATACTTAGACTGCTATCGTCACACAGGATGCACTAACAGACTCCCCCTTGACGATAGCTTCTAACTATATATATATTTTGTCTAAGTACTAGGTCTATAAAAACTACTACCTGCATATAATCCCTTCTCTATACAAACCATTACCACTTTATGGAACTTCCTGCCTTCAAATCTCCAGCCTTCGTGGAAGAAAATCGGCTGATCATGAAGCTTTTTCAGGTCATCCTTGGATAGGTTAATTAGATGCAGTGGATCGTATACTTTCAAATTGCCTTTTCTTCAAGATCCTCCATCACTGCTTCAGCCGTTTCATTGTCTACATACCACCACTTCATGTTTGCAAGTACATCCTGTGGGATAGACTTCAACGGAACTTTCTTCAAAAATCAGATTGGCTTGTAAACCATCTTGGCCCAACGTTTACCAGTGTGAGGATCTATTCTCGTCTCGTCTTCAACTCTTTTTCCTAACCTCGTCTTTAGCCTTTCAAACATCCTAGATCTGCCCTCCCTTCTGATGATTTTTGCTATCACTTCAGCGTAGGGGTCGTCTCCCAAGTTGATAAGCTCCTTCCAGGCCAATTCCTTCACCTCACATTTGGGCAATGTATTAAAGACCTTTAAGGTTCTTCTCAGATATTGAAGCCCGTCTCTTCTTTTAAGCACAAAAAGCTGCAATTCCCTGTTAAAGAACCAGCTGAGGATACCTCCTCACAGCATCCCTGGATTTGGCAATCTCATTTTCTTCTTGACAGCAATCTCAGCCTTTTTCTCTTCCTTTCTGAACAATAGCCTCATCGTCTCTTCTTTCGTTTGTTCCCTTTCAGCTAGATCAGATTCTGATTCTTCTATAGATGCCAAGTTAAGCTCATCTAAGTCTATCACATTCTGTTCATTTTTTACATATTGTTTAGTTACAGGATGCTTCGGGATCAACACCTGATCAACATCATCATCCTCATCTTCTATAACATCATCATCAGATTTCCAGTCCACAACTTCTTCTGGAATGAACTCCCCTTCATCCAGATCTTCTTGATCAAAACCGAACTCGTCTTCATCGTCAATATCTATCAACGCTTCAATCATCTCATGCTCAACATCCTTAGAAGCATCACCTACTCCCAGACTTGACGAACTAGGCTCCCCCTGAATGATTGCTTGCTGAGCAGTCTTTTGGGAAAGATCTGCTAGCTCACCTTCCTTTTGTGCACCTGGATCATCGCCATCCTCATTGTCTCTCCAAACATTTCTCAACTGATCATCCCTGCAGCTACTCTCCCCCTGAGCTCGTGGATCTTTCAAAATCTGCTCAATGAGGGTCTGCATCGTCTTCAGCTCAGCTTGTTGATTAGCCACAGTTGTTTTTAACTTGGCATTTTCTTGATCCAACCGAGCATTGTGTTGCTGCAACTCTTATACTGCTTGAGAGAGTTGGAATATTTGGACTGTTTGGAAGTCCACTTTTCCCTTCAACTCAGTGAACCGTTGATTCTCGGTGAATGAAGTCGATGTAGATGGAATGGAGGCGGATGTAGATGGAGCTGTGGTTGATGATGATGGAGCAGTCGGTAACACAGTTGCAGAAGCTGAAGTGGATGGAGCTCCATGCATAAATCTATGCCTTTTCGCCATATGCCTAGGCACGAGAGGAACTTCTTCTTCTTCTTCAAACTCCGACTCTTCGGTCTCTTCTTCAATAGGTGCTGGCCTTGTCGTTCTGCTAACAACTAGCCTCGATCCATATTGTCCAATCATGATATCCGGATCTTCGGCATCAGAACTCGATTCAGACTCTGACTCGGAGGCGGTCTCAACGTGACCTTCATCAATCTCCTTAAAAATGTCCTGGAAATCAGCTGGAGGCTCTAAAACATCTTGAACTAGTTATTCAGCAATATTTTGCTCCGCAGCCGTTCCCTTAGCCCATATTTCTTCAAGAGTTTGAGCCCTCTGGTCGTATTGAGGAGCCAAACTCGATGGCCGAGCAGCTTCAGTAGCTGGCTGTGGGCGAGGGGTGGATCTAGCAACCGGAGCTATTCAAGCCGGTGCTCTTTGCCTTTGTTGCTGTTGTGGCTGTTGCTGTTGCTGTTGCTGTTGCTGCTGCTGTGGCGGCGGTGCTACACCAATCCAAACGTCACCCTCCGGGGCAACAAAATCCGGATCTATAGCTGCCCCAATCAATGGTGCCACTTGGGGCCTGACCTGCTCAGCCCTTCTCGCATTATGGGTCTGGCAGTCAGCAAATATGCGCTTATCTATCAAAGCAACGCCACTTTGATCTGGAAGTGGTGTCAAATTCGGCAAGAAATGGTGTATGATCATCATGGCAAAGCGGGATACATCAAAAATCTTTCCTTAATCGGAGCTGTGATCTAGTGCACGAACTCCCCGAAAAACATCTCGGAAAAACTAAATTTCTTGTTGTATACCAAAGCAATCAACGTCGATTGCAATTTGGACACCATCGTGTCAAAAGCCGCCTTCTTTGGTGCAAAACACACCATAATCACGTGGACAAGATATCTCCATTTTGCAATCAGCCCACTTATAACATACGACGCCTTCGTTATATCTTGGGCATACCCCATCCTCAAAAATGCAGCTTGCCTAATAGGTAATGGAAAATCTATCGGGCCTGCTTCTTGTTCCTCAGAGCCCAACTAAGGATCTGCCTCAACATGTTAGCTGAAAACACGATTGGTTGACCGCCTACTCTTGTTCGCAGTACAGTAGGGGTAACTGAGCAATCTACTTGCAGATGCTCCCAAAATGGTCGCACATACGTCAGGGTAATTTGTAGGTTGTGGGTGACTGCATATGATACGCGAGATTGAGTCAGGAATTCAATCATCCAACGATACAGTTTGTAAGGTCACCTACCTACGGATCCTATCTTGGCGCGACGCCGTCCAACGAGTGCGGAATCCTCGTTAGCGGTTTGACGGAATGACCACGCACACGGAACACCGAGACACACATGATGTTAGACGCACACTGGAACACCCCGACACGTGATTCTTTCCAAGAACACACGAAAACTCCTCTGCAAGTTTGTAATCGCCCTTAGCCTTAATTCTCTGCAAAAGTTATTAATCAAAACTGATTAACACTTAATTATAACCCTCAGATTCGAAGTTGCCTTGGACAAGTTCGAGAAGGCCCAAGCCCACGAACTTGTCCACCATAAGTTCGAATCAGGCCTTTGAACTTATTCTAGAACTTGTCTTTGAACTTGTTCTAGAACATATGTTTTAACTTACATTTGAACTTATGTTTGAACTTATCTTTGAACTTATTGTAAAACATCAATTACAATAAGTTCAAACATATATTAAATCAATAACAAACATATATCAAACATACAACAAACATATAACAAACATGTATTAATATGCAATTATGAACAAATTGACTGTTACAAAATATCGTCAATACTTAGACTGCTATCGTCACACAGGATGCATAACAGACTCCCCCTTGACGATAGCTTCTAACTATATATATTTTGTCTAAGTACTGGAACTATACAAACTACTACCAGCATATAATCCCTGCTCTCTGCAAACCCTTACCACCTTCTGGAACTTCCTGCCTTCTGATCTCTAGCCTTCGTGAAAGAAAATCGGCTGATCATGAAGCTTTCTCAGGTCATCCTTGGATAACTTGATCAGATGCAGGGATCGTATACTTTCAAAATACTCTTTTCATCTAGATCCTCCATCATTGCTTCAGCCGTCTCGTTATCTACATACCACCACTTCATGTTGCTAAGAACATCCTGTGGCAATGACTTCATTGGCACTTTCTTCAAACATCGGACTGGCTTGTGGACCATTCTAGCCCAAGGCTTGCTAGTGTGGGGATCTATTGTTGACTCATCTTCAATTCTTTTGCCTAACCTCGACCTTATCCATTCAAACTTTCCAGACCTCCCCTCCTTTCCGATGATTTTAGCTATAACTTCAGCGTAGGGGTTGTCTCCCAAGTTGATAAGCTCTTTCCATGCCAGTTCCTTCACTTTGCATTTGGGCAGTGTATTAAAAACCTTCAAGGTTCTCCTTAAATACTGAAGCCCATCTCTTCTTTTGAGCACAAATAGCTGTAGTTCCCTATCAAAGAACCAGCTTAGAATCCCTCCTGAGAGATTTCCTGGACTTCACAGTCTCATTCTTTTCTTTACTGCCGGATCTGTCTTCTTCTCCTCCTTCCTGAACCATAGCTTTATCATTTCTTCTCTTGTTTGTTCTTTTTAAGCTATTTCAGATTCTGATTCATCCATATATGCTAAGTTAAGCTCAACTAGATCTATCACATTCTGATCATTATGTATATACTGTTTGGTGATAGGCTGCTTTGGGATAACCACTTCATCTACATTGTCATCCTCATCTTTTACAACCTCGTCATCGGACTTCCAATCCACCACGTCTTCTGGAATAAATTCCCATTCTTCCAAGTTTTCTTGATCAAAACCAAACTCTTCTTCATCATCAAGATCCATTAAGGCTTCAATCATTTCATGTTCAACATTCTTTGAAGCCTCACCTTCACCTCCTTCTCCCACACTTGACTGACTAGGCTCCCCCTGAATGAGTGCTTGCTGAGTAGTCTTTTGAGAAAGATCTGCTAGCTCACCTTCTCTTTGGGCATCTGGATCATTGCCTTCGTCATCATCTCTCCTTATTCTCAACTCGTCTTCCTTTTAGCTACTCTCCCCCTTAGCTTGCAGATCTTTCAACAATTTCTCAAGGAGAGTCTTCATCGTTCTCAGCTCAGACAGTTGATCAGCCACAGTGGTCTTCAATTCGGCATTTTCTTGATCGAGTCTAGCATTATGCTCCTGCAGCTCTTTCACAGCTGTTGAAAGTTGATAAATCTGGACTGTTTGGAAGTCCACTTTTCCTTTTAACTCTGTGAACCACTGATTATCTGTGAACGTAGTCGATGTTGATGGAATGGAGGCAGATGTTGATGGAGCGGTGGTTGAAGTTGATGGAGCAGCCAGTAACACAGGTTGAGGAGCTGAAGCGGATGGATCGCCCTGCATAAATCTATGCCTCCTCGCCCTATGCCTAGGAACGAGTGGAACTTCTTCTTCTACTTCAAAATCAGATTCATCAGTCTCTTCATCTATGAGAGCCAGTCTTGTTGATCTCCTGCTAACCACTAACCGCGATCCATATCGTCCAATGGTTACTTTTGGATCCTCAGCTTCAGCGTCAGAACTAGACTCAGAGGCTGTATCAACGTGACCTTCAGGCGGAGCCTGTTCCCTTTTAGTTTCACCTGCTTCTTCTTCCTGGACCATAGTGTCCATTAACTTAGCATCAGATGGCTGGTATTCATCAATTTGCCTAAATATATCATGGAAATCAGCTGGAGGCTCTAAAACATCCTGAACCAGTTGTTCAGCGACATTTTACTCGGCGGCTGTCCCCTACGCCCATATCTCTTCCAGAGTTTGCGCCCTCTGATCATATTGGGGAGCCGTACTCGACGGGCCGGCAGCTTCCGTTGATGGACCAGCTGCTGTAGATTCTGTTTGTTGGCGAGAGGATGGTCTAGCAACCGGAGTTCTGCCTGCCGGTGCTCTACGTCGTTGCCTCTGCTGTTGCTGTGGTTGTTTCTGTTGCCGTTGCTGTTGTTGTTGTGGCTGCTGTTGTTGTTGCTGCTATGGGACTTCAGCTGTCCAATTATCACCCTCTGGGGTTACAAAATCAGGATCAATAACCGCTCCGAACAATGGTGCCACTTGCGGCCTGACCTGCTCAGCCCTTCTCGCATTGTGGGTCTGGCAGTCAGCAAAAATCCTTTTATATATCAAGGCCACGCCACTTAGATCTAGAAGTGGTGGCAAATTGGGCAAAAAGTTTCGAATGATCATCATAGCAAAACGAGGGTACATCAAAAATTTTTCCCTCACCGGAGCTGTGATCTGGTGCACAAACTCCCCAAAAAACATTTCAGAGAAACTGAATCGCTTCTCGTACACCAAGGCAATCAATGCCGATTGCAGTTTAGACACCATCGTGTCAAATCCCGCCTTCTTCGGCGCAAAACATACCATAATGACGTGGACAAGATACCTCCATTGTCCAATCAGCCCACTCTTCAAATACGAAGCCTTCGTTATGTCTTGGTCATATCCCATTCTCAAAAACGCTGCTTGCCGAGTATGTAACGGAAAATCTATCGAACCTGCTTCTTGGTCCTCAGATCCCAGCTGTAGCATCTGTCTCAACATATCAGCCGAAAAGACGATTGGCTGTCCACCCACTCTTGTTCTTAGAATAGTAGGTGTCACTGAGCAATCCACTTGTAGATGCTCCCAGAACTGTCGCGCATAGGTCAATATGGTTTGAAGATTGTGAGTGAGAGCGTAGGAGACTCGGGACTGTGTCAGGAACTTTATCATCTGACGATACGGCTGTGCTTCAGGCAATTCACGATCCACGGCCATAACCATGTTAAGCTTATTATAAAACGCCCGATCACCCATATCTACACATAAAATCAACAAGCAACATTAGTAATTAAGAATAAAATGAAACTTGTTTATTTCGAATTTATATAATTTCGAACTTACATAAGTTCGAAATCCAACACATTCGAACTTATACAAGTTCGAATTATTTTAAAAACATTCGAATTTAAATAAATTCGAGGAATATGTTCGAACTTGACTGACTTCAAACTTGTAGATATTTCAACAAGTTCGAATTTTTGGACAAGTTCGAACCTGAAGAACAGGTTCGAAGTCGGTCACTTTCAAACTAAAAATCAAGAATTCAACCACATTTGACTTAAAAAACAGTATAATCTAGTCCTATTGAGTTCTAATCGAAGTTACATATGATTTATTTGAACTTTTATCCGTCAAAACTTGTGATTTTCAACCACATAGATTGAACTCAAATAAATATCAAATAAATGCGATTTTTTGCCTCAATAAAGTCCTAAACTACACATACTTTGTATAATGATGGATACTATACCTAAGTGTACGAGTATGTTCGAGAAATGAAAGCAAAACTTCGAAGAATAGGGAGATTTTCGAGAAACGGTAAATTCGAACACAAGTTCGAGATCGCCGGTGCACAAGTTCGAATGAATAAATTCGAGTGTAGGTGTCTTAAATGAAGTACTGTGGACCTATTTATACCAACTACCTTCGAACTTAGCATAAGTTCGAACCTCCTGACTAATTCGAAGCTAAGTTCGAATTTGTCTGAAATTCGAACTTAAGTGAAAATTCTTAAAATACTTGAATAAAATTCAACTTTTACAATTTTTTCATGTAACGGAATTTTACAAACTTTGCAAAATCATTCACACTAAGCAACAGATTTTCACGTAATATTTGTTTATTCAACTAAACATGTATCCTAGTAACTTTGACCTTTTTCCTACTTAGAATAAAATAAAATTAAATAAGATAAAATAAAATAAAATAAAATTTGAATCAAACTTAAACTTAAACTACTCAAAAAAATACTTTTAAAAATTTACGACCTAAACTAACAGAATATTTTTGCGAGAAAGTCAAAGAAGGTTCAATCAGTAGCGGTGTCAAACGCACTTTCAGAATTACACTTTCGCACTTAGGATTTTTTTTATTCCTTTTGTTGTTTGTCGTGATATACATTCCAAGTCGATTGTCG
Organism: Centrapalus pauciflorus; assembly: GCA_020465985.1. NCBI lineage: Eukaryota > Viridiplantae > Streptophyta > Magnoliopsida > Asterales > Asteraceae > Centrapalus > Centrapalus pauciflorus. Next base: position 180,031 of record JAANYP010002002.1, on the reverse strand, counting down.
ATATGATTTTCCCTTTTAAACATTTAACAATTTTGAAATTCCCTTGGCCTTTTTATTTATCAAGAAACTACCTTACGTGTCCCATACTTAGACATACTTCTATGATCAAGGCAGACACACAATTCTTATAAGTTTTCGGTATTGCAAATTTTCTTTAAAAGGCAAACGTCGGACAAAGTTCTGTATTTACATACAACAGAGTGTCTTAGTTTGTCTTTGAGTACATTTAAAGTTAGCAAGACAGCGGTGACAGGTCTGTATTTACGTACAACAATGCGACTTATTTTGCTAAGTTGAGTCAAAACAGAGGTGACAGGTCTGTACTTACGTACAACAAAGCGACTTGTTTTGACTCCCTCCTTTTTTATCAAAAAATTTTCTTTTCTTTTCTTTTAAGATGTATTTTGATGGTGCTACACATCCCCCAGAAAATTTGCATACCTCATTTAGAATCATTGTCTGTATGTCTCTAACATAGAAATTAAGACCATTTGGTCATACATCTAAGTTAGTTACACATATGACTTTTTCTTGAATATTTTATTAGCTTTTGAGATTCCCTTTGTGTATTATGCCTACCAACACATCAAACAGGATAGTGTATATCACTTAGAGTTTAAGGTGTATTATGTGTGAAGCTTAACACTTAGAATTTGTTTAGACCGTGCTAATTTTCGTCACTTTGAACTTATGAATCTAAGACTTAACTCATTTTTCGATATTCTCTTTTTTTTGAATTTTTATGTCTCTTTTTTTTGTTTTTCATTTTTAAGATAAGCTAATAAACTAAATACTAACTTACTATGAAAGCAAAGAAAATCTCCTAAGCTACTAACTTACTATAAAAGGAAAGAAAATCTATTAAACAACTAACTTACTATAAAAAGAAAGAAAAATATACTAAGGTCAAGTTACTCTGGATTACGCATACCATTTAGTTGAACTAACAATTCAAAGCGTGACTTATCAAAAGCTTTAGTGAATAAATCTGCATTATTATCTTCTGTTGCCACTTTTACAAGCTTTATTAAATTCTTTTCAGCACAATCACGTATGAAATGATATCTTATGTCTATGTGTTTTGTTTTACTGTGTTTAACTGGATTATTAGTTATAGCAATTGTAGATTGATTGTCTATCCTAATGGGAGTATGAGTGTAAGTCAAACCGTAATCCCGCAATTGTTGTTGTGTCCACAAAACTGGTGAACAGCAACTACAAGCAGCTACATATTCGGCCTCGCACGTTGACACGGCTATCGAAGTCTGTTTCTTGCATTGCCAGTATACGAGCCTCCCTCCAAGGAACTGACAACCTCTAGTTGTTGACTCCGGTTTAAGCTGCAACCTCGATAATCTGAATCCGTGTAGGCTTCCAATTCCAAATCACCATCAGCGTGATACCAAAGTCCCAGCTTCGATTTTGACTTGAGGTATCTCAGAATCCGCTTCACGGCTTTCATATGCATTTCTTTCGGATTAGCTTGAAACCTAGCACAAATACACACAGCAAACATAATATCAGGTCTAGAAGCAGTTTAATACAAGAGTGACCCGATCATGGCCTGATATAGAGTCGGATCCACATCAGTGTCACTTTCTGTACCTGGTCCGAGATTGGGATTCACTTGAATCGGAGTACTAAAATGAGCAGTCAGCTTTGTTCTTTCCATCCAAAAGCGCTACAGAATATCGTAGACATACTTCGTCTGATGGATAAACATGCCCTCCTTCCTCTGTTCAACTTGCAAACCCAGAAAAAAGTTCAGCTCTCCCATAGCACTCATCTCAAACTTTGACTTCATAACCTTCTCAAAATCTTTGCACATCTGTTTGTTTGATGACCCGAAAATGATGTCATCAACGTACACTTGTACCAAGATAAAATCTACTCCCTTCCTCTTCACGAATAATGTACTATTAATTCTCCCTCTTTCAAACCCGTTGTCTAAAAGATGAGTTGATAGCATCTCATACCATGCCCTTGGTGCCTGATGCAATCCATGTGGAGCCTTATCGAGACGATACACTCTGTCTGGATACTGTGGATCTGTAAACCTGGGAAGTTGTTCGACGTACACCAGTTCCTTTACCTTGCCGTACAGGAATGCACTCTTTACATCCAACTGATAGACCTTAAATCCTTTGAAGGATGCAAATGCGCGAAACAGACGAATTGCCTCGAGCCTTGCCACTGGTGCAAACACCTCGTTGTTATCGAATCCCTCTTCTTGGTTGAATCTCTTTACTACAAGTCTTGCCTTGTTGCGAGTAACAATACCCCAATCATCTCTCTTGCACTTAAAAACCCATTTGGTTCCTATTGCAACTTCTCCTCGAGGTAGCGGTACTAACTCCCACACTTCAGGCTTTCTGAATTATGACAGTTCTTCTTGCATCGCTTCAAGCCAAGAATTATCTTTCAGTGCCATTTGCAAATTCTTTGTGTTAGTGCATCCTGTGTGACGATAGCAGTCTAAGTATAGACGATATTTTGTAATAGTCAAGTTGTTCGTAATTGCATATAAATACGTGTTTGTTGTATGTTTGATATATGTTAGATATAATTTGTATGTACGTTTGAACTTGGTTGTAAATGATGTTTTACATTAAGTTCAAACATAAGTTCAAAGATAAATTCAAACATAAGTTCAAAGGTAAGTTCAAACATAAGTTCTGGAACAAGTTCAAAGACAAGTTCTAGAATAAGTTCAAAGGCCTGATTCGAACTTATGGTGGACAAGTTCGTGGGTTCGGGCCTTCTCGAACTTGTCCAAGACAAGTTCGAATCTGAGGGTTATAATTAAGTGTTTATCCATTTTGATTAGTAACTTTTGCAGAGAATTAAGGCTTAGGGCGATTACGAACTTGCAGAGGTTTTTGTGTGCGTTCTTGGAGAGAATCACGTGTCGGGGTGTTCTAGTGTGCGTCTATCATCGTGTGTGTCTCCGTGTTTCGTGTGCATGGTCTATCCGTCAAACTGCTAACGAGGATTCCGCACTCGTTGGACGGCGTCGCGTCAAGATAGGATTCGTAGGTAGGTGACCTTACAAGTGGTATCAGAGGCAGGTTGTTCTTAGTGTTTTTCGTGTTCATAATCAACATCCTTGGTTTCTTGGCGTTTTGGACGGGAAGAATCACATTTTTATTTAGTTTTTCAAGTTATACAAGCAAGATAACGGAGAAAAGTTCACATTGGTTCACCTTTTTGGTCGAAATCAGTATTTTTAGTCTTAAAAATATTGGTTTAATCTGAAAACTTGAAAAAATCAAACTTTTGGCCTTTTTTCGAACTTGCGGCGCTAGAATATAGGGGGTATTATGGTTTGTTCGAATTTGTCAAAAATTCGAACTTGTCAGAATATACGCTCCTCACGAACTTAATTTAGGGTTTCATTCGAATTTGGCTGGGATTCGAACTTGCTAGCATTCGAATTTGTCAGACTCCGAACTTGTCAGAAATCTCGAACTTGTCACACCTTCGAATTTGTTGATTCGAAACTTAATCAATTTCGAATTTAATATCAAACGAATTTAATCTTAAACTAGTTCGAACTTACCTAAGTTCGAAAGGGTTAATGTTAAATTAATTTTAAATTAAGTTACCTAAGTTCGAATTTAAAAAGTTTACAAATGATGACTAGTTTGCAAAAGTTTATTGAAATGGACCACGAGGTCAGCAAGGAAAATTCTCCGCCGAAACTGATGAGGTTGGAAGTTTACTACTGGTGGAAGGATAGGTTTGCTGACTTTACGCGTTTCAATGACATGCGAATGTGGATTTGTATCGATTACGGATACATTCCACCTACTCAGGAATTTGAGAGCCGTCAGAGAGTCTTGACATATCAGAAGATGAAGGATGATGACAAGAAACTGTATGAGGCCGAGAACTGAGCGTTTTCCATCATTCGCATGGCACTACCTCAGGAGACTCTACACACATTCAGGATTCATCGTACAGCTAAAGAGCTATGGGATGCACTTGAGAAACGTTGTGAGGGAAATCCGAGGGTTAGAAAAGGAAGGACCAAGATGCTGAAATAGCAGTTCGCAATTTTTAAAGCATTGAAAAACGAAAAGCTGAATGAGACAATCACAAGGTTCTATCATTTATTGACAGAGTTGGATAATCACGATGTCGAGTATCGTGAGATTGAGAAGATTGAGAAACTTCTTGATGCTTTACCGGCTTAGTGGGAAATGTACACAGCGCTTATAAAGCATGATGAAGAGAAATTCGAAACACATACACTCGAGGGAGTTATTGGTACGCTGAGGGCTTACAACTTTCAGTTACTTAAGAAAGAGAGGGAATATGATCAAGTCCAAAAATGTATTTTGAAAAGTCAAAACCTTCGGTCGCGAGTGAACTGAAAACAGCTACAGCTTTCTTCACGGGAGAAGCGTCTATTCTAGTGGACGTAGAAGAAAAAAACAGTCGAGCTTTCTTAGGGTATTCTAAACCGGAAGATAAACCGACTCACTTAGCATCTACTTCTAAACAATACACAATGATGCCTATGAGTGCACAATCAGCCGAAACTCATCTGAATCTTTTGGCTTCGTTTGTTGCAGCATATGGAAATTGTGTACAAGGAAAAATCAACGATCCTGAATTATGGGAAGAGGACTATGATCAGGTGGATCCTGATGATTTGGAGGAAATGGATCTTCAATGGCAACTGGCCATGGTAACTCAGCGAGTTAAAAGGTTCATGAAGCGAACAGGCGGAAATCTGATTGGGTTCGACAAATCCAAGGGCAAGTGTTATAACTGCCAAGGATTAGGTCATTTTGCATGAGAATGTCAATGACCCAAAGTTGAAAAGTATCAGAATCAATCTCAGGGAAGATATCAATCTGGTAGTTCGGGTGATCAAGCGAATATCGCGGGTCTGTTAAAAAACGTATCATCGGACAGAAAGCTTGATGGGAAATATGATTGGAGTACACATCCTGAGTCAAACGCTAGAGCCTTCATGGATGAAGTGACAGAGACTGGGGATGTCGGAGCAGAGGAAGTAACAGTGAACACTCAGAATGATACAAGTCCTATGTTGGTGGAGAAGTCAGACACCCAAACCATTCTGGAGTTTGCCGCACAAATGGCTAATGTGGAATCAGATCACAAAAAGGTAACTCTGAACTTTTCTACATTCCGTGACTTATGTGTTTTATGTGCTACTTCCAATGATAGATTGAATTTAGTTCTAGAAACACATAACAATTTAACTGCTCAAATAGAATCCTTAAAATTTGATAATGCTAGTCTCCTAGATATTAAAGAAGATCTTAGGAATAAGCTGAAAGCAGATGCTCAAGATGTTATAGTTCTAAAAGACAAATTAAGTGAACAATGTGTCAGGATAGAACTGATGTATGAGCATGTTGATGCTTTACCCAAAGAACTTATGATAAAGGAGGTCGAGCTAGCAGAATCCAGAGTTAAAGTTGCAGAGGTAAATAGTAAGTTAGAAAAGTTTAGGAACTCTTCATTAAATCTAGGGAAAATCTTAGATGCTCAACGTCAATCTAAGAAACCTGTAGGTTTAGGTTATAAAGAGAGTCCTCCACCTTCCAACGATAGTTATGTGCCTCAACCTCAGGATAAAACTGATAAACCAAGTGAGTCAGTGGTAGCAACTGAAACTGTATCTGAATCTGATAAGGATAAATCAACTAAGGTGACTAATAATAACGTTACGAATAATAAAGTCATGTTTGTGCAGTCTTCTAGTGACAAAATTCTAGGAGAAGCTAAACCTGAAGTTAATAATCAAAAGGAGGAAATAGTCACAATAGCTGAAAAAAAAGAACATGACACTAGTGAGACACCAAAATCAAAGGGCACTCATAAGAAGTCTATTGATAAAATGTCTTGCTTTAGATGCCATGAAAGGGGACATGTTGCATCTAGTTGTCCATATAAGAAGGTAGAGTCTACAGCTATTGTTGGAAAGCCTGAACAACATAAACCCTCACCACGTGTAGCTAGAACAAGTGGTTCTCAAAATACTAAGAAGATTGTGAATGCCACACCAAAGACTGCTGTTAGACAAGTACCTGTGTCGGTTAGACCAAATGAAGTGGTTAGGACTAATTCACCGATTAGAGTTCCTAATCAGTCTAGGTCAGGAACACAACAAGCTTATAGGAGTACAACACCTAGAAGGACTTACACTCCAGTTAGGTTTCACACTCCTCAAAGACATCAGACACCAGGTAGAGCCCAGGGATATCAATCTGAAATGCCTTATAATAGAAATTATTCATGGGCACAACAACAAATGCCTACCCAAAGGCCAAGAGTGAACTTAAATCACTCTACACCACAACAGGTTCTCAATCAAGCACTCAAGTCACCTGAAAGGAGAGATGGGTATTTGAAGGAGTTCACGTATGTGGATGAGAATGGTATTACCAAGTCAGTCTTGGCTTGGGTTCCCCGTGATAACTAATCTCTTTTCTTTCATGTGCAGGAGATAACTACAGTTCTAAACAACAAGTGGTTTGTCGACAGTGGTTGCTCTAGGCACATGACTGGGGAAAGTAGTCTGCTCACAGTCTTCAACGGAGGGAACAGGGGATTCGTATCATTCGCTGGAAACAAAGGAGGACATATCACTGGTACTGGAGTGGTCACTAATGGGACTATCAAACTTGATCAAGTGTATCCTGTTGATAAGCTTGATCATAATCTCATTAGTGTATCTCAAATCTGTGATAATAAAAACTCATTGATTTTGACTGATACTAAGGCGTTAGTGCTAAAACTGGGATTTAAAGTACCTGCAGAGTGGATACTGATGAGAGCACCAAGGAAGAATCATTTGTACATGCTAGACATGAATAAATCGGATTCATCGATGGGACCATTATGTCCTCTATCCAAAGCTTCAGAGACGGAATCCATTCTATGGCACAGACGCATGGCACATTTGCACCTGAGGAAAATGAACTACATCATTAAACATGGGCTGGTGCAAGGTGTCCTGATAAAGAGTTTTCAGTTTGATGACAAGTGTGTACCATGAAAGAAAGGCAAACAACACAAGAAGTCGCACAAGTCAAAGACTCAGAACTCTATAGCTTCCACTTTCGATTTGTTGAATATGGATTTATTCGGACCTATCAACAAAAGGAGTATAGGTGGTAGTTGGTACTGTTTAGTTAGCACTGATGATTATTCATGCTTTTCATGGGTTTTCTTTTTTAGGTACGAAGGACGAAACAGCTGGAAAGTTGATTGGGTTCTTAGACCAAGTCGAAAACCCCTATGGGACGAGGGTAAAACGTATCAGGAGTGATAATGGAACAGAGTTTAAAAACACAGTAATTGGTGTATGTTGCCTATCTAAAGGCATAGTGCATCAATTTAGTGCACCATATGAGCCACAACAAAATGGGGTGGCAGAGCGGAAAAACAGGACTTTGATTGAGGCAGCAAGGACCATGCTCTCGGACTCAAAGCTTCGTACCATGTTTTGGGGGGAGGCAGTGAATACCGCGTGTCACGTTTTAAATCGGGTCCTTACTATCAAATCACTAAACAAAACCTGTTATGAAGTTCTGAATAAAAGACCACCAAATTTAACTGGTTTCGAACCGTTTGGGGTACCATGTACTTTACTGAAAACTAAACATCAACCTAAGTTTGGTGAAAAGGCTGATGAAGGATATTTCCTAGGTTATGTGCCTAACTCACCAAACAAAAGGGTTTTTAACAAAACAAACGGTACGGTAGAAATTGTGTATAACATTGATGTTACAAGTTATACACATGAACCCCAAACTGGTCCGGAATGGATATTCTATTATGACTCATTGTTTGAATCATTTAACATTCCTTTGGATGGAAATGCAGGTTCAATTGAAAATGACTTATCGTCATTAAATCTGAGTGACGACGGTCAAAATTTTCCAAAGACGAGCATTCCATCAACTTCTGAGCCTACAACGACAGAAGATGGGTCTCCAGCAGAGAATGATTCGGAAATACATACAAACGAGAATCAGAGTACTACTTCTACTTCCGAAGACAGTGATCATGAGGAAGAAAATGTACCGTCTAAGGTCGTTACCCCGTTAGGTGAAATAGGATCAAACATAGGAGATAATCTTAGGGTCGATGAGATTGAAACATCGAGAATAAACAAGGATCATCCGGTTGAGAGCATCATAGGAAATCCACATTCTGGTGTGAGAACTAGGAGTAGTTTAAAAAACAACACAGTGCTGTTGTCGATGATTAATGACTCCGAGGCTTTTCACACTTGTCTTTATTCGTGTTTTATGTCACAAGTAGAGCCGAAGAATGTGCAAATGGCACTGAAAGACAATTCTTGTGTGGAAGCGATGCAAGAAGAACTGTCACAATTCAGAAAGCTAGAAGTGTGGGAGTTAGTGCCGCTACCGCGAGGAGAAGTTGCTATAGGAACTAAATGGGTTTTTAAGTGCAAGAGAGACAATCGGGGTATTGTTTCTAGCCTTTGCGTCCTTCAAAGGATTTAAGGTCTATTAGTTGGATGTAAAAAGTGCATTCATGTACGACAAGGTGAAGGAACTGGTGTATGTCGAACAACCGCCCGGGTTTACAGATCCAAAGTACCCAGAGAGAGTGTATCGTCTCGATAAGGCTCTGTATGGATTGCATCAGGCACCAAGGGCATGGTATGAGATGCTATCAACTCATCTTTTAGACAACGGGTTTGAAAGAGGGAGAATTGATAGTACATTATTCGTGAAGAGAAAGGGAGAAGATTTTATCTTGGTACAAGTGTACGTTGATGACATCATTTTCGGGTCATCAAACGAACAAATGTGCAAAGATTTTGAGAAGGTTATGAAGTCAAAGTTTGAGATGAGTGCAATGGGAGAGCTAAACTTCTTTCTGGGTTTGCAAGTTGAACAGAGAAAGGAGGGCATGTTATCCATCAGACGAAGTATGTCTACGATATTCTGGAGCGCTTCGGGATGGAAGAAACAAAGCTGAATGGTCACTTCAGTACTTCAATTCAAGTGAATCACAATCTCGAACCGGGTACAGAAAGTGATATTGATGTGGATCCGACTCTATATCGGGCCTTGATCGGGTCACTTATGTATTTAACTGCTTTTAGACCTGACACAATGTTTGCTTTATGTATTTGTGCTAGGTTTCAAGCCAATCTGAAAGAAATGCATATGAAAGCTGTGAAGCGGGACCTGAGATACCTCAAGTCGAAACCGAAGCTGGGACTTTGGTATCATGCTGATGGTGATCTGGAATTGGAAGCGTACACGGATTCAGACTATGGTGGTTGTAGCTTGAACCGGAAGTTAACAACTGGATGTTGTCAGTTCCTTGGAGGGAGGCTCGTATCCTGGCAATACAAGAAACAGACTTCAGTAGCCGTGTCAACGTGCGAGGCCGAATATGTAGCTGCTGGTAGTTGCTGTTCACAGATTTTGTGGATACAACAACAATTGCGGGATTACAGTTTGACTTACACTCATACTCCCATTAGGATAGATAACCAATCTACTATTGTTATAACTAATAATCCAGATAAACACAGTAAAACAAAGAACATAGACATAAGACATCATTTTATACGTGATTGTGCTGAAAAGAATTTAATAAAGCTGGTAGAAGTGGCAACGGAAGATAACAATGCAGATTTATTCAATAAAGCTATTGATAAGTCACGCTTTGAGTTGTTAGTTCAACTAAATGGTATGCGTAATCCAGAGTAACTTGACCTTAGTATCTGACTTCTTTCTTTTTGTAGTAAGTTAGTAGGTTAGTTTATTAGCTTATCTTAAAAATGAAAAACAAAAGAAAAAAGAGAGTAAACCATAAAAAATTCAAAAAAAAGAGATAATTAGAAAATTGAGTTAAGTCTGAGAGATATATGTTCAAAGTGACAAAAATTAGCACCGTCTAAACAAACTCTAAGTGTTAAGCTTTCACACGTAAAGTACCTTAAATTCTAAGTGATATACACTTTCCTGTTTGATGAGTTGGTAGGCATAATACACAAAGGGAATCTCAAAAGCTAATAAAATATTCAAGAAAAAGTCATAGGTGTAACTAACTTAGATATACCACCAAATGGTCTTAATTTCTATGTTAGAGACATACAGACAATGATTCTAAATGAGGTATGCAAATTTTCTGGGGGATGTATAGCACCATCAAAATACATCTTAAAAGAAAAGAAAAGAAAATTTTTGATAAAAAAGGAGGGAGTCAAGACAAGTCTCTTTGTTGTACGTAAGTACAGACCTGTCACCTCTGTTTTGACTCAAGTTAGCAACATAAGTCACTTTGTTGTACGTAAGTACAGACCTGTCACCACTGTCTTGCTAACTTTAAATAAACTCTAAGACAAACTAAGACACTCTGTTGTATGTAAATACAGAACTGTGTCGGACGTTTCCTTTTTAAAGAAAATTTGCAATACCGAAAAGTTATAATCATTGTGTGTCTGTCTTGATCATAGAAGTATGTCTAAGTATGGGACACGTAAGGTATTTTCTTGATAAATAAAAAGGCCAAGGGATATTCGAAAGTGTAAAATGTTTAAAGGGTAAATCATACCGACAATCGACTTGAAATGTATATCACGACAAACAATCAAAGGAATCAAAAATTCCTAAGTGTGAAAGTGTAATACTGAAAGTGCGTTTGACACGGCTATCTGATTGAACCTTCTTTGACTATCTCGCAAAAATATTCAGTTAGTTTAGGTCGTAAATTATTAAAAATATTTTTGAGTAGTTTAAGTATTCTTTCTATTCAATTTTTATTCTATTTTATTCAAGTAGGAAAAAGGTCAAAGTTACTAGGATGCATTTTTGGTTGAATAAACAAATATTGCGTGAAAATCTGTTGCTTAGTGTGAATGATTCTGCAAGGTTTGTAAAATTCCGTTACACGAAAAAGTTAAAAAAGTAGAATTTTATTCAAGTATTTTCAAAATTTTCACTTAAGTTTGAAATTCAGACAAATTCGAACTTCACTTCGAATTTTTCAGGAAGTTTGAACTTATGCTAAGTTTGATGGTAGTTGGTATAAATAGGTCAATAGTACTTCATTTAAGGCACCTACCCTCGAATTTTTTCATTCGAACTTATCGCCGGCGATCTCGAACTTGTTCTTCGAACTTGTCGTATTTCGAATTTCTCACTATTCTTCGAAGTTTTGCTTCCTTTTCTCGAACATACTCATATACTTAGGTATAGTAATCAATATTATACAAAGTATGGGTAGTTTAGGACATTATTATTGCAAAAATCGAGTTTATTTGATGTTTATTTGAGTTGAAACTTTGTGGTTTAAAATCACAAGTTTTGACGGATAAAAGTTCAAATAAATCATATATAACATCGATTAGAACCTAATAGGACTAGATTATACTATTGGTTAAGTCAAATGGGGTTAAAATCTTGGATTTTAGTTTGAGAGTGACCGACTTCGAACATGTTCTTCAGGTTCGAACTTGTCAGAAAGTTCGAACTTGTTGAAATATCTACAAGTTCGAAGTCAGTCAAGTTCGAACATATTCCTCGAATTTCTTTAAATTCGAATGTTTTGAAAATAAATTCGAACTTGTGTAGTTCGAATGTGTTGGATTTCGAACTTATGTAAGTTCGAAATTATGCAAATTCGAAATAAACAAGTTTCATTTTATTTTTAATTACTAATATAGGTTGTTGTTTCTGTGTGCAGATATGGGTGATCGGGGATTTTTTAATAAACATAACATGGTTATGTCTGTGGATCGGGAATTGCCTGAGAACAAGAGTGGATGGACAGCCAATAGTCTTTTCGGCTGATATGTTGCGACAAATACTACAGTGGGATCGGAGGAGCAAGAAGCGGGGCCTATAGATTTTCCGTTACATATCAGGTAAGCGGCATTTTTGAGAATGGGATATGAACAAGACATCACGAAGGCTTCATATGTGAAGAGTGGCTTGATTGCCAAATGGCGTTATCTTGTGCACGTCATTATGGTTTGTTTTGCACTGAAGAAGGCGGGATTTGACACTATGGTGTCTAAACTGCAATCGACATTGATTGCCTTGGAGTACAACAATCGCTTCAGTTTTTCTGAAATGTTTTTTGGGGTGTTTGTGCACCAAATCACAGCTCCGGTGAGGGAACGATTTTTGATGTACCCACGATTTGCAATGATGATAATTCGTCACTTTTTGCCAAATCTGCCACCACTTCCAGATCTAAGTGGCGTGACCATAATTGATAAAAGGATTTTTGCTGACTTCAAGACCCACAACGCGAGAAGGGCTGAGCAGATCAGGCCCCAAGTGGCACCTTTGTTCGGGGCAGTTATTGATCCTGATTTTAAAGCTTCAAAAGGTGATAATTGGACCGGAGAAGTTCAGCAACAACAACAGCAGCCACAACAACAGCAACAGCAACAGCCACAACAACGTCAGAGGCAAAGAGCTCTTGCTAGAAGAGCTCCGGTAGCTAGACCATCCTCTCGCCGACAAACAGAATCTACTGCAGCTGGTCCGTCAACGGAAGCTGCCGGCCAGTCGAGTTCGGCCCCCCAATATGATCAGAGGGCGCAAACTCTGGAAGAGATTTAGGCTCAAGGAACTGCTGCCGAGCAAGATATTGCTGCAGAATTATTTCAAGACATTTTGGAGCCTCCGACTGAGTTCCATGATATTTTTAGAGACATTGATGAATACCAGCCATCAGATGCTGAGTTATTGGACACTGAGGTCCAGGATGAAGAAGAAGAAGAAGGTAAAGCGGAAACGGAATAGGCTCCGGTTGAAGGGCATGTTGAGAACGCCTCAGAGTCTAGTTCTGATGCCGAGGATCCAGATATCTCAATTAGCAGATATGGATCGAGGTTAGTGGTGAATAGAAGGAGATCAACAAGACCATCTCTGATTGATGAGGAGACCGAAGAATCTGAGTATGAAGAAGAAGAGGACGTTCCACTCGTACCTAGGCATAGGGCGAGGCGGCATATATTTATGCAGGGAGCTCCATCCACTTCGGCTCCTCAACCTGTGTTACCGGCTGCTCTATCAACTTCAACCACTGCTCAATCAACTTCAACCACTGCTAAATCAACATCCGCCTTCATAACATCAACATCGACTACGTTCATAGATAATCAGCAGTTCACAGAGTTGAAAGGAAAAGTGGACTTCCAAACAGTCCGAATTTATCAATTCCACAATTGTGAAAGAGCTACAGGAGCATAATGCTAGACTTGATCAAGAGAATGACGAGTTAAGAACAACAGGGCTGATCAACAGTATGAGATAAGGACGATGAATACTCTCTTTGAGCAATTATTTTAAAATCTGCAAGCTCGGGGGGAGAGTAGTTGTAAGGAATATCAGGTGAGGAGAGAAAATGACGACGGCAATGACCCAGATGCTTAAAGAGAAAGTGAGCTAGCACATCTTTCTCAAAAGACTGCTCAGCAAGCACAAATTCAGGGGGAGCCTAGTCAGTAAAGTGTGGGAGAAGGGGGTGAAGGGGAGGCTTCAAAGACTGCTGAACATGAAATGATTGAAGCTTTGATTGGTCATGATGATGAAGATGAGTTTGGTTTTGATCAAGAAGACATGGAAGAAGGTGAATTCATTCAAGAAGATGTGGTGGATTGGAAGTCAGATGACGAGGTTGTTGAAGATGAGGATGACAATGTAGATGAAGTGGTTATCCCAAAGCAGCCTATCACCGAACAATATATACATAACGATCAGAATGTGATAGATCTGGATGAGCTAAACTTAGCATATATGGATGAATCAGAATCTGAAATAGTTGAAAAGGAACAGACAAGAGAAGAAATGATAAAGCTATGGTTCAGGAAGGAAGAGAAGAAGACTGACCTAGCAGTGAAGCAAAGAATGAGACTGCCAAGTCCAGGAAATCTTTCAGGAGGGATCTTAAGCTGGTTCTTTGATAGAGAACTGCAGCTATTCGTGCTCAAGAAAAGAGATGGGCTTCAGTACTTAAGGAGAACTTTGAAGGTTTTCAATACACTGCCCAAATGTGAAGTGAAGGAACTGGCCTGGAAAGAGCTTATCAACTTGGGAGACGACCCCTACGCTGAAGTTATAGCTAAAGTCATTAGAAAGGAGGGGAGGTCTGGGAAGTTTCAAATAATAAAGCCAAGGTCAGGGAAAAGAGTTGAAGATCAGTCAAGAATAGATCCTTACACTGGCAAACCTTGGGCAAGAATAGTCTACAAGCCAGTCAGATGTCTGAAGAAAGTGTCGATGAAGTCAATGCCACAGGATGTACATGGAAACATAAAGTGGTGGTATGTGGATAATGAGACGGCTGAAGCAGTGATGGAGGATCAGGGTGAAAAGACTATTTTGAAAGTATACAATCCACTGCATCTGATCAACTTATCCAAGGACGACCTGAGAAAGCTTCATGATCAGCCGATTTTCTTTCACGAAGGCTGGAGATCAGAAGGCAGGAAGTTCCAAAAGGTGGTAAGAGTTTGTATAGAGCAGGGATTATATGCTGGTAGTAGTTTGTATAGTTCTAGTATTTAGACAAAATCTATATAGTTAGAAGCTATCATCAAGGGGGAGTCTGTTAGTGCATCCTGTGTGACTACAGCAGTCTAACTATAGACGATATTTTGTAATAGTCAAGTTGTTCGTAATTGCATATAAATACGTGTTCGTTATATGTTTGTTATATGTTTGATATATGTTTGATATAAATTGTATGTATGTTTGAACTTTCTTGTAAATGATGTTTTACATTAAGTTCAAACATAAGTTCAAAGATAAGTTCAAACATAAGTTCAAAGATAAGTTCAAACATAAGTTCAAAGGTAAGTTCAAACATAAGTTCTAGAACAAGTTCAAAGACAAGTTCTAGAATAAGTTCAAAGGCCTGATTTGAACTTATGGTGGACATGTTCATGGGCTTGGGCCTTCTCGAACTTGTCCAACACAAGTTCGGATCTGAGGGTTATAATTAAGTGTTAATCCGTTTTGATTAATAACTTTTGCAGAGATTTAAGGCTTAGGGCGATTACGAACTTGCAGAGGTTTTTGTTTGTGTTCTTGGAGAGAATCACGTGTCGGGGCATTCTAGTGTGCGTCAATCATCATGTGTGTCTCCGTGTTTCATGTGCGTGGTCTATCCGTCAAACCGTTAACGAGGATTCCGCACTCGTTGGACGGCGTCGGGTAAAGATAGGATTCGTAGGTAGGTGATCTTACACTTCGGCTCTACTTGCGAGATGAAACACGAATAAAGACAAGTGTGAAAGGCCTCGGAGTCGTTAATCATCGACAACAACACTGTGTTGTTATTCAAACTACTCATCGTTCTCACACCAGTATGCGGATTTCCTATGATGCTCTCAATAGGACGATCCTTGTTAATCCTTGATGTCTCAATCTCATCGACCCTAAGATTATCTCCTATGTTTGATCCTAGTTCACCTGACGGGGGAACGAGCTCAGACTGCACATTCTCTTCCTCATGACCACTGTCCTCGGAGTTTGAAGTAACTGTCTGATTCTCCTTTGTAGGTATTATAGAATCATTTTCTGCTGGAGACCCATCTTCTGTCGTTGTAGGTTAAAAGGTTGATGGAATGCTTGTCTTTGGAAAACTTTGACCGTCGTCATTCAGATTTAATGATGATAAGTCATTTTCAATTGTACCTTCATTTCCATCCAAAGGAATGTTAAATGATTCAAACAATGAGTCATAGTCAAGTATCCATTCCGGACCAGTTTGGGGTTCATGTGAAAACTTGTAACATCAATGTTAAACACAATTTCTATCGCACCGTTTATTTTGTAAAAACCCTTTTGTTTGGTGAGTTAGACACATAACTTAGGAAATATCCTTCGTCAGCCTTTTCACCAAACTTAGGTTGATGTTTTGTTTTCAATAAAGTACACGGTACCCCAAACAGTTCGAAGCCAGTTAAATTTGGTGGTCTTTTATTCAGAACTTCATAACAGGTTTTGTTAGTTATTTGACAGTAAGGACCCGGTTTAAAACGTGACATGCGGTTTTCATTGCCTCCCACCAAAACATGGTAGGAAGCTTTGAATCCGAGAGCATGGTCCTTGCTGCCTCAACCAAAGTCCTGTTTTTCCGTTCTGCCACCCCATTTTGTTGTGGCGCATATGGTGCACTAAATTGATGCACTATGCCTTTGGATAGGCAATATACTCCAATTACTGTGTTTTTAAACTCTGTTACATTATCACTCCTGATATGTTTTACCCTCGTCCCATAGGAGTTTTCGACTTGGTCTAAGAACCCAATCAAATTTCCAGCTATTTCATCCTTCGTACCTAAAAAGAAAACCCATGAAAATCGTAAGTAATCATCAGTGATAACTAAACAGTACCAACTACCACCTATACTTCTTTTGTTGATAGGTCCGAATAGATCCATATGCAACAAATCAAAAGTGGTAGTTACCGAGTTATGAGTCTTTGACTTGTGTGACTTCTTGTGTTGTTTGCCTGTCTTCCACGGTACACACTTGTCATCGAACTGAAAACTCTTCAGTGGGACGCCTTTCACCAGACCATGTTTAGTGATGTAGGTCATTTTCCTTAGGTGCAAGTGTGTCATGCGTCTGTGCCACAAGATGGATTCTGTTTCTGAAGCTTTGGATAGAAGACAAACTGGTCTCATCGATGTAACAACCCAACTTTTATCTGATCTTAATTTCTGTATTTGATCCAATAATGTAATTTAATTACATTATTTGCCTTGTAAATTAATTAATTAATGATAATTTAATTAATTAAGTTTAATATGATATAAATATTATAAAGAATTTAAATGATTAAAATTAAAAGAGATATAAAATACAAAATTTAATGGGTTAACTACATAAAAGATAAATGAGATATATTTAAACTCAAATTAAAGGTCATTAAAACCATTTAAAGATTTCACTCACTCTCTCTCTAATCTCTCTCTATCTCACTGCTCATCCAAGAAATCATCACAATTGTTCATTTAAATCTCAATTAAAGGAAGAATCAATACAACAAGGTGTTACAATAAGCATCAAACATCATCAATCTACAAGAATTTGAGGTAAATTTTACTTAAATTTCGATATTTAGATTGTTTGGTTTGGTTTTTGTGTAAAAACTGAAATCAAGGTTTATGTGGAGATTATATGTTGCATGTGTATATAATTGGTAGATTAATATGTAATGAAGAATATAAAAGTTAAAGAAATGAAAATTTATGGCTAGATCATCCAAAATTATGAAGAAATCGAATCAGGTGACATTCCCAACAACATGACCTAAGTCTATAAACTGATAGTTGAATGATTTTAATTTTCAGTTAAGATGTCAGGATCAGGATCAGGTGACATTCCCAACAACATGACCCCACAACAAATGTTCGAAATGATGCAACAATTGTTAGCCCAACACTCTGAGCAACAAAATAAAATAATGCAAGAACAGTTTCAGTCCAGAGATGAGGCCGAAGCTAAAAGACGTAATGATAAGAAAAATAAGCGAAAAGATAAGCAAGTCCAGAATGAAGAATCTGATTCTGATAACACTACTTCTGAAACCCAAATCGAGCAGCCTAAAGGCTGTAAGTCTAAAGATTTCAAAGCTAGCGGTGCTTTGAATTTTGAAGGAACAATTAATCCAATTCAGGCGATGGATTGGATTAGCCACACTGAAGAAATCTTCAGGATTTCTGATTGCTTAGACTCCAAGAAAGTAAGCTATGCATCCGCTTTGTTCGTCGGTGCTGCTCGTGCTTGGTGGATGACTCAGAGAAGTATCTATGGAGAGGAGGTGATTCAGACTTTGGAATGGGATCAGTTTCTCGATATGTTTTACGCAAAGTACTGTCCAGTCGACCAGCGAGACAAGATGGAAGTACAACTGATGCAGCTGACTCAAGGAAGAAAGACTGTTGATGAATACGAGCATTAATTCTCACAATTGTGCGGCTACTCTCCGTATCAAGTAGCTACCGAGGGGAGAAAGATGAATAGATTCTGTGTAGGACTCAACCCGAGATATCGACATCCGATGAGCGCAATAAAATACAAGAGTTACTTGGAAATGGTAGAAGCAGCTAGACAGATCGAGCGAGGGTATTTAGAGTACGGCGATCAGTTTTATGCTCCGTCTACTAACCCGACATGTCCTTCTCCTCCGAAGAAGCAAAGATTCGGTAGATTCTTCAAGACGAACAAATCCCAGTCTCAACAGCCACATCAGTATAGTTCACAGCCAAAAGCCCAAGCCTATTCACTAACGAACGAGCCACGATTCTGCAAGCGATGTAGAAAGTCACACATGGGGCTGTGTAACCCATCTGATGTTACTTGTTTTGCGTGTAACCGAATTGGTCATAGCAGTGAAGAATGCCCACAGCAGGGACGTGGATGTGCGAAATGCGAAATGCGGGAAAAGAGGACACTTCATGTATCAGTGTCGCAGCGGGCAACGATTTCAGTCGCAATCATCAGCGGGAGGTTCTACAGTAAAGAGTTCTGCTGCAACACCGACAGCAAGGACGCGTGCATTTCAGATAACAGCAGAAGAAGCGAGAGAAACACCTGACGTAGTTACCGGTACGTTTCTGTTAAATACGATACCTGCTCGCGTACTATTTGATTCTGGCGCAAGTCGTTCCTTTATATCGACTTCTTTTGCATCAAGATTATCTAAATCCCCGTCAAAGCTTCCTGTTGTAATTGATATCGAAACAGCCAGTAACAACTACGTTATGGCTGATTCTGTCTACCGAAACTGCACCCTGCTCGTAAATATGTTGGTACATCCTGTGTGACGATAGCAGTCTAAGTGATACTGCATTGTGATTTTAGCAAGTGTGTGTTAGATATGTTTATATGTGCTTGACTGTTATTGATTGTGTGTTTGAACTTGATGTAACATATTACAAGAAGTTCAAACATAAAGATCAAAGATTAACTCAAGCATAAGTAAAAACATAAGTTTCATCACTTAGGTGTTTAAGTGATTTGGCTAGATTCGAATTACATATGGGTAGACATTCGAATCTGTGATAGATTCGAATGTAGCCTTAGATTTGAATGTGCCCAGATTCGAGAGTGTCATTGTGGACAAACTCGAATGGGCCTTGGGCCAGATTCGAGTTTGGCCCACATCAGACTCGAATCAGGGTCTATAATTAGGGATAGACTCGAGTCATTAGCTGACTTTTAGCAGAATTCGTGAGGAATTAAGCTTAAGGCGATCTCGAGTTTATCATCAGCTTTAGGTCCGTTTCGGAGAGAATCAGTTCGTAGGATCGTTCGTCAGTCGTTCGTTCAGCCTCTGATAGTCTCCGTGTTTCGTAGTTGAGAGTTTGTCCGTCTAACCGTTAAGGAGGATTCCGCACTCGTTGACGGATCCGCGTCTAGATAGATCTAGTAGTGGTAGACCTTACAAGTGGTATCAAAGCCTACGGAGTGTTCTTCGTGATCTTCGTGTTCATCAAATACATTCTAGGTTTCTTGACGCTAGTTGGACGGTTTTTCTCTCAAAATCGAGTTTTTGAGCTTAGCAAATTTATATTCAGAAAATACTTTGTGGTTTTTCTCGTTTTTGGTCGAAACCATTATTTTTCGTTAGAAAAATACTGGTTTAATCTGAAAATCGTTAAAAAATCAGAGTATTAGCTGTTTCTCGAGTTTGCGGCGCTCGAATCTAATAGGGGTAATTAGGGTTACACTTTAGTCTCGAGTCTAACCTAAATCCGCTCCTTTCGAGTCTGTATCAGTAGGTTTCGAATCTGTGTCGAGTTTGGGCTTCATTCGAAGAGGGTCTCGAGTCTGTCTAGTTTCGAGTCTACTTCGAGTCTAGTATAGTTTTGATAAGTGTTTCGAATCTGCTGATTCCCTCGAGTTTGCTGACCTTCGAATATAAGGACCATCGAATCTAAGGATAGTTCGAATCTGACATAATTTCGAATCTAATTGAATTTTAACACTTAATCGAATTTAATCCCAAAAGATTTACCCTTAATTAGTTTCAAATCTACCTAGATTCGAAAAAGTTAGTCTAAATCAGTTTCGAAATAAATTAATTAAGTTCAAACTCAATTTCTTTTGAAAAGATGTCAAATCTTCAGAAATTCCTAGAAATGGACCACGAAGTCGGGAAGGCAAACGCACCGCCTAAGCTGATGAAGGTCGAGGATTATTACTGGTGGAAGGACCGACTTACTGATTTCGTACGTTTCAACGATATGCGCATGTGGGTGTGCATCGACGAAGGGTATATTCCGCCGGTGTCAGAAGTTGAAGGCCGTCAAAAGGTCTTGTCATACCAAATGATGAAGGAGGATGACAAGAAATTATTTGAAGCCGAAAACAAAGCTTTCTCTCTAATCCGAATGGCGTTGCCGCAGGATATTCTACACACATTTAGGACTCAGAGGACATCAAAAGAACTTTGGGAGTCGCTAGAGAAGAGGTGTGAGGGAAATCCTAGAGTTCGGAGAAAGCGTACAGAGTTGTTAAAACAACAGTTCGCAATATTCAAGGCGTTAAAGGATGAACAACTGGATGACATCATCACCCGTTTCTATCATCTATTGACGGAACTTGAGAGCCACGGGATTGAGTTTACCGATACTGACAAGAACAACAAGCTTCTCGATGCCCTACCAGCCAAATGGGCTATGTACGTGGCAATGATCAAGCTAAATGAGGACAAGTATTACACTCAATCTCTGGATGATATAGTGGGAACGTTGAGGGCATATCACTTCGAGCTTCTGAAGACCGAGACTGATTACGAACAAGTCCAGAATCCAGCAATGTATTTTGGAAAGATGACAAAATCTTCAGCGGCAGCCGAACCGAAGACTGCTATAGCGTTTTTTCACTGGAGAGACATCGACACCAGCAGAGTCTGATGACACACTGAATCGCGCGTTGTTAGGGTTAGGAAGATCGGAAGAACCGCAACCTCAAGTACAACAGGCATCCACACCTCAGAGCTATTCAAAGATGCCCATGAGCGCAAAGTCGGCGGAAGAACATCTGAATCTTCTTGCTTCTTTTGTGGTCGCATACGGAAATTGTCTTCAAGGGAAGATTAATGATCCGGCTCTTTGGGACGAAGATTACGATCAGGTCGATCCTGATGATCTTGAGGAAATGGATCTTAAGTGGCAACTGGCCATGGTAACCCAGAGGGTTAAGAGATTCATAAAGAGAACTCGAAGGAATCTGCAGATGAATAACAAGGGGATAGGGTTTGATAAGTCCAAGGTGAAATGCTACAACTGTCAAGGACTAGGACACTTCGCCAGGGAGTGCCAGAGACCAAAGGTAGAGACATACCAGGGGCAGTCAGCATCAGGGACAATTCCAAAACCAGTCCCAACAACGATACCTTCCGAGTTCCTCATCTGGACAAGCCAATCTAGCTGGTTTACTATCCAACGTCACTTCAGATCGTCAGCTAGATGGTACGTATGATTGGAGTTCACATCCTGAGTCCAATGCTAGAGCCTTCATGGCTGAAGTCACAGAAACTGGATGTGATGGGGACGAGCAGACCACACGGGACAGCAGTCCGATGTGGGTAGAAAAGGCGAATGATCAGACAGTGCTGGAGTTTGCTGCTCAGATGGCCAACGTGGAATCTGACAACTCAAAGGTTAGTCTGCCTTATTCTCTTTTTCGGGAATTGTGTGCGTTATGTGTTACATCTAATGATAGGTTAAATCTAGTCTTAGAATCACATAAGACCATAACTGCTCAGAATGAAAATTTAAAAATTGAAAACGCTAGCCTAAATGATATCAAGCAAGATCTAAAAGAAAAGCTTAAGGCTGATGCTCAAGATGTAGTAGTTCTAAAAGACAAACTCAGTGAGCAGTGTGTTAGGATAGAGCTAATGTATGAGCACGTAGAGGCCTTGACAAAAAGTCTTAAGGACAAGGATATAGAGCTAGCAGAGACAAAGGTTAAGGTAGCAGAGGCAAATAGCAAGTTGGAGAAGTTTAGGAATTCGAGCCTAAATCTAGGGAAAGTCTTAGATGCCCAAAGACAGACTAAGAAGCCCGTAGGTCTAGGTTTTCACGAAATACCTCCACCTTTCAATGCTAACTATGTGCCTCAGCCTCAGGAGAACACTGACAAATCAGTAGACTTAGAGGACCTACCTACACCAACACCTGAGCCTATGGTAGAAAATACACCTAAGGTGGCTTACTCAACCGTCAAGGTCAAGAAAGTGAAATTTGTGTCTTCTTCCAGTGAAACACCTGCAGGAAAACCAAAAATTTCTTGGGCTGATCAGGTAGATGAGCCAGACACTATAGATGTACCAAAGGAAGTAGACACTAGTGAGACACCTAGATCTAAGGGAACACACAAAAAGTCCATAGATAAGATGTCTTGCTTCAGATGTCACGAGAAGGGGCATGTTGCTTCTCACTGTCCACTTAGGAAAGACGATGTTAGCACTAAGACAGTGAACCCAACACCTGTCAAGCCCTCAACCAGTGTGGCAAGATGCAGTAGTTCTCAACCTACCGAGAAAACTGTGCAGGCCGCACCCAAACAAGTTGTGAAAAACACACCGGTTAATGTTGGACCAAAGGAAGTGATTAGGACAAATTCACCGAATCGTGTCAATAATCAATCTAGGTCAGCACCTCAACAAGTCTATAGGAGCACAACACCTAGCAGGTCACATACTCCAGTTAGGTCTCATACTCCAATTAGACAGTATGCACCGGTAAGAGCTCAGGGATCACAGTCCGAAATGCAATATAATAGGAATTATTCTAGAGCTCCACAACAAATGGCTACACCAAGGCAAAGAGTGAATTTAAATCACTCGGCACCACAACAGAACTCAGTTCAAAGGCCCAAGTCACCTGAAAGGCGAGATGGGTACTTGAAAGAGTTCACGTATGTGGACGAGAATGGTATTACCAAGTCAGTCATGGCTTGGGTTCCCCGTGAAAACTAACCTCTTTTCTTTCATGTGTAGGAGATAACTACAGGTCCAAACAACAAGTGGTTCGTTGACAGTGGTTGCTCCAGGCACATGACGGGGGAAAGAAGTCTACTCACAGACTTCAAGGGAGGTAATAGGGAATTCGTATCATTCGCTGGTAACAAGGGTGGAAATATCACGGGTACCGGAGTGGTCACTAATGGGACAATCAAGTTGGACCAAGTTTATCACGTTGATAAACTGGTTCACAATCTCATTAGTGTATCTCAAATCTGTGATAAGAAGAACTCGGTGTTATTTACTGACACTGAGGCGTTAGTGCTAAAGCCTGGATTCAAAATTCCTGAAGAATGGGTATTGATGCGGGCGCCAAGGAAGAACGACTTGTACTTGCTGGATATGAACAAGCCGGAAACATCGATGGGGCCAATCTGTCTATTATCCAAAGCTTCAGAGACGGAATCAGTGCTGTGGCACAGACGCATGGCTCACCTGCACCTAAGAAAGATGAATTACATAACGAAGAATGGACTGGTGCAGGGTGTGCCCATGAAAAGTTTTCAGTTCGAGGACAAGTGTCTACCTTGCATGAAGGGCAAACAGCATAAGAAGACACACAAGTCCAAGAAGTAGAATTCCATAGCCTCAACATTCGATTTGTTGCACATGGACCTTTTTGGCCCAATCAACAAAAGGAGTATCGGAGGTAGTTGGTATTGCTTAGTTATCACTGACGATTACTCACGTTTTTCTTGGGTTTTCTTTTTAGGTACGAAGGCGAGACGGCTACAAAGCTCATCGGGTTCTTAGACCAAGTGGAGAACTCCTACGGAACAAGGGTTAAAATAATTCGTAGTGATAACGAGACTGAATTCAAAAACACTGTAATTGGTGTATCTTGCCTATCAAAGGGCATAGTGCATCAATTCAGTGCACCATATGAACCTCAACAGAATGGGGTGGCCGAACGTAAAAATAGAACATTGATTGAAGCTGCAAGGACTATGCTTTCGGATTCAAAGCTTCCTACCATGTTTTGGGGGGAGGCAGTGAATACCGCGTGCCATATTTTAAACCGAGTCCTTACAGTCAGATCTTTGAACAAAACATGCTATGAAATTTTGAATAAACGACCACCTAACTTAACTGGATACGAACCGTTTGGAGTACCATGCACTCTTTTAAGAACAAAACATCAACCGAAGTTTGGTGAAAAGGCTGACGAAGGATACTTCCTAGGTTATGTGCCAAACTCACCAAAGAAACGGGTGTTTAACAAAACAAATGGTACTGTGGAGATTGTGTATAATATTGAAGTCACAAGTTATACACATGAATCCCAAACCGGTCCGGAATGGATATTTGACTATGATAAGTTATTTGAGTCATTTAACATTCCTATGGATGATAATGCAGGTACAATCGAAAAGGACATGGCGACGTTGCATCTGAACGACGATGGCCAAATCTTTCCGAGGACCACGTTTGAATCTACATCCGAGCCTACTGCGACTGTAGATAGATCTCCAGAAGTTGCTGATCAAGAGGCACCTACCACTGAGAATCAGACTCAAGCATCGAGTTCCAACTCTGAGGAAAACATCCGTGAGGAGGAAAATGTAGAAGCTGAGCCTGTTCCCCCATTAGGTGAAATAGGATCTGACTTAGGAGATAATCTAAGGGTTGATGATATAGAGACCTCTAGGATTAACAAGAACCATCCATTAGAAAGCATCATAGGAAATCCTAACGAGGGTGTGAGGACAAGGAGTAGTGTAAATAACAACACAGTGTTGTTTTCGATGATAAACGACTCCGAGGCATATCACACATGTCTCTATTCGTGTTTCATATCGCAAGTAGAGCCTAAAAATGTGCAAATGGCACTTAAGGATAACTCTTGGGTTGAAGCGATGCAGGAAGAACTTTCGCAATTTAGGAAACTAGAAGTGTGGGAGTTAGTTCCGTTACCTCGAGGGGAAATTGCCATAGGAACCAAATGGGTTTTTAAGTGCAAAAGGGACGATCGAGGTATAGTCACGCGCAACAAGGCAAGGTTAGTTGTAAAGGGTTTCAACCAAGAGGAGGGAATCGATTACAACGAGGTTTTTGCACCAGTAGCAAGGCTGGAAGCCATTAGGTTGTTTCTAGCGTTTGCCTCCTTCAAGGTTTTTAAAGTATATCAGTTAGACGTTAAGAGTGCTTTCCTGTATGGGAAAGTGAAGCAGTTGGTGTATGTAGAACAACCGCCCGGATTTACAGATCCAAAATATCCTGATAGAGTATATCGCTTAGATAAGGCTCTTTATGGATTACATCAGGCACCTAGGGCGTGGTATGAGACTCTATCCAACCATCTTTTAGAAAACGGTTTTGAAAGGGGTAGGATAGATAGTACTCTGTTTGTTAAGAGAAAGGGTGAAGACTTTATCTTGGTACAAGTGTACGTCGATGATATCATCTTTGGATCATCAGACGAACAGATGTGCAAAGATTTCGAGAAGGTGATGAAGTCTAAGTTCGAGATGAGTGCTATGGGGGAGTTAAATTTCTTTTTAGGGTTACAAGTTGACCAAAAGAAGGAAGGGATGTTTATCCATCAGACTAAGTATGTCTATGACATATTAGAGCGTTTCGGGATGGAAGGAACAAAGTTGACTGCCCACTTCAGCACGCTGATTCAAGTGAATCACAATCTCGGGCCGGGTACTGAAAGTGATACCGATGTGGATCCGACTCTATATCGGGCCATGATTGGGTCACTTATGTATTTAACTGCTTCAAGACCTGACATTATGTTTGCTGTGTGTATTTGTGCTAGGTTTCAAGCGAATCCGAAGGAGATGCATATGAAAGCTGTGAAGCGGATTCTACGATACCTCAAGTCGAAACCGAAGCTGGGACTTTGGTATCACGCGGAGGGAGATCTAGAGTTGGAGGCATTCACGGATTCTGACTACGGAGGATGCAGCTTGACGCGCAAATCAACGACTGGAGGTTGTCAGTTCCTAGGAGGGAGACTGGTGTCCTGGCAATGCAAGAAACAAACGTCGGTAGCCGTGTCAACGTGCGAGGCCGAGTATGTTGCTGCTGGTAGTTGCTGCTCACAGGTTCTGTGGATACAACAACAATTGCGGGATTACGGTTTGGCTTACACTCAAACTCCAATTAGGATAGATAACCAGTCTACTATTGCTATAACTAATAATCCAGTCAAACACAACAAAACAAAGCACATAGACATTAGGCATCATTTTATTCGTGATTGTGCTGAAAAGAACTTAATCAAACTGGTAAAAGTGGCAACAGAAGATAATAATGCAGATTTATTTACCAAAGCGTTTGATAAGTCACGGTTTGAGTATTTAATTCAACTGAATGGAATGCGCAACCCAGAGTAATTTGGCCTTAGTAGTAGTAAGTTTATTTTCTTTTTTTTTAGAGTCATAGTATTTCTTTCATTACAGTAATCTGCTAATTTAGGAAAGTTTCTATTTTTAGTAAGTTTCTATTTTTAGTAAGTTAGTAGGTTAGCTTATTTTACTGCTTTGTCTTATGAAAAACAAAAGAAAAAAGAGAGAAAATTACAAAAATACAAAAAAAGAGAATATCAGAAAAGGAGTTAAGTCTTAGATACATAGGTTCAAAGTGACGAAAATTAGCACAGTCGTTACACACTCTAAGTGTTTAGGCTTTCACACATTATGCAACTAAATTCTAAGTGTTATACTTTATTTAGTTTGATGTGCTGGTAGGCATAATACATATAGGGAATCTCAAGGCTAATAAAATATTCTAGAAAGAGTCAAGCGTGTCACTAACTTAGATGTATGACCAATCGGTCTTAATTTTTATGTACAAGACATACAAACTTTGAGTCTAAATGAGGTATGCAAACTTTTTGGGGATGTATGGCAACATCAAATAAATCTGAAAATGGAAAGAATAGAAATATCATATAAAACTGAGAGTCGAAAACATGCAACTCTGTTGTACGTAAGTACAGACCTGTTGTCTCTGTTTAGATTCGGGTTAGCAGACATGTCGCTTTGTTGTACGTCAGTACAGACCTGTCACCGCTGTCTTGCTAACTTTAAAAATAAACTTGAAGTCAAACTAAGACACTTTGTTGTATGAAAATACAGACCTGTGTCCGATGTTTGTCTTTTAAAGAAAGTTTGCAAATACCAACAAGTTAGAATCTTTGTCTGTGTGCCTTGATCATAAAAGTATGTCTATGTCTGAGTCACGTACGATAATTTCCTGATAAATAAAAATGCCAAGGGATATTCCGAAATGTAGAATGTTTAACGGGGTAAAATACCAACAATCGGCTAAATAGGTATGTCACGACAAACAATCAAAGGAATCAAAAAATTCCTAAGTGTGAAGGTTTAAGTACTTAAAGTAAGTATCAGACATCGCTATCTGATTAAATCTTTCTTAGACAATACTCATCAAAAACATTTCGTTTAATTTTTAGCTTAGGTTGTAAATTCGTTAAGTATAGCTTAAGTCTAGAATAAATTTTTTGGTCAAAATTTTATTTTATTTATTTTATTTTATTTTATTTTTACCTTAGTTTATTTTATATTATTTTAGGTTAATTTTTACTTAGGTAAAAGGTCAAAAATTCTGAGGGTGCATTCAAAGTTGGATAAAATAAACATTGCGTGAAATATGTTGTACCTAGGGTAAAAGAGTTGGCATAGTTTATCTGTTACACGATACCATAGAAAAGGGTTGGAAAAGTTGAAGTTATTTCAAAATTTTCGAAATTTTTCTAAGTGTTTGGTAGTTTCGAATCTAGGACAGACTCGAAGTGGTAAGACTTCGAATCTGTCAGTAGATTCGACTAAGGACTTAGACTCGAAGGTTGGTAGTATATATAGGTCAACAGTGAAGTCATTTATTTCTTACTGTTGTCGAATCTACTTCCTCGAATCTAACACCGACGATTTCGAATCTATCTTCGATTCTAGTCTTGCACCTAGGTATAATCAACTTGATTGTACAAGATTCATGTAGTTTTATACACAATTTTAGGCTAAATCATCGATTTTTGAAGTTTTAAGGGTCGAAATAGGGTTTTTACAAAATTACCAAGTTTGGACCGATAAAAAGTCAAATTAAAGGGATATATCTGTGATTAGTAACTAGTAGGACAATTGAATGTAATTTTCTAGGTCCAAAAAGGTTAAAATTAAGAGATTTGGTCTTTGAAATGAATACGGCCGTTCGAATCTGTTCATGGGTTTCTCGAATCTGTCATTAGATTCGAGATGACCATGACCTTCGAATCTGTCCATTACACTCGAATAGGGACACTTTGAATCTGTTACTTTCGAATATATTGTTTATTTGCACTATTTAAATTTAAATGTTATTAAACTTGTAGAAATTTAATTGTGTTGGATTTTGTACTTAAACAAGTTCAAAATAAAACAGATTTAAATTTAAACAAGTTTATTGATTTTTAATGAATCTAATGGTTTTGTTTACTGTGCAGAAATGGCTATTCGAGCGTTCGTTCCTAAGCACAATATGGTGCTTCATCCAGATCTGAATCTCCCTGAGGCGCAGGGATTCCGTCAAGTGCTTGATTTTCTTGTTGAATCAAGGATCGGATTTGCACTGTCGCATAATGTGCAGCTTGTGTTACCATACATTCGTCAGTTTTACGATCATTTGCAGGTTGACTGCTCGGTCACTCCGACAGTTCTACGCACTCGTATTGCAGGACAACCATTGGTATTCTCGGCTGATATGCTTCGTCAAGTGCTGCAGCTGGGCACTCAGGAAGAAGAAGCTGGTCCAATAGAATTTCCTTTGAGTATAAGGCAAGCGGCCTTTCAAAGAATGGGGTACAGCCTCGATGTGAAAAAAGTGTCATATATGAAGAGTGGGTTGATCGGGCAGTGGAGGTTTCTTGCGCATGTGTTTATGGTGTGCTTTGCTCCGAAGAAAGCAGGGTTCGACTATATTGTGGCAAAAATTCAGTCGGGGATCGTCGCTATGGTGTTTAATCGCCCATATAGTTTTTCGGAGATGTTCTTTTCGGAATTTGTTCATCAGATATCCGCTCCCGAGAATCAACAGTTTTTGCTTTATCCGAGGTTCATTATGATGTTGATAAGGCATTTCTTGCCAAATCTGCTGCCGTCAAATGACTTTCAGAGCGTTGCTATTATGGACAAGAGGATTTTCGCTGACAGTTCCTCACACAGAGGAAGGTTAGCTGTTCCTGTTGAGCGTCCATTGTTTGGAGCAATTTTGGATAGGGAGTTTCAAGCCCCGGATGATGCCAACTGGGCAGGGGTCGTTGAATTTCAACCGCAACAACAACCACAACAACGTGCACAACAACAGCAACCGCGTGCTCAGAGACGTCGACAAAGACCGTCAGCGAGTCAAAATCAGGCAACCAGGCCTTCCCCAAGTCAGCAGCCTCAAGCACAGGAAGCAGGGCCTTCGAGTGCGGTTCCAGAATCTAAGCAAATCGCACAAACATTAGAAGAAATATGGGCATCAGGGCCTCATGCGAACGAAGATGTGGCTGCAGCTCTAGTTGGTGAATTGCTTAGTTCACTAGAAGGAGAAGAAGACGTATTAAGAGATGTGGAAGAGTATGAGCCAGAACAGGCTGATAATGTTGTGTCATCATCTGCAACAGCATCGGAAGAGATGGAGGAGTTTGAAGTTGAGGCTCCTGAATCAGTGTCCACTGAACCTACTGTTCAAATTGGCACGTATGGATCTAGGTTGGAGTAAATGAAGCAGGATCGAGGAGGAGAGACGCAAGGGAATCGGATGATTCAGACTTTGAAGAGGAGGAGGTTACTCCCTTGGTGACTAGGCAGAGGGCCAAGCGTCACAGGTTTATGCAAGGGACATCTTCAGCGTCCGATGCACAACAACCTCAACCTCAAACTCCAGAACCACAAGCCACCGCTCCACCATCACCACCACCTCAACATGAGCCATATATTCCATCCCCAATTCGCCCAACACCCATACAATCCATTCCATCTACTTCCACCACCTACGCTGACAACCAACGCTTTGTACAGCTTAAAAGACGAGTTGACTTCTAGCATATCCAGATCATAGGCCTAACAAAGGCGATCAGCGAGCTCCAGGCGCATAATGCAAATCTTTATAAAGAGAATGCCGAGCTGAAGAAGATTGTGGAGAATGTCAGGGAAGAGAACACAGAATTAAAGTCGTTTATTGCAGATCAATCATCAGAAATCCGATCAATGCGGTCCCTCCTTGAGCAGCTCATGAAAAATCTACAAGCTCAGGGGGAGACAAGTTGTAGGGATCAGGAGGTGCAGCGTAGAGATGATGATGACGAAGGCAATGATCCCGGTGCACATAATGAGAATGAGCCTGTAGATTTTACTGCAGCTCAAGCTACACAAGTTCAGGGGGAGCCCAGTCAAGCTGAAGGAGAAATGGGAGAAGCAAGTTCATCAAAACAGCCTACAGAGTTTGAGATCAGTGAAATGATAGACGCTCTTATGGATCTCGATGATGATCCTATGGACGTAGGTTTTGATTGTGATGATGAAGAGCTGGAAGAAGGCGAGTTTGTGCCAGAAGAAATAGTAGACTGGCAGTCGGATGATGAAGTAGTTGCTGATGAGGATGATGAAGCTGACGAGATAGTTCTACAGCAGAATCCTATCACGGATACTTACATGATAGATGGGGATAATATTGTTAACGTAGATATAGTGAATGCGGCGTTGAATGCTCAGCCATCAACAGAAGAACCTGCTAGAGAGCTATCAAATGAACAGAAACGAAAGTTATGGTCCAGAGCTGAACAGAAAGATTTAGAGCTTAAGAAAACAATGAGAGTGCCGGGTACAGGAAAGCTATCTGGAAGCATATTAAGCTGGTTTTTCGATCGAGAACTGCAGCTTTTTATAATCAAGAGAAAAGACGGGCTTCAGTACTTTAGGCGAACTCTAAGAGCTTTCAATACACTACCAAAGGTCGAGATCAAAGCGTTAGCTTGGAAGGATCTGATTAATATTGAGAATGATCCCTATGCAGACTTAATTGAGAAAATCATAAGAAAAGAGGGAAGATCCAGAAAATTCGTACGCCTGAATCCAAGAGTGGGAAAAAGAGTAGAAGATCCTTCAAGGATAGATCCTCTAACCGGTCGACCTTGGATGAGTATTCAGTACAAACCAGTCAGATGTCTGAGGAAGGTGCCTCTCAAGCGGATGCCACAGAATGTTTTGTAGAATCTACATTGGTGGTACGCTGACACTGAGACCGGGGAAGCAGTTATGGAAGATTTTGAAGAAAAAGTCATTCTTAGAGTCTACGACCCGCTTCACCTGGTAAACCTCTCTAAAGAAGATCTTCAGATTTTGTATGCTTGCAAGATTTCCAGTGACGCACATATGGACGGTGAAGCTAGTAAGTATGAAAATGTAGTCAAGGTATGCGTCGAGAAAGGTTTGTATGCTGGTAGTATTTTGAATCAATAAATAAACAAAGTTCTTAAGTCAAATGTGTGAATTATTAGAAGCTATCGTCAAGGGGGAGTCTGTTGGTACATCCTGTGTGACGATAGCAGTCTAAGTGATACTGCATTGTGATTTTAGCAAGTGTGTGTTAGATATTTTTATATGTGCTTGACTGTTATTGATTGTGCGTTTGAACTTGATGTAACATATTACAAGAAGTTCAAACATAAAGATCAAAGATTAACTCAAGCATAAGTAAAAACATAAGTTTCATCACTTAGGTGTTTAAGTGATTTGGCTAGATTCGAATTACATAAGGGTAGACATTCGAATCTGTGATAGATTCGAATGTTGCCTTAGATTCGAATGTGCCCAGATTCGAGAGTGTCATTATGGACAAACTCGAATGGGCCTTGGGCCAGATTCGAGTTTGGCCCACATCAGACTCGAATCAGGGTCTATAATTAGGGATAGACTCGAGTCATTAGCTGACTTTTAGCAGAATTCGTAAGGAATTAAGCTTAAGGCGATCTCGAGTTTATCATCAGCTTTAGGTCCGTTTCGGAGAGAATCAGTTCGTAGGATCGTTCGTCAGTCGTTCGTTCAGCCTCTGATAGTCTCCGTGTTTCGTAGTTGAGAGTTTGTCCGTCTAACCGTTAACGAGGAATCCGCACTCGTTGACGGATCCGCGTCTAGATAGATCTAGTAGTGGTAGACCTTACAAAATAATATCGTATTCAACCTCGATCTTATACCGATTCCGCTAAAAGAGTTTGATGTTATCATCGGCATGGACTGGCTAACGAACAACGAAGCAACGATCGTATGCAACCGTCGGATCATCATAATCAAGTCCTCAGACGGCCGAGTATTGGAGATCAAGGGAGAGAAAAGAAAAGGTGCTCACTGCTTCATTTCTGTTGAAAAAGCGCATAAGTATCTATCTATGGGTCACGAATCTTACGTATGCTATGTCTCATCTGAATCTAACTCTGAAGCTCAAAAGAAATCCTTATCTGATATCCCTATCGTCTGTGAGTTCCCACACGTATTTCCTGATGATATTTATGGAGTGCCACCAGAACGTCGTCGAGTTCGGCATCGACTTAGTTCCTGGTGCGGCTCCAATTGCCAAAGCTCCCTACAGACTTGCACCTGCAGAAATGCAGGAAATGTCAAAGCAATTGCAAGATCTGTTAGAAAAGGGATTTATCCGACTTTGTTCATCTCCTTGGGGTGCACCTGTCTTATTTGTCAAAAAGAAAGACGGAACTTTCCATATGTGCATCGACTACCGCGAGTTGAACAAAGTTACTAAAGAATAAATATCTTCTGCCCAGGATCGATGATCTGTTTGATCAGCTACAAGGAGCCAGCTACTTCTCGAAAATAGATCTACGTTCTGGGTATCATCAGTTGAAAGTTAAAGATGAGGATGTTCCAAAGACAGCCTTCCGAACAAGATACGGTCATTACGAATTTCTCGTGATGCCGTTCGGCTTAACAAATGCACCAGCGGCGTTCATGGACCTCATGAATCGCGTGTGCAGACCGATGCTGGATTAGTCAGTTATCGTATTCATAGACGATATTTTGATTTATTCCAAAACGGAGGCTGATCATGCTATTCATTTGCGGCAATTGCTAGAGTTACTAAGAAAAGAAAGACTCTATGCAAAATTCTCTAAGTGTGAATTCTGGCTCAGACAGGTAGAACTTTATATTGTCTTGAGTCATTCCTAAGCGTTCTTTGATTGAAACAAAACTTGAAATTTAACTCTGATTTCTTTCTAGATTCAATTCCTTGGTCATGTCATATCTGGCGAAGGAATTTCAGTTGATCCTTCTAAAGTCGAGGCCGTTCAAAAATGGAAAACGCCTCGCAATGCCTCTGAGATTAGAAGTTTCCTTGGATTGGCCGGTTACTATCGGCGATTCATAAAGGACTTCTCGAAGATTGTTGGGCCGCTCACGATGCTAACACGAAAGAATACACCTTTCGTATGGGCAGATAAACAGCAAGAGGCATTTGAAACATTGAAACAGAAACTGATTCAAGCGCCGATCCTAGCCTTACCAGAAGGCAATGATGATTTCGTTGTCTATAGCGATGCATCTGGTACTGGCTTAGGATGTGTTCTCATGCAAAGGGGAAAAGTTACTGCCTACGCTTCAAGGCAATTGAAAGACTACAAGAAAAGTGCACCAACTCATGATCTTGAGTTGGCTGCCGTTACCGTTGCACTGAAAATCTGGCGGCATTATCTTTATGGGACTCGGTGTCAGCTCTACACCGATCATAAGAGTCTCAAACATCTCTTTACTCAAAAGGATCTGAATATGAAACAGTGACGGTCCTTGGAGCTTATTAAG
This sequence comes from Centrapalus pauciflorus, assembly GCA_020465985.1. NCBI lineage: Eukaryota > Viridiplantae > Streptophyta > Magnoliopsida > Asterales > Asteraceae > Centrapalus > Centrapalus pauciflorus. The sequence continues at coordinate 146,193 of JAANYP010002002.1, read as the reverse complement.
GACTTTGATTGCGAGATCCTTTATCATTCCGGCAAAGCTAATGTTGTCGCGGATGCTTTGAGTAGAAAAATTTATCCAGAAAAGTGCTGCTATGCCCTAACTTCGGTTATATTCTCTTCTGATCTTATTGAAGACATCAGAGTTGCTCAAGCTGAAGCACTGAAAGAAGAGAATCTCTGTTCTGAAAATCTTAAAGGGCAGCTACAATTTCTAACTCTGATTCATTTGGGACTTCATTGTCTCAAGGGAAACCGAATCTGGATCCCTAAGTATGGTTCAATTCGTAGCACTCTTCTATCTGAAGCTCACAAGTCCAAATTATCTGTTCATCCTGGCAGCTCAAAGATGTATTTCGATCTGAAAGCTGATTACTGGTGGCCAGGAATGAAGAAAGACATCGGTCAATATGTTGAAAGCTGCAGAATCTGTCAGATGGTTAAGGCAGAACACCAGAAACCCTTTGGGGATATGCAACCACTGCCAGTTCCTGAGTGGAAGTGGGAGCATATAACAATGGACTTCGTCACGAAGTTGCCGAAAACCAAAAGACAGCACGACTAATTAACGAAGTCAGCTCACTTTATACCGATGAAAGAGACAAACTCCCTTGATAGATTGGCACAGATGTACATTACTGAAATCATTTCTCGACATGGTGTGCCGAAATCAATCGTCTCTGATCGTGATAGTCGTTTCACTTCGAGATTCTGGCAAGCACTTCAAGAAGGGATGGGTAATCGGATTTCTATGAGTACTTCTTATCATCCAAGTGCAGATGGTCAAAGTGAGCGTACTATCCTTACTCTAGAAGATATGCTTCGTGCCTGCATTCTTGATCTAGGTGGTAACTGGGATGACCATTTGCCGTTGGTCGAATTCTCATATAATAACAGTTATCATTCAACGATCAAGATGGCTCCTTTTGAAGCTTTGTACGGAAGAAAGTGCATAACTCCTACCTGTTGGCGTGAAACAGGCGAATCGCCAATAGCGGGTCCTGCCCTTCTACAGTTGACTCATGAAAAGATTCAACTTGTCAGAAGGAATATTCTTGAAGCTCAAAGCAGGCAGAAGTCATATTATGATAATCGACACAGATCCATAAGTTTTGCAGTTAACGGTTGGGTGATGCTGAAAGTATCTCCAATGAAGAATGTGGTAAGATTCATAAAGAGAAACAAGCCAGTTCCGAGATTCATTGGTCCGTTCAAGATTGTCAAAAAGATAGGAAACCAATCTTATCGTCTTGAACTGCCAGCGGACTTATCTGGAATACATCCTGTATTCCATGTCAGTCATCTGAGAAAGAGTCTAGCAGACGAAAGAGAAGTTCAGATACCACACGTTAATTTGCAGATTGATGAGAAGCTTCGAGTGATTGAAGAGCCAGAACTTATTCTGGACTCGAAAACTAAGAAGCTTAGCAATAAAGATATACAAATGGTGCTCGTCCAGTGGAAACACCACAAAGGTTCACATCAGTCTTGGAAATCGAGAGATGTTATGAAAGCTACTTATCCAAGTCTGTTCGAACATAGCTAACTTCGAGGACGAAGTTTGTGCGTGGTGGAGCCCATTCTGTAAGAACCCAACTTTTATCTGATCTTAATTTCTGCATTTTATCCAATAATGTAATTTAATTACATTATTTGCCTTGTAAATTAATTAATTAATGATAATTTAATTAATTAAGTTTAATATGATATAAATATTATAAAGTATTTAAATGATTAAAATTAAAAGAGATATAAAATACAAAAGTTTAGTGGGTTAACTACATAAAAGATAAATGAGATATATTTAAACTCAAATTAATGGTCATTAAAACCATTTAAAGATTTCACTCACTCTCTCTCTAATCTCTCTCTATCTCACGGCTCACCCAAGAAATCATCACAATTGTTCATTTAAATCTCAATTAAAGGAAGAATCAATACAAGAAGGTGTTACAATAAGCATCAAACATCATCAATCTACAAGAATTTGAGGTAAATTTTACTTAAATTTCGATATTTAGATTGTTTGGTTTGGTTTTTGTGTAAAAACCGAAATCAAGGTTTAAAAATGTGGAGATTATATGTTGCATGTGTATATAATTGGTAGATTAATATGTAATGAAGTATATAAAAGTGAAAGAAATGAAAATTTATGGCTGCATCATCCAAAATTATGAAGAAATCAGAATTTTTATAAAACAAAATGTTCTTGAGAAAAATAAAGGAATTTGGATGATCTTGATAAATTTATAACGTTATTGATAGGGAAATTAGTATAAAAACAACCCAAAAATGATAATGCATCAAAATATTAAGTTGCAAGTCAATTATAAAAGAGTTTTAGTGAATTTTATGTAAAATCCGTATGAATATAACCAAGAACATGAAGAACAAATCTGGGAAAATGTTCTAAGTGTGGGATCCGAATTCGGGTATAACCGAATTCGAATGGTGCCCCATTTCGGATCCCATGTTTCGGACCTATACCTCAATTCGGATGATGTACAAATTCGGAAGTTGCCACTTCGATTCCTATGTATTTCAGATGATCTCGGTTCCAAATCCGAATTTGGATGAACCATTTCGGATAGGCCCGAATTCGGGTGCCTGATCCGGATAGGTCCGAATCCGGATGGACCGAACCCGGTGGATCCGAATCCAAATGTTTTATTTTAAATACTTAAAATCATAAATAATTGATATTTTATAATTACCATATCCATAATTTATAATGAAAGAATGATTAAAGCAATATGAGATATATTAATATTTATATCTCATTAAGATTTCAAAGAGTCAAAAATAAATGAATGATTGACGAGATTATCAGTTATCAGAATCAGATAAAATAAAGATTTTAAAGATAAAAGATGATGATAATGATATGAAATTGACATGATATGATATGATAAATCTGGAAAGGTTCAGTTAATTTCTGAACATTGATTTAAAGATTTAAAGCGGGTCAAAGATTTGAATTGACAGAGAACAGATTGAGATAAAATCCTGAGATAACTCACGTGGCAGATTTTACATCTGTTTGATAAAGACCCAGATCTGTGACTTATAGATATTCAGATTTAACATGCTTGAATTTCCGGTTGAGACATATTGTTGATGCTAGATTAAATTGACATTCATATTATCAGTTGGATTGTGACCTGTGCACACTATGGTTCGGTGTTGCCCAGTGGATCATGATAGCTATTTGACTTATCACTTCATATGATATTGCATTCATAGTTCATTTCTGACATTGCTTTGAAATTATTGCCATCATGACATTGATAACGTATGCTTCATCATTGCATATACTTGACATATTGATTCACCTTGATTAGCCCTGATTGGTCTTTTGTTCTAGACCTGGCTATTTCACCAATTCTATTGAACTTGGTAATGACCTCCGATGTTCCGCCACGTTGATTTACTGGTAGCTAGCCCAGTAAGTGGCTGATCCCCACGATTTAAGCGTGAGCGTGGCCTGAGCATCATCCGACTCTATGACTTCTATGTCTCAATCATGAGGGCTGTAGCGGCAGCCAAGACATATCACGCTAGATTGATGATCCGCTTGACATGCATGTTAATTTGAAAATCTATTTACTCACTAAGCGTTGCTTACAGTTGCTACTTGACATTTTTACAGGAAAAGGCAAAGGAAAGTCACCTGCCGGACCTAGTTCTTAGGTCTTACAAAGAGCAAGACTGAAGTTTTCATAGACCTCTACTCAGCAACCCTTTTGGTACTAATTGGATGATAATATGATGATCTGGGTAGATTTATTTGATTGTATGATGATGTAACTAGATTAGATAGTACCCTTTATAAGTTTAATTTGAAAACCTTAAAATTTTATTAAACTTAAATCCTAATATGTTGTACTTGTAATTCATAATTCCGCACTTAATTACTCTATCTTAGTTTGATTGATATCGTATTGCATGATGTGGGACCTAGACTCGTGCGAACTGTCCCGTAAGGGGTGGTCTTCACAATCGATGAATCTGATCTATTCATGTCCAGCATATACAAATCATTCTTCCTTGGGGCTCTCATCAATATCCGCTCTTCAGGTACTTTAAATCCCGATTTTAGCACTAACGCCTCAGTATCAGTGAAAATCACTGAGTTCTTCTTATCACAGATTTGAGATACACTAATAAGATTGTGATCAAGTTTATCAACATGGTAAACTTGATCAAAATTGATTGTCGCATTAGTGACCACTCCAGTACCAGTGATATGTCCTCCTTTGTTACCAGAGAATGATACGAATCCCCTATTCCCTCCTTTGAAGTCTGTGAGCAGACTCCTTTCCCCAGTCATGTGCCTAGAGCAACCACTGTCGACGAACCACTTGTTGTTTAGACCTGTAGTTATCTCCTGCACATGAATGAAAAGAAGTTAGTTAACACGGGGAACCCAAGCCATGACTGACTTGGTAATAACATACTCATCCACATACATGAACTCCTTCAAATACCCATCTCTCCTTTCAGGTGACTTGGGTGTTTGATTGAGAACCTGTTGTGGTGTAGAGTGATTTAAATTCACTTTTGGCCTTTGGGTAGGCATTTGCTGTTGAGCCCTTGAATAGTTTCTATTATATGGCATTTCAGATTGATATCCCTGGGCTCTACCTGGTGCCTGATGTCTTTGAGGAGTGTGAGAACTAACTGGAGTGTAAGTCCTTCTAGGTGTAGTACTCCTATAAGCTTGTTGAGGTCCAGACCTAGACTGATTAGGGACTCTATTCGGTGAATTAGTCCTAACCGTTTCATTTGGTCTAACCGACACCGGTACTTGTCTAACAGCAGTCTTTGGTGTGGCTTTTACAATCTTCTCAGTAGTTTGAGAACCACTCGTGCTAGCTACACTAGGTGATGGTTTATGTTGTTCAGACTTTCCAATAATAGGTCTAGACTCTGGTTTAGAGGGTGTAGACTCTACTTTCCTATATGGCCAGCGAGACGCAACATGTCCCCTCTCATGACATCTAAAGCAAGACATCTTATCAATAGACTTCTTATGAGTGCCCTTTGACTTTGGTGTCTTACTAGTGTTAGTGTCTTTCTTCTCAACTACAGTGACTACTTCCTCTTTTTGATTTTTAACTTCAGGTTTAGCTTCTCCTAGAATTTTGTCACTAGAAGACTGCTCAAACTTGACTTTCTTAATCGTAGCGTTATTATTAGTCACCTTAGTTGATTTATCCTTATCAGATTCAGATACAGTTTCAGCTGCTACCTTTGAATCAACTGGTTTATCAGTTTTATCCTGAGGCTGAGCCACATAATTATCGTTGAAAGGTGGAGGACTCTCTTTATAACCTAAACCTACTGGTTCCTTAAACTGACGCTGAGCATCTAAGATTATTCCTAGATTTAGTGAAGAGTTCCTAAACTTTTCTAACTTACTATTTACCTCTGCAACTTTAACTCTTGATTCAGCTAGCTCTACCTCCTTAATCGTAAGTTCTTTGGTTAAAGCCTCAACATGCTCATACATAAGTTCTACCCTGACACATTGTTCACTTATTTTGTCTTTTAGAACTATAACATCTTGAGCATCTGCTTTTAGCTTATTCCTAAGATCTTCTTTAATATCTGGGAGACTAACATTATCTGATTTTAAGTATTCTATTTGAGTAGTTAGATTGTTATGTGTTTCTAGAACTAAATTCAATCTATCATTGGAAGTAGCAGTGGAATGTAGAAAAGTTCAGAGTTACCTTTTTGTGATCCGATTCCACGTTAGCCATTTGTGCGGAAAACTCAATAATGGTCTGATTGTCTGACTTGTCCACCAACACAAGACTTGTATCACTCTGTTCATTGTCCTCTATGCCTTCCTCTGCTCCGTCAACCCCAGTCTCTGTCACTTCAGCCATGAAGGCTCTAGCATTCGACTCAGGATGAGTACTCCAATCGTAAGTCCTATCTAACTATCTATTTGATGATACGTATGTTAACAGACCAACGATGTTTACTTGATTACCCGAACTACCAGACTGATATCTTCCCTGAGATTGATTCTGATAGTTTTCAACTTTGGGTCGTTGACATTCTCGTGCAAAATGACCTAATCCTTGGCAGTTTTAACACTTAACCTTAGCTTTGTCGAACCTAATTTTATTGTTGCCCACATTCAGATTTCTGCCTGTTCGCTTCATGAATTTTTTACCCTCTGAGTTACCATGGCCAGTTGCCATTAAAGGTCCATTTCCTCCAAATCATCATGATCCACCTGATCATAGTCCTCTTCCCATAATGCAGGATCGTTAATTTTTCCTTGTACCCAATTTCCATATGCTGCAACAAACGAAGCCAAAAGATTCAGATGAGTTTCGGCTGATTGTGCACTCATAGGCATCTTTGTGTACTGTTGAGAAGTAGTTGCTGACTGAGTCGGTTTATCTTCCGGTTTAGAATACCCTAAGAATGTCCGACTGCTTGTTTCTTATACGTCCACTGGAATAGACGCTTCACCCGAGAAGAAAGTTGTAGTTGTTTTCAGTTCACTTGCGATAGAAGGTTTTGAATTTCCAAAATACATCTCTAGATCTTGGACCTGATCATATTCCCTCTCCTTCTTAAGGATCTGAAAGTCGTAAGCCCTCAGCGTAGCAATAACTCCTTCGAGTGTAAAAATTTTTAATTTTTCTTCATCATGCTTGATAAGCGCTGTGTACATTTCCCACTTCGCCAGTAAAGCATCAAGAAGTTTCTCTATCTTTTCGATTTCACGATACTCGACATCGTGATTATCAAGCTCTGTCAGTAAATGGTAGAATCTTGTAGTTGTCTCGTCCAGCTTTTCGGTTTTCAATGCCTTGAAAATCGCGAACTGCTGTTTCAACATCTCTGTCCTACCTTTACGAACCCTCGGGTTTCCCTCACACCGCTTCTCGAGAGCATCCCATAGCTATTTAGAAGTACGATGATTCCGTAAAGTGTGTAGAATCTCCTGAGGTAGTGCCATGCGAATAATTGAAAATGTTATGTTTTCGGCCTCATACAGTTTCTTGTCATCATCCTTCATTTTCTGATATGTCAAGACTCTCTGACGGCCCTCAAACTCTTCAGTAGGTGGAATGTATCCCTCATCGGTACCCATCCACATTCGCACGTCGTTGAAACGAGCGAAATCAGCAAAGCTATCCTTCCACCAATAGTAGTCTTCCAACCTCATCAGTTTCGGCAGAGAATTTGCCTTGCCAACCTCGTGGTTCATTTCCATAAACTTTTGCAAACTGGTCATCCTTTCTAAATTTATTGTATTCGAACTTAGGTAACTTAATTCAAAATTAATTTAAAATTAACCCTTTCGAACTTATATAAGTTCGAACTAGTTTAAGTTTAAATTCGAAATTGTTTAAGTTCGAAATCAACAAATTCGAAACACACGAAAACTCCTCTGCAAGTTCGTAATCGCCCTCAGCCTTAATTCTATGCAAAAGTTATCAATCAAAACTGATTAACACTTAATTATAACCCTCAGATTCGAACTTGCCTTGGACAAGTTCGAGAAGGCCCAAGCCCACGAACATGTCCACCATAAGTTTGAATCAGGCCTTTGAACTTATTCTAGAACTTGTCTTTGAACTTGTTCTAGAACTTATGTTTGAACTTATCTTTGAACTTATGTTTGAACTTATTGTAAAACATCAATTACAACTAAGTTCAAACATATATTCAATCAATAACAAACATATATCAAACAGAGAACAAACATATAACAAACATGTATTAATATGCAATTACGAACAAATTGACTATTACAAAATATCGTCTATACTTAGACTGCTATCATCACACAGGATGCACTAACACGATTGTGCTTCTGGTAATTGGAGATCCACTGCCATGACCATATTGTGCTTATTATAAAAAGCCTGATCACCCATATCTGCACACACAATCAACAAACAAAATTAGTAATTAAAAATAAAATGAAACTTGTTATTTTCAAATTTGCATAACTTCGAACTTGCATAAGTTCGAAGTCCAACACATTCGAACTTAGACAAATTTGAAATTATTTAAAACCATTCTAATTTAAATAAATTCTAGACATATATTCGAACTTGACTGACTTCGAACTTATAGATATTTCAACAAGTTCGAACTTTCTGACAAGTTCGAACCTGACGAACAAGTTCGAAGTTTAACCCCATTTGACTTAATCAACAGCATAATCTAGTCCTATTGGGTTCTAATCGAAGTTATTTATCACTTATTTGAAGTCTTATATTTTAAAACTCGTGATTTCAAACCACCTTGTTTTAAATATTTTAAACATCAAATAAGTTTGATTTTTGCCACAATAATGTCCTAAACTACACATACTTAGTATTATGATGAGTACTATACCTAAGTATACGTGTATGTTCGAGAAATAAAGGGAAAACTTCGAGGAATAAAACAAAATTCGAGAATCGGTAAGTTCGAGAATAAGTTCGAAATCGCCGGAGCACAAGTTCAAGAATTCAAATTCAAGGGTAGATGCCTTAAATGAAGTACTGTTGACCTATTTATATCAACTACCTTCGAACTTAGCATAAGTTCGAACTTCCTGACAAATTCGATGTTAAGTTCAAATTTTTCTAAATTTCGAACTTAAGTGAAAATTTTGAAAATCCTTGAATAAAATTCAACTTTTTCAACATTTTCGGGTAACAGAATTTTTCTAACTTTGCAAGATCATTTACACTAAACAACAGATTTTCAGGAAATTTTTGTTTCTTCAACTAAAAATGCATCCTAGTAACTTTGAACTTTATCCTACTTAAAGTAAAATAAAATAAAGTAAAATAAAATGAACTAAAATAAAATAAAATAAAATAAGAATAAACCTTAAACTACTCAAAAGTACTTTAAAAATTACGACGTATACTAACAGAATATTTTTGCATGAAAGTTAATGAAGGTTCAATCAGATAGCGATGTCAAACGCACTTTCAGTATTACACTTTCACACTTAGGAATTTTTATTTCTTTGGTTGTTTGTCGTGATATACATTCCAAGTGATTGTCGGTATGATTTTCCCTTTTAAACATTTAACACTTTGGAAATTCCATTGGCCTTTTTATTTATCAAGAAACTACCTTACATGTCCCATATTTAGATATACTTCTATGATCAAGGCATACACACAATGATTATAAGTTTTTGGTATTGCAAATTTTCTTTAAAAGGCAAACGTCGGACACAGTTTTGTATTTACATACAACATAGTGTCTTAGTTTGCCTTAGAGTTTATTTTAAGTTAGCAAGACAGCGGTGACAGGTCTATACTTACGTACAACAAAGCGACTTATTTTGCTAACTTGAGTCAAAACAGAGGTGACAGGTCTGTACTTACGTACAACAAAGCGACTTATTTTGACTCCCTCTTCTTTATCAAAAATTTTTCTTTTCTGTTCTTTTAAGATGTATTTTGATGATGCTATACATCCCCCAGAAAATTTGCATACCTCATTTAAAATCATTGTCTGTATGTCTCTAACATAGAAATTAAGACCATTCGGTCATACATCTAAGTTAGTTACACATATGACTTTTTCTTGATGATTTTATTAGCTGTTAGGATTTCCTTTGTGTATTATGCCTACCAACACATCAAACAAGAAAGTGTATATCCCTTAGAATTTAAGGTGCATTATGTGTGAAAGCTTAACACTTAGAGATTGTTTCGACTGTGCTAATTTTCGTCACTTTGAACCTATGTATCTAAGATTTTACTCATTTTTCAATATTCTCTTTTTTTGAAATTTTTATGGTTTTCTCTCTTTTTTCTTTTGTTTTGCATTTTTTTAAGATAAGCTAATAAACTAACTTACTAACTTACTATAAAAGGAAATAAAATTTACTAAACTACTAACTTACTATAAAAAGAAAAAATATATACTAAGGTCAAGTTACTCTGGATTACGCATACCATTTAGTTGAACTAACAACTCAAAGTGTGACTTATCAAAAGCTTTAGTGAATAAATCTGTATTATTATCTTCCGTTGCCACTTTTACCAGTTTTATTAAGTTCTTTTCAGCACAATTACGTATGAAATGATGTCTTATGTCTATGTGCTTTGTCTTAATGTGTTTAACTGGATTATTAGTTATAGCAATTGTAGATTGATTATCTATCCTAATGGGAGTATGAGTGTAAGTCAAACCGTAATCCCACAATTGTTGTTGTATCCACAAAACCTGTGAACAGCAAGTACCAGCAGCTACATATTCGGCCTCGCACGTTGACACGGCTACCGAAGTCTGTTTCTTGCATTGCTAGGATACGAGCCTCCCTCCAAGGAAATGACAACCTCCAGTTGTTGATTTCCGGTTCAAGCTGCAACCTCTATAGTCTGAATCCATGTATGCTTCCAATTCCAGATCTCCATCAGCATCATACCAAAGTCCCAGCTTCGGTTTTGACTGGAGGTATCTAAGAATCTGCTTCACGGCTTTCATATGCATTTCTTTCGGATTAGCTTGGAAACTAGCACAAATACACACAGCAAACATAATGTCAAGTGTAGAAGCAGTTAAATACATGAGTGACCCAATCAAGGCCCGATATAGAGTCGGATCCACATCAGTATCACTTTCTGTACCCGGTCTGAGATTGTGATTCACTTGAATCGGAGTACTAAAATGAGAAGTCAGCTTTGTTCCTTCCATCCCGAAGCGCTCCAGAATACCGTACACATACTTTGTCTGATGGATAAACACGATTGGTTGACCGCCTACTCTTGTTCGCAGTACAGTAGGGGTAACTGAGCAATCTACTTGCAGATGCTCCCAAAATGGTCGCACATACGTCAGGGTAATTTGTAGGTTGTGGGTGACTGCATATGATACGCGAGATTGAGTCAGGAATTCAATCATCCGACGATACAGTTTGTAAGGTCACCTACCTACGGATCCTATCTTGGCGCGACGCCGTCCAACGAGTGCGGAATCCTCGTTAGCGGTTTGACGGAATGACCACGCACACGGAACACCGAGACACACATGATGTTAGACGCACACTGGAACACCCCGACACGTGATTCTTTCTAAGAACACACGAAAACTCCTCTGCAAGTTTGTAATCACCCTTAGCCTTAATTCTCTGCAAAAGTTATTAATCAAAACTGATTAACACTTAATTATAACCCTCAGATTCGAAGTTGCCTTGGACAAGTTCGAGAAGGCCCAAGCCCACGAACTTGTCCACCATAAGTTCGAATCAGGCCTTTGAACTTATTCTAGAACTTGTCTTTGAACTTGTTCTAGAACATATGTTTTAACTTACATTTGAACTTACGTTTGAACTTATGTTTGAACTTATTTTTGAACTTATTGTAAAACATCAATTACAATAAGTTCAAACATATATTCAATCAATAACAAACATATATCAAACATACAACAAACATATAACAAACATGTATTAATATGCAATTATGAACAAATTGACTGTTACAAAATATCGTCAATAGTTAGACTGCTATCGTCACACAGGATGCATAACAGACTCCCCCTTGACGATAGCTTCTAACTATATATATTTTGTCTAAGTACTGGAACTATACAAACTACTACCAGCATATAATCCCTGCTCTCTGCAAACCCTTACCACCTTCTGGAACTTCCTGCCTTCTGATCTCCAGCCTTCGTGAAAGAAAATCGGCTGATCATGAAGCTTTCTCAGGTCATCCTTGGATAAGTTGATCTGATGCAGGGATCGTATACTTTCAAAATAGTCTTTTCATCTAGATCCTCCATCATTGCTTCAGCCGTCTCATTATCTACATACCACCACTTCATGTTGCTAAGAACATCCTGTGGCATTGACTTCATTGGCACTTTCTTTAAACATCGGACTGGCTTGTGGACCATTCTAGCCCAAGGCTTGCTAGTGTGGGGATCTATTCTTGACTCATCTTCAAATCGTTTGCCTAACCTCGACCTTATCCATTCAAACTTTCCAGACCTCCCCTCCTTTCCGATGATTTTAGCTATAACTTCAGCGTAGGGGTTGTCTCCCAAGTTGATAAGCTCTTTCCATGCCAGTTCCTTCACTTTGCATTTGGGCAGTGTATTGAAAACCTTTAAGGTTCTCCTTAAATACTGAAGCCCATCTCTTCTTTGGAGCACAAATAGTTGTAGTTCCCTATCAAAGAACCAGCTTAGAATCCCTCCTGAGAGATTTCCTGGACTTGACAGTCTCATTCTTTTCTTTACCGCCGGATCTGTCTTCTTCTCCTCCTTCCTGAACCATAGCTTTATATTTTCTTCTCTTGTTTGTTCTTTTTAAGCTATTTCAGATTCTGATTCATCCATATATGCTAAGTTAAGCTCAACTAGATCTATCACATTCTGATCATTATGTATATACTGTTTGGTGATAGGCTGCTTTGGGATAACCACTTCATCTACATTGTCATCCTCATCTTCAACAACCTCGTCATCAGACTTCCAATCCACCACGTCTTCTGGAATAAATTCCCATTCTTCCAAGTTTTCTTGATCAAAACCAAACTCTTCTTCATCATCAAGATCCATTAAGGCTTCAATCATTTCATGTTCAACATTCTTTGAAGCCTCACCTTCACCTCCTTCTCCTACACTTGATTGACTAGGCTCCCCCTGAATGAGTGCTTGCTGAGTAGTCTTTTGAGAAAGATCTGCTAGCTCACCTTCTCTTTGGGCATCTGGATCATTGCCTTCCTTTCAACTACTCTCCCCCTTAGCTTGCCGATCTTTCAACAATTTCTCAAGGAGAGTCTTCATTGTTCTCAGCTCAGACAGTTGATCAGCCACAGTGGTCTTCAATTCGGCATTTTCTTGATCGAGTCTAGCATTATGCTCCTGCAGCTCTTTCACAGCTGTTGAAAGTTGATAAATCTGGACTGTTTGGAAGTCCACTTTTCCTTTTAACTCTGTGAACCGCTGATTATCTGTGAACGTAGTCGATGTTGATGGAATGGAGGCTGATGTTTATGGAGCGGTGGTTGAAGTTGATGGAGCAGCCAGTAACACAGGTTGAGGAGCTGAAGCGGATGGATCTCCCTGCATAAATCTATGCCTCCTCCCCCTATGCCTAGGAACGAGTGGAACTTCTTCTTCTACTTCAAAATCAGATTCATCAGTCTCTTCATCTATGAGAGCCAGTCTTGTTGATCTCCTGCTAACCACTAACCGCGATCCATATCGTCCAATGGTTTCTTTTGGATCCTCAGCTTCAGCGTCAGAACTAGACTCAGAGGCTGTATCAACGTGACCTTCAGGCGGAGCCTGTTCCCTTTCAGCTTCACCTGCTTCTTCTTCCCGGACCTTAGTGTCCATTAACTTAGCATCAGATGGCTGGTATTCAGCAATTTGCCTAAATATATCATGGAAATCAGCTGGAGGCTCAAAAACATCCTGAACCAGTTGTTCAGCGATATTTTACTCGGCGGCTGTCCCCTACGCCCATATCTCTTCCAGAGTTTGCGCCCTCTGATCATATTGGGGAGCCGTACTCGATGGGCCGGCAGCTTCCGTTGATGGACCAGCTGCTGTAGATTCTGTTTGTTGGCGAGAGGATGGTCTAGCAATCGGAGGTCTGCCTGCCGGTGCTCTGCGTCGTTGCCTCTGCTGTTGCTGTGGTTGTTTCTGTTGCCGTTGATGCTGTTGTTGTGGCTGCTGTTGTTGTTGCTGCTATGGGACTTCAGCTGTCCAATTATCACCCTCTGGGGTTACAAAATCAGGATCAATAACCGCTCCGAACAATGGTGCCACTTGCGGCCTGACCTGCTCAGCCCTTCTCGCATTGTGGGTCTGGCATTCAGCAAAAATACTTTTATATATCAAGGCCACGCCACTTAGATCTAGAAGTGGTGGCAAATTGGGCAAAATGTTTCGAATGATCATCATAGCAAAACGAGGGTACATCAAAAAATTTTCCCTCACCGGAGCTGTGATCTGGTGCACAAACTCCCCAAAAAACATTTCAGAGAAACTGAATCGCTTCTCGTACACCAAGGCAATCAATGCCGATTGCAGTTTAGACACCATCGTGTCAAATCCCGCCTTCTTCGGCGCAAAACATACCATAATGACGTGGAAAAGATACCTCCATTGTCCAATCAGCCCACTCTTCACATACGAAGCCTTCGTTATGTCTTGGTCATATCCCATTCTCAAAAACGCTGCTTGCCGAGTATGTAACGGAAAATCTATCGAACCTGCTTCTTGGTCCTCAGATCCCAGCTGTAGCATCTGTCTCAACATATCAACCGAAAAGACGATTGGCTGTCCACCCACTCTTGTTCTTAGAATAGTAGGTGTAACTGAGCAATCCACTTGTAGATGCTCCCAGAACTGTCGCGCATAGGTCAATATGGTTTGAAGATTGTGAGTGAGAGCGTAGGAGACTCGGGACTGTGTCAGGAACTTTATCATCAGACGATACGGCTGTGCTTCAGGCAATTCACGATCCACGGCCATAACCATGTTAAGCTTATTATAAAACGCCCGATCACCCATATCTACACATAGAATCAACAAGCAACATTAGTAATTAAGAATAAAATGAAACTTGTTTATTTCGAATTTATATAATTTCGAACTTACATAAGTTCGAAATCCAACACATTCGAACTTATACAAGTTCGAATTTATTTTAAAAACATTCGAATTTAAATAAATTCGAGGAATATGTTCGAACTTGACTGACTTCAAACTTGTAGATATTTCAACAAGTTCGAACTTTCTGACAAGTTCGAACCTGAAGAACAAGTTCGAAGTCGGTCACTTTCAAACTAAAAATCAAGATTTCAACCACATTTGACTTAAAAAACAGTATAATCTAGTCCTATTGAGTTCTAATCGAAGTTACATATGATTTATTTGAACTTTTATCCGTCAAAACTTGTGATTTTCAACCACATAGATTGAACTCAAATAAATATCAAATAAACGCGATTTTTTGCCTCAATAAAGTCCTAAACTACACATACTTTGTATAATGATGGATACTATACCTAAGTGTACGAGTATGTTCGAGAAATGAAAGCAAAACTTCGAAGAATAGGGAGATTTTCGAGAAACGGTAAATTCGAACACAAGTTCGAGATCGCCGGTGCACAAGTTCGAATGAATAAATTCGAGTGTAGGTGTCTTAAATGAAGTACTGTGGACCTATTTATACCAACTACCTTCGAACATAGCATAAGTTCGAACCTCCTGACTAATTCGAAGCTAAGTTCGAATTTGTCTGAAATTCGAACTTAAGTGAAAATTCTTAAAATACTTGAATAAAATTCGACTTTTACAATTTTTTCATGGAACAGAATTTTACAAACTTTGCAAAATCATTCACACTAAGCAACAGATTTTCACGCAATATTTGTTTATTCAACTAAACATGTATCCTAGTAACTTTGACATTTTTCCTACTTAGAATAAAATAAAATTAAATAAGATAAAATAAAATAAAATAAAATTTGAATCAAACATAAACTTAAACTACTCAAAAAAATACTTTTAAAAATTTACGACCTAAACTAACAGAATATTTTTGCGAGAAAGTCAAAGAAGGTTCAATCAGATAGCGGTGTCAAACGCACTTTCAGTATTACACTTTCGCACTTAGGATTTTTTTTATTCCTTTGGTTGGTTGTCGTGATATACAATCCAAGTCGATTGTCGATATGATTTTCCCTTTTAAACATTTAACAATTTTGAAATTCCCTTGGCCTTTTTATTTATCAAGAAACTACCTTACGTGTCCCATACTTAGACATACTTCTATGATCAAGGCAGACACACAATTCTTATAAGTTTTCGGTATTGCAAATTTTCTTTAAAAGGCAAACGTCGGACAAAGTTCTGTATTTACATACAACAGAGTGTCTTAGTTTGTCTTTGAGTTCATTTAAAGTTAGCAAGACAGCGGTGACAGGTCTGTATTTACGTACAACAAAGCGACTTATTTTGCTAAGTTGAGTCAAAACAGAGGTGACAGGTCTGTACTTACGTACAACAAAGCGACTTGTTTTGACTCCCTCCTTTTTTATCAAAAAATTTTCTTTTCTTTTCTTTTAAGATGTATTTTGATGGTGCTACACATCCCCCAGAAAATTTGCATACCTCATTTAGAATCATTGTCTGTATGTCTCTAACATAGAAATTAAGACCATTTGGTCATACATCTAAGTTAGTTACACATATGACTTTTTCTTGAATATTTTATTAGCTTTTGAGATTCCCTTTGTGTATTATGCCTACCAACACATCAAACAGGATAGTGTATATCACTTAGAGTTTAAGGTGTATTATTTGTGAAGCTTAACAATTAGAATTTGTTTAGACCGTGCTAATTTTCGTCACTTTGAACTTATGAATCTAAGACTTAACTAATTTTTCGATATTCTCTTTTTTTTTGAAATTTTTATGTCTCTTTTTTTTGTTTTTCATTTTTAAGATAAGCTAATAAACTAAATACTAACTTACTATAAAAGTAAAGAAAATCTCCTATGCTACTAACTTACTATAAAAGGAAAGAAAATCTATTAAACAACTAACTTACTATAAAAAGAACGAAAAATATACTAAGGTCAAGTTACTCTGGATTACGCATACCATTTAGTTGAACTAACAATTCAAAGCGTGACTTATCAAAAGCTTTAGTGAATAAATCTGCATTATTATCTTCTGTTGCGACTTTTACAAGCTTTATTAAATTCTTTTCAGCACAATCACGTATGATATGATGTCTTATGTCTATGTGTTTTGTTTTACTGTGTTTAACTGGATTATTAGTTATAGCAATTGTAGATTGATTGTCTATCCTAATGGGAGTATGAGTGTAAGTCAAACCGTAATCCCGCAATTGTTGTTGTGTCCACAAAACTGGTGAACAGCAACTACAAGCAGCTACATATTCGGCCTCGCACGTTGACACGGCTATCGAAGTCTGTTTCTTGCATTGCCAGTATACGAGCCTCCCTCCAAGGAACTGACAACCTCTAGTTGTTGACTCCGGTTTAAGCTGCAACCTCGATAATCTGAATCCGTGTATGCTTCCAATTCCAGATCACCATCAGCGTGATACCAAAGTCCCAGCTTCGGTTTTGACTTGCGGTATCTTAGAATCCGCTTCACGGCTTTCATGTGCATTTCTTTCGGATTAGCTTGAAACCTAGCACAAATATACACAGCAAACATAATATCAGGTCTAGAAGCAGTTTAATACAAGAGTGACCCGATCATGGCCTGATATAGAGTCGGATCCACATCAGTGTCACTTTTTGTACCTGGTCCGAGATTTGGATTCACTTGAATCGGAGTACTAAAATGAGCAGTCAGCTTTGTTCTTTCCATCCAAAAGCGCTACAGAATATCGTAGACATACTTCGTCTGATGGATAAACATGCCCTCCTTCCTCTGTTCAACTTGCAAACCCAGAAAAAAGTTCAGCTCTCCCATAGCACTCATCTCAAACTTTGACTTCATAACCTTCTCAAAATCTTTGCACATCTGTTTGTTTGATGACCCGAAAATGATGTCATCAACGTACACTTGTACCAAGATAAAATCTACTCCCTTCCTCTTCACGAATAATGTACTATTAATTCTCCCTCTTTTAAACCCGTTGTCTAAAAGATGAGTTGATAGCATCTCATACCATGCCCTTGGTGCCTGATGCAATCCATGCGGAGCCTTATCGAGACGATACACTCTGTCTGGATACTGTGGATCTGTAAACCTGGGCGGTTTTTCGACGTACACCAGTTCCTTTACCTTGCCGTACAGGAATGCACTCTTTACATCCAACTGATAGACCTTAAATCCTTTGAAGGATGCAAATGCCCGAAACAGACGAATTGCCTCGAGCCTTGCCACTGGTGCAAACACCTCGTTGTTATCGATTCCCTCTTCTTGGTTGAATCTCTTTACTACAAGTCTTGCCTTGTTGCGAGTAACAATATCCCAATCATCTCTCTTGCACTTAAAAACCCATTTCGTTCCTATTGCAACTTCTCCTCGAGGTAGCGGTACTAACTCCCACACTTCAAGCTTTCTGAATTATGACAGTTCTTCTTGCATCGCTTAAAGCCAAGAATTATCTTTCAGTGCCATTTGCAAATTCTTTGTTTAGTGCATCCTGTGTGACGATAGCAGTCTAAGTATAGACGATATTTTGTAATAGTCAAGTTGTTCGTAATTGCATATAAATACGTGTTTGTTATATGTTTGATATATGTTTGATATATGTTTGATATAATTTGTATGTACGTTTGAACTTGGTTGTAAATGATGTTTTAGATTAAGTTCAAACATAAGTTCAAAGATAAATTCAAACATAAGTTCAAAGGTAACTTCAAACATAAGTTCTGGAACAAGTTCAAAGACAAGTTCTAGAATAAGTTCAAAGGCCTGATTCGATCTTATGGTGGACAAGTTCGTGGGTTTGGGCCTTCTCGAACTTGTCCAAGGCAACTTCGAATCTGAGGGTTATAATTAAGTGTTAATCAGTTTTGATTAATAACTTTTGCAGAGAATTAAGGCTAAGGGCGATTACAAACTTGCAGAAGAGTTTTCGTGTGTTCTTGGAAAGAATCACGTGTCGGGGTGTTCTAGTATGCGTCTATCATCGTGTGTGTCTCCGTGTCGGGGTGTTCTAGTGTCCGTCAAACTGCTAATGTGGAATCGGATCACAAAAAGGTAACTCTGAACTTTTCTACATTCCGTGATTTATGTGTTTTATGTGCTACTTCCAATGATAGATTGAATTTAGTTCTAGAAACACATAACAATTTAACTGCTCATATAGAATCCTTAAAATTTGATAATGCTAGTCTCCTAGATATTAAAGAAGATCTTAGGAATAAGCTGAAAGCAGATGCTCAAGATGTTATAGTTCTAAAAGACAAATCAAGTGAACAATGTGTCAGGATAGAACTGATGTATGAGCATGTTGATGCTTTACCCAAAGAACTTATGATAAAGGAGGTCGAGCTAGCAGAATCCAGAGTTAAAGTTGCAGAGGTAAATAGTAAGTTAGAAAAGCTTAGGAACTCTTCATTAAATCTAGGGAAAATCTTAGATGCTCAACGTCAATCTAAAAAACCTGTAGGTTTAGGTTATAAAGAGAGTCCTCCACCTTCCAACGATAGTTATGTTCCTCAACCTCAGGATAAAACTGATAAACCAAGTGAGTCAGAGGTAGCAACTGAAACTGTATCTGAATCTGATAAGGATAAATCAACTAAGGTGACTAATAATAACGTTACGATTAATAAAGTCAAGTTTGTGCAGTCTTCTAGTGACAAAATTCTAGGAGAAGCAAAACCTGAAGTTAATAATCAAAAGGAGGAAATAGTCACAATAGCTGAAAAAAAAGAACATGACACTAGTGAGACACCAAAATCAAAGGGCACTCATAAGAAGTCTATTGATAAAATGTCTTGCTTTAGATGCCATGAAAGGGGACATGTTGCATCTAGCTGTCCATATAAGAAGGTAGAGTCTACAGCTATTGTTGGAAAGCCTGAACAACATAAACCCTCACCAAGTGTAGCTAGAACAAGTGGTTCTCAAAATACTAAGAAGATTGTGAATGCCACACCAAAGACTGCTGTTAGACAAGTACCTGTGTCGGTTAGACCAAATGAAGTTGTTAGGACTAATTCAACGAATAGAGTTCCTAATCAGTCTAGGTCAGGAACACAACAAGCTTATAGGAGTACAACACCTAGAAGGACTTACACTCCAGTTAGGTTTCACACTCCTCAAAGACATCAGACACCAGGTAGAGCCCAGGGATATCAATCTGAAATGCCATATAATAGAAACTATTCATGGGCTCAACAGCAAATGCCTACCCAAAGGCCAAGAGTGAACTTAAATCACTCTACACCCCAACAGGTTCTCAATGAAGCACTCAAGTCACCTGAAAGGAGAGATGGGTATTTGAAGGAGTTCACTTATGTGGATGAGAATGGTATTACCAAGTCAGTCTTGGCTTGGGTTCCCCGTGATAACTAATCTCTTTTCTTTCATGTGCAGGAGATAACTACAGTTCTAAACAACAAGTGGTTTGTCGACAGTGGTTGCTCTAGGCACATGACTGGGGAAGGGAGTCTGCTCACAGTCTTCAAGGGAGGGAACAGGGGATTCGTATCATTCGCTGGAAACAAAGGAGGACATATCACTGGTACTGGAGTGGTCACTAATGGGACTATCAAACTTGATCAAGTGTATCATGGTGATAAGCTTGATCATAATCTCATTAGTGTATCTCAAATCTGTGATAATAAGAAGTCATTGATTTTCACTGATACTAAGGCGTTAGTGCTAAAACCGGGATTTAAAGTACCTGGAGAGTGGATACTGATGAGAGCACCAAGGAAGAATCATTTGTACATGCTAGACATGAATAAATCGGATTCATCGATGGGACCATTATGTCCTCTATCCAAAGCTTCAGAGACGGAATCCATTCTATGGCACAGACGCATGACACACTTGCACATGAGGAAAATGAACTACATCATTAAACATGGACTGGTGCAAGGTGTCCTGATGAAGAGTTCTCAGTTCGATGACAAGTGTGTACCATGAAAGAAAGGCAAACAACACAAGAAGTCGCACAAGTCAAAGACTCAGAACTCTATAGCTTCCACTTTGGATTTGTTGAATATGGATTTATTCGGACCTATCAACAAAAGGAGTATAGGTGGTAGTTGGTACTGTTTAGTTAGCACTGATGATTATTCATGCTTTTCATGGGTTTTCTTTTTTAGGTACGAAGGACGAAACAGCTGGAAAGTTGATTGGGTTCTTAGACCAAGTCGAAAACCCCTATGGGACGAGGGTAAAACGTATCAGGAGTGATAATGGAACAGAGTTTAAAAACACAGTAATTGGTGTATGTTGCCTATCTAAAGGCATAGTGCATCAATTTAGTGCACCATATGAGCCACAACAAAATGGGGTGGCAGAGCGGAAAAACAGGACTTTGATTGAGGCAGCAAGGACCATGCTCTCGGATTCAAAGTTTCGTACCATGTTTTGGGGGGAGGCAGTGAATACCGCGTGTCACGTTTTAAATCGGGTCCTTACTATCAAATCACTAAACAAAACCTGTTATGAAGTTATGAATAAAAGACCACCAAATTTAACTGGTTTCGAACCGTTTGGGGTACCATGTACTTTACTGAAAACTAAACATCAACCTAAGTTTGGTGAAAAGGCTGACGAAGGATATTTCCTAGGTTATGTGCCTAACTCACCAAACAAAAGGGTTTTTAACAAAACAAACGGTACGGTAGAAATTGTGTATAACATTGATGTTACAAGTTATACACATGAACCCCAAACTGGTCCGGAATGGATATTTGATTATGACTCATCGTTTGAATCATTTAACATTCCTTTGGATGGAAATGCAGGTTCCATTGAAAATGACTTATCGTCATTAAATCTGAATGACGACGGTCAAAATTTTCCAAAGACGAGCATTCCATCAACTTCTGAGCCTACAACGACAGAAGATAGGTCCCCAGCAGAGAATGATTCGGAAATACATACAAACGAGAATCAGAGTACTACTTCTACTTCAGAAGATAGTGATCATGAGGAAGAAAATGTACCGTCTAAGCTCGTTACCCCGTTAGGTGAAATAGGATCAAACTTAGGAGATAATCTTAGGGTCGATGAGATTGAAACATCGAGAATAAACAAGGATCATCCGGTTGAGAGCATCATAGGAAATCCACATTCTGGTGTGAGAACTAGGAGTAGTTTAAAAAACAACACAGTGCTGTTGTCGATGATTAATGACTCCGAGGCTTTTCACACTTGTCTTTATTCGTGTTTTATGTCACAAGTAGAGCCGAAGAATGTGCAAATGGCACTGAAAGACAATTGTTTGGTGGAAGCGATGCAAGAAGAACTGTCACAATTCAGAAAGCTAGAAGTGTGGGAGTTAGTGCCGCTACCGCGAGGAGAAGTTGCTATAGGAACTAAATGGGTTTTTAAGTGCAAGAGAGACAATCGGGGTATTGTTACCCGCAACAAGGCAAGACTTGTGGTAAAGGGATTCAAGCAAGAAGAGGGAATCGATTACAACGAGATGTTGGCACCAGTGGCAAGGCTCGAGGCAATTCGTCTGTTTCTAGCCTTTGCATCCTTAAAAGGATTTAAGGTCTATCAGTTGGATGTAAAAAGTGCATTCATGTACGACAAGGTAACCATCAGGGCTTGCCCTGGTGGCCACCAAGTTTCCATAAGGGGCTTGGGGAGGGTTGTTACCCGGGTTCGATCCTCACTAGAGGCGGATTTTGGGGTTTTTCCCTTCAGGTGAACTAATCTAACTTTGGAGATTTTAATCTATCTAGGAGATTGTGGTGGGGATCGAACCGGGATCTGTCGGCACTTGGGCCTAGGCGATTACCACCAAACCAGCTGTTCAAAAAAAAAATGTACGACAAGGTGAAGGAACTGGTGTATGTCGAACAACCGCCCGGGTTTACAGATCCAAAGTACCCAGACAGAGTGTATCGTCTCGATAAGGCTCTGTTGGATTGCATCAGGCACCAAGGGCATGGTATGAGACGCTATCAACTCATCTTTTAAACAACGGGTTTGAAAGAGGGAGAATTGATAGTACATTATTCGTGAAGAGAAAGGGAGAAGATTTTATCTTGGTACAAGTGTACGTTGATGACATCATTTTCGGGTCATCAAACGAACAAATGTGCAAAGATTTTGAGAAGGGTATGAAGTCAAAGTTTGAGATGAGTGCAATGGGAGAGCTAAACTTCTTTCTGGGTTTGCAAGTTGAACAGAGAAAGGAGGGCATGTTATCCATCAGACGAAGTATGTCTACGATATTCTGGAGCGCTTCGGGATGGAAGAAACAAAGCTGAATGCTCACTTCAGTACTTCGATTCAAGTGAATCACAATCTTGGACCGGGTACAGAAAGTGATACTGATGTGGATCCGACTCTATATCGGGCCTTGATCGGGTCACTTATGTATTTAACTGCTTCTAGACCTGACATAATGTTTGCTTTGTGTATTTGTGCTAGGTTTCAAGCCAATCCGAAAGAAATGCATATGAAAGCTGTGAAGCGGGATCTGAGATACCTCAAGTCGAAACCGAAGATGGGACTTTGGTATCATGCGGATGGTGATCTGGAATTGGAAGCATACACGGATTCAGACTATGGTGGTTGTAGCTTGAACCGGAAGTCAACAACTGGAGGTTCTCAGTTCCTTGGAGGGAGGCTCGTATCCTGGCAATGCAAGAAACAGACTTCAGTAGCCGTGTCAACGTGCGAGGCCGAATATGTAGCTGCTGGTAGTTGCTGTTCACAGATTTTGTGGATACAACAACAATTGCGGGATTACAGTTGGACTTACACTCATACTCCCATTAGGATAGATAACCAATCTACTATTGTTATAACTAATAATCCAGATAAACACAGTAAAACAAAGAACATAGACATAAGACATCATTTTATACGTGATTGTGCTTAAAAGAATTTAATAAAGCTGGTAGAAGTGGCAACGGAAGATAACAATGCAGATTTATTCAATAAAGCTTTTGATAAGTCACGCTTTGAGTTGTTAGTTCAACTAAATGGTATGCGTAATCCAGAGTAACTTGACCTTAGTATCTGACCTCTTTCTTTTTGTAGTAAGTTAGTGTTTAAGTATAATTTATTTCCTGTTATAGTAAGCTAGTAGGTTAGTTTATTAGCTTATCTTAAAAATGAAAAACAAAAGAAAAAAGAAAGTAAACCATAAAAAATTCAAAAAAAAGAGAATATTAGAAAATTGAGTTAAGTCTGAGAGACATAGGTTCAAAGTGACAAAAATTAGCACCGTCTAAACAAACTCTAAGTGTTAAGCTTTCACACGTAAAGTACCTTAAATTCTAAGTGATATACACTTTCCTGTTTGATGAGTTGGTAGGTATAATACACAAAGTGAATCTCAAAAGCTAATAAAATATTCAAGAAAAAGTCATAGGTGTAACTAACATAGATATATGACCAAATGGTCTTAATTTCTATGTTAGAGACATACAGACAATGATTCTAAATGAGGTATGCAAATTTTCTGGGGGATGTATAGCACCATCAAAATACATCTTAAAAGAAAAGAAAAGAAAATTTTTGATAAAAAAGGAGGGAGTCAATACAAGTCTCTTTGTTGTACGTAAGTACAGACCTGTCACATCTGTTTTGACTCAAGTTAGCAAAATAAGTCGCTTTGTTGTACGTAAGTACAGACCTGTCACCACTGTCTTGCTAACTTTAAATAAACTCTAAGACAAACTAAGACACTCTGTTGTATGTAAATACAGAACTGTGTCCGACGTTTGCCTTTTTAAAGAAAATTTGCAATACCGAAAAGTTATAATCATTGTGTGTCTGTCTTGATCATAGAAGTATGTCTAAGTATGGGATACGTAAGGTAGTTTCTTGATAAATAAAAAGACCAAGGGATATTCCAAAGTGTAAAATGTTTAAAGGGTAAATCATACCGACAATCGACTTGAAATGTATATCACGACAAACAATCAAAGGAATCAAAAATTCCTAAGTGTGAAAGTGTAATACTGAAAGTGCGTTTGACACCGCTATCTGATTGAACCTTCTTTGACTATCTCGCAAAAATAGTCAGTTAGTTTAGGTCGTAAATTATTATAAATATTTTTGAGTAGTTTAAGTATTCTTTCTATTCAAGTTTTATTCTATTTTATTCAAGTAGGAAAAAGGTCAAAGTTACTAGGATGCATTTTTGGTTGAATAAACAAATATTGCGTGAAAATCTGTTGCTTAATGTGAATGATTCTTCAAGGTTGTAAAATTCCGTTACACGAAAAAGTTAAAAAAGTAGAATTTTATTCAAGTATTTTCAAAATTTTTACTTAAGTTAGAAATTCAGACAAATTCGAACTTCACTTCGAATTTTTCAGGAAGTTTGAACTTATGCTAAGTTTGAAGGTAGTTGGTATAAATAGGTCAATAGTACTTCATTTAAGGCACCTACCCTCGAATTTTTTCATTTGAACTTATCTCCGGCGATCTCGAACTTGTTCTTCGAACTTGTCGTATTTCGAATTTCTCACTATTCTTCGAAGTTTTGCTTCCTTTTCTCGAACATACTCATATACTTAGGTATAGTAATAAATATTATACAAAGTATGGGTAGTTTAGGACATTATTATTGCAAAAATCGAGTTTATTTGATGTTTATTTGAGTTGAAACTTTGTGGTTTAAAATCACAAGTTTTGACGGATAAAAGTTCAAATAAATCATATATAACATCGATTAGAACCTAATAGGACTAGATTATACTATTGGTTAAGTCAAATGGGGTTAAAATCTTGGATTTTAGTTTGAGAGTGACCGACTTCGAACATGTTCTTCAGGTTCGAACTTGTCAGAAAGTTCGAACTTGTTGAAATATCTACAAGTTCGAAGTCGGTCAAGTTCGAACATATTCCTCGAATTTCTTTAAATTCGAATGTTTTGAAAATCAATTCGAACTTGTGTAGTTCGAATGTGTTGGATTTCGAACTTATGTAAGTTCGAAATTATGCAAATTCGAAATAAACAAGTTTCATTTTATTTTTAATTACTATTATTGGTTGTTGTTTCTGTGTGCAGATATGGGTGATCGGGGATTTTTTAATAAACATAACATGGTTATGTCTGTGGATCGGGAATTGCCTGAAGCTCAGTCGTACCGTCATATGATCAAGTTCCTGACACAGTCGCGAGTGTCATATGCTCTAACTCACAACCATCAAATCATTTTGCCCTACGTGCGTCAGTTCTGGGAGCATCTTCAAGTGGATTGCTCAGTTACACCTACTGTCCTGAGAACAAGAGTGGATGGACAGCCAATAGTCTTTTCGGCTGATATGTTGCGACAAATACTACAGTGGGATCGGAGGAGCAAGAAGCGGGGCCTATAGATTTTCCGTTACATATCAGGTAAGCGGCATTTTTGAGAATGGGATATGAACAAGACATCACGAAGGCTTCATATGTGAAGAGTGGCTTGATTGCCAAATGGCGTTATCTTGTGCACGTCATTATGGTTTGTTTTGCACTGAAGAAGGCGGGATTTGACACTATGGTGTCTAAACTGCAATCGACATTGATTGCCTTGGAGTACAACAAGCGCTTCAGTTTTTCTGAAATGTTTTTTGGGGAGTTTGTGCAACAAATCACAGCTCCGGTGAGGGAACGATTTTTGATGTACCCACGATTTGCAATGATGATAATTCGTCATTTTTTGCCAAATCTGCCACCACTTCCAGATCTAAGTGGCGTGACCATAATTGATAAAAGGATTTTTGCTGACTTCCAGACCCACAACGCGAGAAGGGTTGAGCAGATCAGGCCCCAAGTGGCACCTTTGTTCGAGGCAGTTATTGATCCTGATTTTATAGCTCTAAAAGGTGATAATTGGACCGGAGAAGTTCAGCAACAACAACAGCAGCCACAAAAACAGCAACAGCAACAGCCACAATAACGTCAGAGGCAAAGAGCTCTGGCTAGAAGAGCTCCGGTAGCTAGACCATCCTCTCGCCGACAAACAGAATCTACTGCTGCTGGTCCGTCAACGGAAGCTGCCGGCCAGTCGAGTTCGGCCCCCCAATATGATTAGAGGGCGCAAACTCTGGAAGAGATTTAGGCTCAAGGAACTGCTGTCGAGCAAGATATTGCTGCAGAATTAGTTCAAGACATTTTGGAGCCTCCGACTGAGTTCCATTATATTTTTAGAGACATTGATGAATACCAGCCATCAGATGCTGAGTTATTGGACACTGACGTCCAGGATGAAGAAGAAGAAGAAGGTAAAGCGGAAACGGAACAGGCTCCGGTTGAAGGGCATGTTGAGAACGCCTCAAAGTCTAGTTCTGATGCCGAGGATCCAGATGTCTCAATTAGTAGATATGGATCGAGGTTAGTGGTAAATAGAAGGAGATCAACAAGACCATCTCTGATTGATGAAGAGACCGAAGAATCTGAGTATGAAGAAGAAGAGGACGTTCCCCTCGTACCTAGGCATAGGGCGAGGCGGCATATATTTATGCAGGGAGCTCCATCCACTTCGGCTCCTCAACCTGTGTTACCGGCTGCTCTATCAACTTCAACCACTGCTCAATCAACATCCGCCTTCATAACATCAACATCGACTACGTTCACAGATAATCAGCAGTTCACAGAGTTGAAAGGAAAAGTGGACTTCCAAACAGTCCAAATTTATCAATTGTCCACAATTGTGAAAGAGCTACAGGAGCATAATGCTAGACTTGATCAAGAGAATGATGAGTTAAGAACAACAGGGCTGATCAACAGTCTGAGATAAGGACGATGAATACTCTCTTTGAGCAATCATTTTAAAATCTGCAAGCTCGGGGGGAGAGTAGTTGTTAGGAATATCAGGTGAGGAGAGAATATGACGACGGCAATGACCCAGATGCTTAAAGAGAAAGTGAGCTAGCACATCTTTCTCAAAAGACTGCTCAGCAAGCACAAATTCAGGGGGAGCCTAGTCAGTAAAGTGTGGGAGAAGGGGGTGAAGGGGAGGCTTCAAAGACTGCTGAACATGAAATGATTGAAGCTTTGATTGGTCTTGATGATGAAGATGAGTTTGGTTTTGATCAAGAAGACTTGGAAGAAGGTGAATTCATTCAAGAAGATGTGGTGGATTGGAAGTCAGATGACGAGGTTGTTAAAGATGAGGATGACAATGTAGATGAAGTGGTTATCCCAAAGCAACCTATCACCGAACAATATATACATAACGATCAGAATGTGATAGATCTGGATGAGCTAAACTTAGCATATATGGATGAATCAGAATCTGAAATAGTTGAAAAGGAACAGACAAGAGAAGAAATGATAAAGCTATGGTTCAGGAAGGAAGAGAAGAAGACTGACCTAGCAGTGAAGAAAAGAATGAGACTGCCAAGTCCAGGAAATCTTTCAGGAGGGATCTTAAGCTGGTTCTTTGATAGAAAACTGCAGCTATTCGTGCTCAAGAAAAGAGATGGGCTTCAGTACTTAAGGAGAACTTTGAAGGTTTCCAATACACTGCCCAAATGTGAAGTGAAGGAACTGGCCTGGAAAGAGCTTATCAACTTGGGAGACGGCCCCTACGCTGAAGTTATAGCTAAAATCATTAGAAAGGAGGGGAGGTCTGGGAAGTTTCAAATAATAAAGCCAAGGTCAGGGAAAAGAGTTGAAGATCAGTCAAGAATAGATCCTCACACTGGTAAGCCTTGGGCAAGAATAGTCTACAAGCCAGTCAGATGTCTGAAGAAAGTGTCGATGAAGTCAATGCCACAGGATGTACATGGAAACATAAAGTGGTGGTACGTGGACAATGAGACGGCTGAAGCAGTGATGGAGGATCAGGATGAAAAGACTAGTTTGAAAGTATACAATCCACTGCATCTGATCAACTTATCCAAGGACGACCTGAGAAAGATTCATGATCAGCCGATTTTCTTTCACGAAGGCTGGAGATCTGAAGGCAGGAAGTTCCAAAAGGTGGTAAGAGTTTGTATAGAGCAGGGATTATATGTTGGTAGTAGTTTGTATAGTTCTAGTACTTAGACAAAATCTATATAGTTAGAAGCTATCATCAAGGGGGAGTCTGTTAGTGCATCCTGCGTGACTACAACAGTCTAACTATAGGCGATATTTTGTAATAGTCAAGTTGTTCGTAATTGCATATAAATACGTGTTCGTTATATGTTTGTTATATGTTTGATATATGTTTGATATAAATTGTATGTATGTTTGAACTTTCTTGTAAATGATGTTTTACATTAAGTTCAAACATAAGTTCAAAGATAAGTTCAAACATAAGTTCAAAGATAAGTTCAAACATAAGTTCAAAGGTAAGTTCAAACATAAGTTCTAGAACAAGTTCAAAGACAAGTTCTAGAATAAGTTCAAAGGCCTGATTTGAACTTATGGTGGACATGTTCATGGGCTTGGGCCTTCTCGAACTTGTCCAACACAAGTTCGGATCTGAGGGTTACCGTTTTGATTAATAACTTTTGCAGAGATTTAAGGCTTAGGGCGATTACGAACTTGCAGAGGTCTTTGTGTGTGTTCTTGGAGAGAATCACGTGTCGGGGCATTCTAGTGTGCGTCTATCATCATGTGTGTCTCCGTGTTTCATGTGCGTGGTCTATCCGTCAAACCGTTAACGAGGATTCCGCACTCGTTGGACGGCGTCGCGTCAAGATAGGATCCGTAGGTAGGTGACCTTACACTTCGGCTCTACTTGCGAGATGAAACACGAATAAAGACAAGTGTGAAAGGCCTCGGAGTCGTTAATCATCGACAACAGCACTGTGTTGTTACTCAAACTACTCCTCGTTCTCACACCAGTATGCGGATTTCCTATGATGCTCTCAATAGGACGATCCTTGTTAATCCTTGATGTCTCAATCTCATCGACCCTAAGATTATCTCCTAAGTTTGATCCTAGTTCACCTAACGGGGGAACGAGCTCAGACTGCACATTCTCTTCCTCATGACCACTGTCCTCGGAGTTTGAAGTATTTGTCTGATTCTCCTTTGTAGGTATTATAGAATCATTTTCTGCTGGAGACCCATCTTCTGTCGTTGTAGGTTAAAAGGTTGATGGAATGCTTGTCTTTGGAAAACTTTGACCGTCGTCATTCAGATTTAATGATGATAAGTCATTTTCAATTGTACCTTCATTTCCATCCAAAGGAATGTTAAATGATTCTAACAATGAGTCATAGTCAAGTATCCATTCCGGACCAGTTTGGGGTTCATGTGAATAACTTGTAACATCAATGTTAAACACAATTTCTATCGTACCGTTTAGTTTGTAAAAACCCTTTTGTTTGGTGAGTTAGGCACATAACTTAGGAAATATCCTTCGTCAGCCTTTTCACCAAACTTATGTTGATGTTTTGTTTTCAATAAAGTACACGGTACCCCAAACAGTTCGAAGCCAGTTAAATTTGGTGGTCTTTTATTCGGAACTTCATAAAAGGTTTTGTCAGTGATTTGACAGTAAGGACCCGGTTTAAAACGTGACATGCGGTATTCATTGCCTCCCCCCAAAACATGGTAGGAAGCTTTGAATCCGAGAGCATGGTCCTTGCTGCCTCAACCAAAGTCCTGTTTTTCCGTTCTGCCACCCCATTTTGTTGTGGCGCATATGGTGCACTAAATTGATGCACTATGCCTTTGGATAGGCAATATACTCCAATTACTGTGTTTTTAAACTCTGTTACATTATCACTCCTGATATGTTTTACCCTCGTCCCAAAGGAGTTTTCGACTTGGTCTAAGAACCCAATCAAATTTCCAGCTATTTCATCCTTCGTACCTAAAAAGAAAACCCATGAAAATCGTAAGTAATCATCATTGATAACTAAACACTACCAACTACCACCTATACTTCTTTTGTTGATAGGTCCGAATAGATCCATATGCAACAAATCAAAAGTGGTAGTTACCGAGTTATGAGTCTATGACTTGTGTGACTTCTTGTGTTGTTTGCCTTTCTTCCACGGTACACACTTGTCATCGAACTGAAAACTCTTCAGTGGGACGCCTTTCACCAGACCATGTTTAGTGATGTAGGTCATTTTCCTTAGGTGCAAGTGTGCCATGCGTCTGTGCCACAAGATGGATTCTGTTTCTGAAGCTTTGGATAGAAGACAAACTGGTCTCATCGATGTAACAACCCAACTTTTATCTGATCTTAATTTCTGTATTTGATCCAATAATGTAATTTAATTACATTATTTGCCTTGTAAATTAATTAATTAATGATAATTTAATTAATTAAGTTTAATATGATATAAATATTATAAAGTATTTAAATGATTAAAATTAAAAGAGATATAAAATACAAAATTTAATGGGTTAACTACATAAAAGATAAATGAGATATATTTAAACTCAAATTAATGGTCATTAAAACCATTTAAAGATTTCACTCACTCACTCTCTAATCTCTCTCTATCTCACAGCTCATCCAAGAAATCATCACAATTGTTCATTTAAATCTCAATTAAAGGAAGAATCAATACAACAAGGTGTTACAGTAAGCATCAAACATCATCAATCTACAAGAATTTGAGGTAAATTTTACTTAAATTTCGATATTTAGATTGTTTGGTTTGGTTTTTGTGTAAAAACCGAAATCAAGGTTTAAAAATGTGGAGATTATATGTTGCATGTGTATATAATTGGTAGATTAATATGTAATGAAGAATATAAAAGTTAAAGAAATGAAAATTTATGGCTAGATCATCCTAAATTATGAAGAAATCGAATCAGGTGACATTCCCAACAACATGACCTAAGTCTATAAACTGATAGTTGAATGATTTTAATTTTCAGTTAAGATGTCAGGATCAGGATCAGGTGACATTCCCAACAACATGACCCCACAACAAATGTTCGAAATGATGCAACAATTGTTAGCCCAACACTCTGAGCAACAAAATAAAATAATGCAAGAACAGTTTCAGGCCAGAGATGAGGCCGAAGCTAAAAGACGTAATGATAAGAAAAATAAGCGAAAAGATAAGCAAGTCCAGAATGAAGAATCTGATTCTGATAACTCTACTCCTGAAACCCAAATCGAGCAGCCTAAAGGCTGTAAGTTTAAAGATTTCAAAGCTAGCGGTGCTTTGAATTTTGAAGGAACAGTTAATCCAATTCAGGCGATGGATTGGATTAGCCACACTGAAGAAATCTTCAGGATTTCTGATTGCTTAGACTCCAAGAAAGTAAGCTATGCATCCGCTTTGTTCGTCGGTGCTGCTCGTGCTTGGTGGATGACTCAGAGAAGTATCTATGGAGAGGAGATGATTCAGACTTTGGAATGGGATCAGTTTCTCGATATGTTTAACGCAAAGTACTGTCCAGTCGACCAGCGAGACAAGATGGAAGTACAACTGATGTAGCTGACTCAAGGAACAAAGACTGTTGATGAATACGAGCATGAATTCTCATGATTGTGCGGCTACTCTTCGTATCAAGTAGCTACCGAGGAGAGAAAGATGAATAGATTCTGTGTAGGACTCAACCCGAGATATCGACATCCGATGAGCGCAATAAAATACAAGAGTTACTTGGAAATGGTAGAAGCAGCTAGACATGTCGAGCGAGGGTATTTAGAGTACGACGATAAGTTTTATGCTCCATCTACTAACCCGACATGTCCTTCTCCTCCGAAGAAGCAAAGATTCGGTAGATTCTTCAAGACGAACAAATCCCAGTCTCAACAGCCACATCAGTATAGTTCACAGCCGAAAGCCCAAGCCTATTCACTAACGAACGAGCCACGATTCTGCAAGCGATGTAGAAAGTCACACATGAGGCTGTGTAACCCATCTGATGTTACTTATTTTGCGTGTAACCGAATTGGTCATAGCAGTGAAGAATGCCCACAGCAGGGACGTGGATGTGCGGAATACGGGAAAAGAGGACACTTCATGTATCAGTGTCGCAGCGGGCAACGATTTCAGTCACAATCATCAGCGGGAGGTTCTACAGTAAAGAGTTCTGCTGCAACTCCGACAGCAAGGACGCGTGCATTTCAGATAACAGCAGAAGAAGCGAGAGAAATACCTGACGTAGTTACGGGTACGTTTATGTTAAATACGATACCTGCTCGCGTACTATTTGATTCTGGCGCAAGTCGTTCCTTTATATCGACTTCTTTTGCATCAAGATTATCTAAATCCCCGTCAAAGCTTCTAGTTGTAATTGATATCGAGACAGCCAGTAACAACTACGTTATGGCTGATTCTGTCTACTGAAACTGCACCCTGCTCGTAAATAATATCGTATTCAACCTCGATCTTATATCGATTCCGCTAAAAGAGTTTGATGTTATCATCGGCATGGACTGGCTAACGAACAACAAAGCAACGATCGTATGCAACCGTCAGATCATCAGAATCAAGTCCTCAGACGGCCGAGTATTGGAGATCAAGGTAGAGAAAAGAAAAGGTGCTCACTGCTTCATTTCTGTTGAAAAAGCGCATAAGTATCTATCTAAGGGTCACGAATCTTACGTATGCTATGT
Organism: Centrapalus pauciflorus; assembly: GCA_020465985.1. NCBI lineage: Eukaryota > Viridiplantae > Streptophyta > Magnoliopsida > Asterales > Asteraceae > Centrapalus > Centrapalus pauciflorus. The sequence goes on along the minus strand of JAANYP010002002.1, from coordinate 113,081 downwards.
CTCATCTGTATCTAACTCTGAAGCTCAAAAGAAATCCTTATCTGATATCCCTATCGTCTGTGAGTTCCCACACGTATTTCCTGATGATATTTCTGGAGTGCCACCAGAACGTCAAGTCGAGTTCGGCATCGACTTAGTTCCTGGTGCGGCTCCAATTGCCAAAGCTCCCTACAGACTTGCACCTGTAGAAATGCAGGAAATGTCAAAGCAATTGCATGATCTGTTAGAAAAGGGATTTATCCGACCGAGTTCATCTCCTTGGGGTGCACCTGTCTTATTTGTCAAAAAGAAAGACGGAACTTTCCATATGTGCATCGACTACCGCGAGTTGAACAAAGTTACTATAAAGAATAAATATCCTCTGCCCAGGATCGATAATCTGTTTGACCAGCTACAAGGAGCCAGCTACTTCTAGAAAATAGATCTACGTTCTGGGTATCATCAGTTGAAAGTTAAATATGAGGATGTTCCAAAGACAGCCTTCCGAACAAGATACGGTCATTACGAATTTCTCGTGATGCCGTTCGGCTTAACAAATGCACCAGCGGCGTTCATGGACCTCATGAATCGCGTGTGCAGACCGATGCTGGATTAGTCAGTTATCGTATTCATAGACGATATTTTGATTTATTCCAAAACGGAGGCTGATCATGCTATTCATTTGCGGCAATTGCTAGAGTTACTAAGAAAAGAAAGACTCTATGCAAAATTCTCTAAGTGCGAATTCTGGCTCAGACAGGTACAACTTTATATTGTCTTGAGTCATTTCTAAGTGTTCTTTGATTGAAACAAAACTTGAAATTTAACTATGATTTCTTTCTAGATTCAATTCCTTGGTCATGTCATATCTGGCGAAGGAATTTCAGTTGATCCTTCTAAAGTCGAGGCCGTTCAAAAATGGAAAACGCTTCGCAATGCCTCTGAGATTAGAAGTTTCCTTGAATTGGCCAGTTACTATCGGCGATTCATAAAGGACTTCTCGAAGATTGTTGTGCCGCTCACGATGCTAACACGAAAGAATACACCTTTCGTATGGGCAGATAAACAGCAAGAGGCATTTGAAACATTGAAACAGAAACTGATTCAAGCGCCGATCCTAGCCTTACCAGAAGGCAATGATGATTTCGTTGTCTATAGCGATGCATCTGGTACTGGCTTAGGATGTGTTCTCATGCAAAGGGGAAAAGTTATTGCCTACGCTTCAAGGCAATTGAAAGACTACGAGAAAAGTGCACCAACTCATGATCTTGAGTTGGCTGCCGTTACCTTTGCACTGAAAATCTGGCGGCATTATCTTTATGGGACTCGGTGTCAGCTCTACACTGATCATAAGAGTCTCAAACATCTCTTTACACAAAAGGATCTGAATATGAAACAGCGACGGTCCTTGGAGCTTATTAAGGACTATGATTGCGAGATACTATATCATCCCGGCAAAGCTAATGTTGTCGCGGATGCTTTGAGTAGAAAAATTTATCCAGAAAAGTGCTGCTATGCCCTAACTCCGGTTATATTCTCTTCTGATCTTATTGAAGACATCAGAGTTGCTCAAGCTGAAGCACTGAAAGAAGAGAATCTCTGTTCTGAAAATCTTAAAGGGCAGCTACAATTTCTAACTCTGATTCATTTGGGACTTCATTGTCTCAAGGGAAACCGAATCTGGATCCCTAAGTATGGTTGAATTCATAGCACTCTTCTATCTGAAGCTCACAAGTCCAAATTATCTGTTCATCCTGGCAGCTCAAAGATGTATTTCGATCTGAAAGCTGATTACTGGTGGCCAGGAATGAAGAAAGACATCGGTCAATATGTTGAAAGCTGCAGAATCTGTCAGATGGTTAAGGCAGAACACCAGAAACCCTTTGGGGATATGCAACCACTGCCAGTTCCTGAGTGGAAGTGGGAGCATATAACAATGGACTTCGTCACGAAGTTGCCGAAAACCAAAAGACAGCACGACTCCATCTGGGTAGTCGTGGACCGATTAACGAAGTCAGCTCACTTTATACCGATGAAAGAGACAAACTCTCTTGATAGATTGGCACATATGTACATTACTGAAATCATTTCTCGACATGGTGTGCCGAAATCAATCGTCTCTGATCGTGATAGTCGTTTCACTTCGAGATTCTGGCAAGCACTGCAAGAAGGGATGGGTACTCGGAATACTATGAGTACTTCTTATCATCCAAGTGCAGATGGTCAAAGTGAGCGTACTATCCTTACTCTAGAAGATATGCTTCGTGCCTGCATTCTTGATCTAGGTGGTAACTGGGATGACCATTTGCCGTTGGTCGAATTCTCATATAATAACAGTTATCATTCAACGATCAAGATGGCTCCTTTTGAAGCTTTGTACGGAAGAAAGTGCAGAACTCCTACCTGTTGGCGTGAAACAGGCGAATCGCCAATAGCGGGTCCTGCCCTTCTACAGTTGAGTCATGAGAAGATTCAACTTGTCAGAAGGAATATTTTTGAAGCTCAAAGCAGGCAGAAGTCATATTATGATAATCGTCACAGATCCATAAGTTTTGCAGTTAACGATTGGGTGATGCTGAAAGTATCTCCAATGAAGAATGTGGTAAGATTCATAAAGAGAAACAAGCCAGCTCCGAGATTCATTGGTCCGTTCAAGATTGTCAAAAAGATAGGAAACCAATCTTATCGTCTTGAACTGCCAGCGGACTTATCTTGAATACATCCTGTATTCCATGTCAGTCATCTGAGAAAGAGTCTAGCAGACGAAAGAGAAGTTCAGATACCACACGTTAATTTGCAGATTGATGAGAAGCTTCGAGTGATTGAAGAGCCAGAACGTATTCTGGACTCGAAAACTAAGAAGCTTAGCAATAAAGATATACAAATGGTGCTCGTCCAGTGGAAACACCACAAAGGTTCGCATCAGTCTTGGAAATCGAGAGATGTTATGAAAGCTACTTATCCAAGTCTGTTCGAACATAGCTAACTTCGAGGACGAAGTTTGTGCGTGGTAGAGCCCATTCTGTAACAACCCAACTTTTATCTGATCTTAATTTCTGTATTTGATCCAATAATGTAATTTAATTACATTATCTGCCTTGTAAATTAATAAATTAATGATAATTTAATTAATTAAGTTTAATATGATATAAATATTATAAAGTATTTAAATGATTAAAATTGAAAGAGATATAAAATACAAAAGTTTAGTGGGTTAACTACATAAAAGATAAATGAGATATATTTAATCTCAAATTAATGGTCATTAAAACCATTTAAATATTTCACTCACTCTCTCTCTACTCTCTCTCTATCTCACGGCTCACCCAAGAAATCATCACAATTGTTCATTTAAATCTCAATTAAAGGAAGAATCAATACAAGAAGGTGTTACAATAAGCATCAAACATCATCAATCTACAAGAATTTGAGGTAAATTTTACTTAAATTTCGATATTTAGATTGTTTGGTTTGGTTTTTGTGTAAAAACCGAAATCAAGGTTTAAAAATGTGGAGATTATATGTTGCATGTGTATATAATTGGTAGATTAATATGTAATGAAGTATATAAAAGTGAAAGAAATGAAAATTTATGGCTGCATCATCCAAAATTATGAAGAAATCGGAATTTTTATAAAGCAAAATGTTCTTGACAAAAATAAAGGAATTTGGATGATCTTGATTAATTTATAATGTTATTGATAGGGAAATTAGTATAAAAACAACCCAAAAATGATAATGCATCAAAATATTAAGTTGCATGTCAATTATAAAAGAGTTTTAGTGAATTTTATGTAAAATCCGTATGAATATAACCAAGAACATGAAGAACAAGTCTGGGAAAATGTTCTAAGTGTGGGATCCGAATTCGGGTATAACCGAATTCGGATGGTGCCCCATTTCGGATCCCATGTTTCGAACCTATACCTCAATTCGGATGATGTACAAATTCGGAAGTTGCCACTTCGGTTCCTATGGATTTCAGATGATCTCGGTTCCAAATCCGAATCCGGATGAACCATTTCGGATAGGCCCGAATTCGGGTGCCTGATCCGGATAGGTCCGAATCCGGATGGACCGAACCCGGTGGATCCGAATCCAAATGTTTTATTTTAAATACTTTAAATCATAAATAATTGATATTTTATAATTACCATATCCATAAATTATAATGAAAGAATGATTAAAGCAACATGAGATATATTAATATTTATATCTCATTAAGATTTCAAAGAGTCAAAAATAAATGACTGATTGACGAGATTATCAGTTATCAGAATCAGATAAAATAAAGATTTTAAAGATAAAAGATGATGATAATGATATGAAATTGACATGATATGATATGATAATTCTGGACAGGTTCAGTTAATTTCTGAACATTGATTTAAAGATTTAAAGCGGGTCAAAGATTTGAATTGACAGAGAACAGATTGAGATCCTGAGATAACTCAGGTGGCAGATTTTACATCTGTTTGATAAAGACCCAGATCTGTGAGTTATAGATATTCAGATTTAACATGCTAGAATTTCTGGTTGAGACATATTGTTGATGCTAGATTAAATTGACATTCATATTATCAGCTGGATTGTGACCTGTGCACACTATGGTTCGGTGTTGCCCAGTGGATCATGATAGCTATTTGACTTATCACTTCATATGATATTGCATTCATAGTTCATTTCTGACATTGCTTTGAAATTATTGCTATCATGACATTGATAACGTATGCTTCATCATTGCATATACTTGACATATTGATTCACCTTGATTAGCCCTGATTGGTCTATTGTTCTAGACCTGGCTATTTCACCAGTTCTAATGAACTTGGTAATGACCTCCGATGTTCCGCCACGTTGATTTACTGGTAGCTAGCCCAGTAAGTGGCTGATCCCCACGATTTAAGCGTGAGCGTGGCCTGAGCATCATCCGACTCTATGACTTCTATGTCTCAATCATGAGGGCTATAGCGGCAGCCAAGACATATCACGATAGATTGATGATCCGCTTGACATGCATGTTAATTTGAAAATCTATTTACTCACTAAGTGTTGCTTACAGTTGCTACTTGACATTTTTACAGGAAAAGACAAAGGAAAATCACCTGCCGGACCTAGTTCTTAGGTCTTACAAAGAGCAAGACTGAAGTTTTCATAGACCTCTACTCAGCAACCCTTTTGGTACTAATTGGATGATGATAATATGATGATCTGGGTAGATTTATTTGATTGTATGATGATGTAACTAGATTAGATAGTACCCTTTATAAGTTTAATTTGAAAACCTTAAAATTGTATTAAACTTAAATCCTAATATGTTGTACTTGTAATTCATAATTCCGCACTTAATTACTCTATCTTAGTTTGATTGATATCGTATTGCATGATGTGGGACCTAGACTCGTGAGAACTGTCCCGTAAGGGGTGGTCTTCACAATCGATGAATCTGATCTATTCATGTCCAGCATATACAAATCATTCTTCCTTGGGGCTCTCATCAATATCCGCTCTTCAGGTACTTTAAATCCCGATTTTAGCACTAACGCCTCAGTATCAGTGAAAATCACTGAGTTCTTCTTATCACAGATTTGAGATACACTAATAAGATTGTGAGCAAGTTTATCAACATTGTAAACTTGATCAAATTTGATAGTCGCATTAGTGACCACTCCAGTACCAGTGATATGTCCTCCTTTGTTACAAGAGAATGATACGAATCCCCTATTCCCTCCTTTGAAGTCTGTGAGCAGACTCCTTTCCTAAGTCATGTGCCTAGAGCAACCACTGTCGACGAACCACTTGTTGTTTAGACCTGTAGTTATCTCCTGCACATGAATGAAAAGAAGTTAGTTATCACGGGGAACCTAAGCCATGACTGACTTGGTAATACCATTCTCATCCACATACATGAACTCCTTCAAATACCCATCTCTCCTTTCAGGTGACTTGGTAGTTTAATTGAGAACCTGTTGTGGTGTAGAGTGATTTAAATTCACTTTTGGCCTTTGGGTAGGCATTTGCTGTTGAGCCCTTGAATAGTTTCTATTAAATGGCATTTCAGATTGATATCCCTGGGCTCTACCTGGTGCCTGATGTCTTTGAGGAGTGTGAGAACTAACTGGAGTGTAAAACCTTCTAGGTGTAGTACTCCTATAAGCTTGTTGAGGTCCAGACCTAGACTTATTAGGGACTCTATTCGGTGAATTAGTCCTAACCGTTTCATTTGGTCTAACCGACACAGGTACTTGTCTAACAACAGTCTTTGGTGTGGCGTTTACAATCTTCTCAGTAGTTTGAGAACCACTCGTGCTAGCTACACTAGGTGATGGTTTATGTTGTTCAGACTTTCCAACAATAGGTCTAGACTCTGGTTTAGAGGGTGTAGACTCTACTTTCCTATATGGCCAGCGAGACGCAACATGTCCCCTCTCATGACATCTAAAGCAAGACATCTTATCAATAGACTTCTTATGAGTGCCCTTTGACTTTGGTGTCTTACTAGTGTTAGTGTCTTTCTTCTCAACTACAGTGACTACTTCCTCTTTTTGATTTTTAACTTCAGGTTTAGCTTCTCCTAGAATTTTGTCACTAGAAGACTGCTCAAACTTGACTTTCTTAATCGTAGCGTTATTATTAGTCACCTTAGTTGATTTATCCTTATCAGATTCAGATACAGTTTCAGCTGCTACCTCTGAATCAACTGGTTTATCAGTTTTATCCTGAGGCTGAGCCACATAATTATCGTTGAAAGGTGGAGGACTCTCTTTATAACCTAAACCTACTGGTTTCTTAAACTGACGCTGAGCATCTAAGATTATTCCTAGATTTAGTGAAGAGTTCCTAAACTTTTCTAACTTACTATTTACCTCTGCAACTTTAACTCTTGATTCAGCTAGCTCTACCTCCTTAATCGTAAGTTCTTTGGTTAAAGCCTCAACATGCTCATACATAAGTTCTATCCTGACACATTGTTCACTTATTTTGACTTTTAGAACTATAACATCTTGAGCATCTGCTTTTAGCTTATTCCTAAGATCTTCTTTAATATCTGGGAGACTAACATTATCTGATTTTAAGGATTCTATTTGAGTAGTTAGATTGTTATGTGTTTCTAGAACTAAATTCAATCTATCATTGGAAGTAGCAGATAAAACGCATAAATCACGGAATGTAGAAAAGTTTAGAGTTACCTTTTTGTGATCCGATTCCACGTTAGCCATTTGTGCGGAAAACTCCAGAATGGTCTGATTGTCTGACTTGTCCACCAACACAAGACTTGTATCACACTGTTCATTGTCCTCTATGACTTCCTCTGCTCCGTCATCCCCAGTCTCTGTCACTTCAGCCATGAAGGCTCTAGCATTCGACTCAGGATGAGTACTCCTATCGTAAGTCCTATCTAACTGTCTATCTGATGATACGTATGTTAACAGACCAACGATGTTTGCTTGATTACCCGAACTACCAGACTGATATCTTCCCTGTGATTGATTCTGATAGTTTTCAACTTTGGGTCGTTGACATTCTCGTGCAAAATGACCTAATCCTTGGCAGTTTTAACACTTAACCTTAGCTTTGTCGAACCTAATTTTATTGTTGCCCACATTCAGATTTCTGCCTGTTCGCTTCATGAACTTTTGACCCTCTGAGTTACCATGGCCAGTTGCCATTGAAGGTCCATTTCCTCCAAATCATCATGAACCAACTGATCATAGTCCTCTTCCCATAATGCAGGATCGTTAATTTTTCCTTGTACCCAATTTCCATATGCTGCAACAAACGAAGCTAAAAGATTCAGATGAGTTTCGGCTGATTGTGCACTCATAGGCATCTTTGTGTACTGTTGAGAAGTAGATGCTGACTGAGTCAGTTTATCTTCCGGTTTAGAATACCCTAAGAATGTCCGACTGCTTGTTTCTTCTACGTCCACTGGAATAGACGCTTCACCCGAGAAGAAAGCTGTAGTTGTTTTCAGTTCACTTGCGATAGAAGGTTTTGAATTTCCAAAATACATCTCTAGATCTTGGACTTGATCATATTCCCTCTCCTTCTTAAGTATCTGAAAGTCATAAGCCCTCAGCGTAGCAATAACTCTTTCGAGTGTAAGAATTTTTAATTTTTCTTCATCATGCTTGATAAGCGCTGTGTACATTTCCCACTTCGCCGGTAAAGCAACAAGAAGTTTCTCTATCTTTTCGATTTCACGATACTCGACATCGTGATTATCAAGCTCTGTCAGTAAATGGTAGAATCTTGTAATCGTCTCGTCCAGCTTTTCGGTTTTCAATGCCTTGAAAATCGCGAACTGCTGTTTCAACATCTCTGTCCTACCTTTACGAAGCCTCCGGTTTCCCTCACACCACTTCTCGAGAGCATCCCATAGCTATTTAGAAGTACGATGATTCCGTAAAGTGTGTAGAATCTTCTGAGGTAGTGCCATGCGAATAATTGAAAATGTTCTGTTTTCGGCCTCATACAGTTTCTTGTCATCATCCTTCATTTTCTGATATGTCAAGACTCTCTGACGGGCCTCAAACTCTTCAGTAGGTGGAATGTATCCCTCATCGGTACCCATCCACATTCGCACATCGTTGAAACGAGCGAAATCAGCAAAGCTATCCTTCCACCAATAGTAGTCTTCCACCAATTTAAAATTAACGCTTTCGAACTTATATGAGTTCGAACTAGTTTAAGTTTAATTCGAAATTGTTTAAGTTCGAAATCAACAAATTCGAAACACACGAAAACTCCTCTGCAAGTTCGTAATCGCCCTCAGCCTTAATTATTGGCAAAAGTTATCAATCAAAACTGATTAACACTTAATTATAACCCTCAGATTCGAACTTGCCTTGGACAAGTTCGAGAAGGCCCAAGCCCACGAACTTGTCCACCATAAGTTTGAATCAGGCCTTTGAACTTATTCTAGAACTTGTCTTTGAACTTGTTCTAGAACTTATGTTTGAACTTATCTTTGAACTTATGTTTGAACTTATTGTAAAACATCAATTACAACTAAGTTCAAACATATATTCAATCAATAACAAACATATATCAAACATAAAACAAACATATAACAAACATGTATTAATATGCAATTACGAACAAATTGACTATTACAAAATATCGTCTATACTTAGACTGCTATCATCACACAGGATGCACTAACACGATTGTGCTTCTGGTAATTGGAGATCCACTGCCATGACCATATTGTGCTTATTATAAAAAGCCTGATCACCCATATCTGCACACACAATCAACAAACAAAATTAGTAATTAAAAATAAAATGAAACTTGTTATTTTCAAATTTGCATAACTTCGAACTTGCATAAGTTCGAAGTCCAACACATTCGAACTTAGACAAATTTGAAATTATTTAAAACCATTCTAATTTAAAAAAATTCTAGATATATATTCGAACTTGACTGACTTCGAACTTATAGATATTTCAACAAGTTCGAACTTTCTGACAAGTTCGAACCTGACGAACAAGTTCGAAGTTTAACCCCATTTGACTTATTCAACAGCATAATCTAGTCCTATTGGGTTCTAATCGAAGTTATTTATCACTTATTTGAAGTCTTATCTTTTAAAACTCGTGATTTCAAACCACCTTGTTTTAAATATTTTAAACATCAAATAAGTTTGATTTTGGCCACAATAATGTCCTAAACTACACATACTTAGTATTATGATGAGTACTATACCTAAGTATACGTGTATGTTCGAGAAATAACGGGAAAACTTCGAGGAATAAAACAAAATTCGAGAATCGGTAAGTTCGAGAATAAGTTCAAAATCGCCGGAGCACAAGTTCAAGAATTCAAATTCAAGGGTAGATGCCTTAAATGAAGTACTGTTGACCTATTTATATCAACTACCTTCGAACTTAGCATAAGTTCGAACTTCCTGACAAATTCGATGTTAAGTTCAAATTTTTCTAAATTTCGAACTTAAGTGAAAATTTTGAAAATCCTTGAATAAAATTCAACCTTTTCAACATTTTCGGGTAACGGAATTTTTCTAACTTTGCAAGATCATTTACACTAAACAACAGATTTTCAGGAAATTTTTGTTTCTTCAACTAAAAATGCATCCTAGTAACTTTGAACTTTATCCTACTTAAAGTAAAATAAAATAAAGTAAAATAAAATGAACTAAAATAAAATAAAATAAAATAAGAATAAACCTTAAACTACTCAAAAGTACTTTAAAAATTACGACGTATACTAACAGAATATTTTTGCGAGAAAGTTAATGAAGGTTCAATCAGATAGCGATGTCAAACGCACTTTCAGTATTACACTTTCACACTTAGGAATTTTTATTTCTTTGGTTGTTTGTCGTGATATACATTCCAAGTGATTGTCGGTATGATTTTCCCTTTTAAACATTTAACACTTTGGAAATTCCATTGGCCTTTTTATTTATCAAGAAACTACCTTACATGTCCCACATTTAGATATACTTCTATGATCAAGGGATACACACAATGATTATAACTTTTTGGTATTGCAAATTTTCTTTAAAAGGCAAACGTCGGACAGAGTTCTGTATTTACATACAACATAGTGTCTTAGTTTGCCTTAGAGTTTATTTTAAGTTAGCAAGACAGCGGTGACAGGTCTGTACTTACGTACCACAAAGCGACTTATTTTGCTAACTTGAGTTAAAACAGAGGTGACAGGTCTGTACTTACGTACAACAAAGCGACTTATTTTGACTCCCTCTTCTTTATCAAAAATTTTTCTTTTCTGTTCTTTTAAGATGTATTTTGATGATACTATACATCCCCCAGAAAATTTGCATACCTCATTTAAAATCATTGTCTGTATGTCTCTAACATAGAAATTAAGACCATTCGGTCATACATCTAAGTTAGTTACACATATGACTTTTTCTTGATGATTTTATTAGCTGTTAGGATTTCCTTTGTGTATTATGCCTACCAACACATCAAACAAGAAAGTGTATATCCCTTAGAATTTAAGGTGCATTATATGTGAAAGCTTAACACTTAGAGATTGTTTCGACTGTGCTAATTTTCGTCACTTTGAACCTATGTATCTAAGATTTTACTCATTTTTCAATATTCTCTTTTTTGAAATTTTTATGGTTTTCTTTCTTTTTTCTTTTGTTTTTCATTTTTTTAAGATAAGCTAATAAACTAACTTACTAACTTACTATAAAAGGAAATAAAATCTACTAAACTACTAACTTACTATAAAAAGAAAGAATATATACTAAGGTCAAGTTACTCTGGATTACGCATACCATTTAGTTGAACTAACAACTCAAAGTGTGACTTATCAAAAGCTTTAGTTAATAAATCTGTATTATTATCTTCCGTTGCCACTTTTACTAGTTTTATTAAGTTCTTTTCAGCACAATCACGTATGAAATGATGTCTTATGTCTATGTGCTTTGTCTTACTGTGTTTAACTGGATTATTAGTTATAGCAATTGTAGATTGATTATCTATCCTAATGGGAGTATGAGTGTAAGTCAAACCGTAATCCCACAATTGTTGTTGTATCCACAAAACCTGTGAACAGCAAGTACCAGCAGCTACATATTCGGCCTCGCACGTTGACACGGCTCTCGAAGTCTGTTTCTTGCATTGCTAGGATACGAGCCTCCCTCCAAGGAAATGACAACCTCCAGTTGTTGATTTCCGGTTCAAGCTGCAACCTCTATAGTCTGAATCCATGTATGCTTCCAATTCCAGATCTCCATCAGCATCATACCAAAGTCCCAGCTTCGGTTTTGACTAGAGGTATCTCAGAATCTGCTTCACGGCTTTCATATGCATTCTTTCGGATTAGCTTGGAAACTAGCACAAATACACACAGCAAACATAATGTCAAGTGTAGAAGCAGTTAAATACATGATTGACCCAATCAAGGCCCGATATAGAGTCGGATCCACATCAGTATCACTTTCTGTACCCGGTCTGAGATTGTAGATTCACTTGAATCGGAGTACTAAAATGAGAAGTCAGCTTTGTTCCTTCCATCCTGAAACGCTCCAGAATACCGTACACATACTTTGTGTGATGGATAAACATGCCCTCCTTCCTTTGTTCAACTTGCAAACCCAGAAAGAAGTTTAACTCTCCGATAGCACTCATCTCAAACTTTGACTTCATAACCTTCTCAAAATCTTTGCACATCTATTCATTTGATGACCCGAAAATGATGTCATCCACGTACACTTGTACCAAGATAAAGTCTTCTCCCTTTCTCTTCACGAACAATGTACTATCAATTCTCCCTCTTTCAAACCCGTTGTCCCAAATATGAGTTGACAACGTCTCATACCACGCCCTTGGTGCCTGATGTAATATATACAGAGCCTTATCGAGTCGATACACTCTGTCTGGATACTTTGGATCAGTAAACCCATGCGGTTGTTTGACGTACACCAGTTCCTTCACCTTGCCGTACAGGAATGCACTCTTTACATCCAGTTGATCGACTTTAAATCCTTTGAAGGACGCAAAGGCCAGAAAAAGACGAATTGCCTCGAGCCTTGCTACTGGTGCAAACACCTCGTTGTAATCAATTCCCTCTTGTTGGTTGAATCCTTTCACCACAAGTCTTGCCTTGTTACGAGTAACTATACCCCTATCATCTCTCTTGCACTTAAAAACCCATTTGGTTCCTATTGCAACTTCTCCTCGAGGTAGCGGCACTAACTCCCACACTTCAAGCTTTCTGAATTGTGACAGTTCTTCTTGCATGACTTCAACCCAAGAGTTATCTTTCAGTGCCATTTGCACATTCTTCGGCTCTACTTGCGAGATGAAACAAGAATATAAACATGTGTGATAGCCTTGGAGACATTAATCATCGACAACAACACTGTGTTGATATTCACACTACTCCTAGTTCTCATACCGGTATTCGGATTTCCTATGATGCTCTCAATCGGATGATCCTTGTTTATCCTCGATGTCTCAATCTCATCAACACTAAGATTATCTCCTAAGTTTGATCCTATTTTACCTAACGGGGGTACGACTTCAGATGGTAAATTCTCTTCCTCATAATCACTGTCCTCGGAATTAGAAGTATTTGTCTGATTCTCGTTTGTAGGTAACTCAGGTTCATTCTCTATTGGAGATCTGTCTTCTGTCATTGTAGGCTCAGAAGTTGATGGAATACTTGTCTTTGGAAAACCTTGATTGTCGTCATTCAGACTTAATGACGAGAAGTCACCCTCCACTGTACCTGCATTTCCACTAACAGGTATGTTAAATGATTCAAACAATGAGTCATAATCAAATAACCACTCAGGACCTGTTTGGGGCTCATATGAATAACTTGTAAGATCAATGTTAAACACAATTTCTACCATACCATTTGTTTTTAAAAACCCTTTTGTTTGGTGAGTTAGGCACCTAACCAAGGAAATATCCTTCGTCAGCCTTTTCACCAAACTTAGGTTGATGTTTTGTTTTCAATAAGGTACACGGTACCCCAAACGGTTCAAAGCCTGTTAAATTAGGTGGTCTTTTATTCAGAACTTCATAACAGGTTTTGTTCAGTGACTTGATAGTAAGGACCCAGTTTAAAACATGACATGCGGTATTCACTGCCTCCCCCCAAAACATGGTAGGAAGCTTTGAATCCGAGAGCATGGTCCTTGCTGCCTCAATTAAAGTCTTGTTTTTCCGTTATGCCACCCCATTTTGTTGTGGCTCATATGGTGCACTAAATTGATGCACTATGCCTTTGGATAAGCAATATACACCAATTACTGTGTTTTTAAATTCTGTTCCATTATCACTCCTGATATGTTTTACCCTCGTCCTGTAGGAGTTTTCGACTTGGTCTAAGAACCCAATCAACTTTCCAGCTGTTTCGTCCTTCGTACCTAAAGAAAACCCATGAAAAATGTGACTAATCATCAGTGGTAAGTAAATAATACCAACTACCACCTATACTCCTTTTGTTGATAAGTCCAAATAGGTCCATATGCAACAAATCGAAAGTGGAAGCTATCGAGTTCTGAGTCTTTGACTTGTGTGAGTTTTTGTGTTGTATGCCTTTCTTGCAGGGTACACACTTGTCCTCGAACTGAAAACTCTTCAGTGGGACACCTTGCACAAGACCATGTTTAGTGATGTAATTCATTTTCCTTAGGTGCAAGTGTGCGATGCGTCTGAGCCATAAAATGGATTCTGACTCTGAAGCTTTGGATAGAAGACAAATTGTTCCCATCGATGAATCTGATTTGTTCATGTCCATCATGTACAAATCATTCTTCCTTGGGGCTCTCATCGTTATCCACTCTGCAGGTACATTAAATCCCGGTTTCAACACTAACGCCTCAGTATAAGTAAAAATTACTGAGTTCTTCTTATCACAGATTTAAGATTCACTAATGAGATTTTGATCAAGTTTATCAACACGATAAACTTGATCAAGTGTGATAGTCCCATTAGTGACCACTCCAGTACCAGTGATATGTCCTCCCTTATTCCTAGCGAATGATACAAATCCCTTGTTCCCTCCCTTGAAGTCTGTGAGCAGACTGCTTTTCCCAGTCATGTGCCTAGAGCAACCACTGTCGACGAACCTCTTGTTGTTTAGACATGTAGTTAACTCATGCACATGAAAGAAAACAAGTTAGTTATCACGGGGAACCCAAGGCCTGACTGACTTGGTAATACCATTCTCATCCATATACGTGAACTCCTTCAAATACCCATCTCTCCTTTCAGGTGACTTGGGTGTTTGATTGAGAACCTGTTGTGGTGCTGAGTGATTTAAATTCACTCTTGGCCTTTGGGTAGGCATTTGCTGTTGAGCCCTTGAATAGTTTCTATTACATGGCATTTTAGATTGATATCCCTGGACTCTACCTGCTGTCTAATGTCTTTGAGGAATGTGAGACCTAACTGGAGTGTAAGTCCTTCTAAGTGTTGTACTCCTATAAGCTTGTTGAGGTCCTGACCTTGATTGATTGGGGACTCTATTTTGAAAATTAGTCCTAACCACTTCATTTGATCTAACCGACACAGGTATTTGTCTAACAGCGGTCTTGGGTGTAGCATTCACAATTTTCTCAGTGTTTTGAGAACCACTTGTGCTAGCAACACTAGATACTTGTTTATTTTGTTCAGGCTTTCCAACAATAGGTCTAGACTCTGCTTTAGAGGGTGTAGACTCTACTTTCTTATAAGGACAGCTAGACGCAACATGTCCCCTCTCATTTCATCTAAAGCGGGACATCTTATCAATCGACTTCTTATGAGTGCCCTGTGATTTTGTTGTCTCAATCGTGTCATGTTCTTTCTTTTCAACTACCGTGACTACTTCCTCTTTCTGATTATTAACTTCAGGTTTAGCTTCTCCTAGAATTTTTTCACTAGAAGACTGCACAAACTTGACTTTCTTAATCGTAGAGTTATTATTAGACACCTTAGTTGATTTATATTTATCAGATTCAGATACAGTTTCAGCTGCTACCTCTGATTCGACTGGTTTATTAGTTTTATCCTGAGGTTGAGGCACATAATTATCGTTGAAAGGTGGAGGACTCTCTTGATAAGCTAAACCTACTGGTTTCTTAGACTGACATTGAGCATCTAAGATTTTCCCTAGATTTAGTGAAGAATTCCTAAACTTTTCTAACTTACTATTTACCTCTGCAACTTTAACTCTTGATTTAGCTAGCTCAACTTCCTTAATGGTAAGTTCTTTAGTTAAAGCCGCAACATGCTCATACATAAGTTCTATCCTGACACATTGCTCACTTAATTTGTGTTTTAGAACTATAACCTCTTGAGCATCTGCTTTCAGCTTATTCCTAAGATCTTCATTAATATCTATGAGACTAGCATTATCTGATTTTAGTGATTCTATCTGAGAAGTTAAGTTATTATGTGTTTCTACAACTAAGTTCATTCTATCATTGGAAGTAGCACATAAAACACATAAGTCATGAAATGTAGAAAAGTTCAGAATTACCTTTATGTGATCTGATTCTACGTTAGCCATATGTGCGGCAAACTCCAGAATGGTCTGATTGTCTGACTTCTCCACCAACACAAGACTTGTACTATCTATTCGTTGTCCTCTGTCACTTCCTCTGCTCCGTCATCCCCAGTCTCTGTCACTTCAGCCATGAAGGCTCTAGCATTCGACTCATGATGAGTACTCCAATCGTAAGTCCTATCCAACTGTCTATCCGATGATACGTTTGTTAATAGACCAACGATGTTTGCTTGATTACCCAAACTACCAGACTGATATCTTCCCTGAGATTGATTTTGATAGTTTTCAACTTTGGGTCATTGACATTCTCGTGCAAAGTGTCCTAATCCATGGCAATTATAACACTTAACCTTGGATTTGTTGAACCCAAATTTACTGTTGCCTATGTTCAGATTTCTGCCTGTTCGTTTCATGAACCTTTTGACCCTCTGAGTCACCATGGCCAGTTGCCATTAAAGGTCCATTTCCTCCAAGTCATCAGGATCCACCTGATCGTAGTCTTCTTCCCACAATGCAGGATCGTTAATTTTTCCTTGTACACAATCTCCGTATGCTGCAACAAACGAAGCCAAAAGATTCAGATGTATTTCGGCTAATTGTGCACTCATAGGCATCTTTGTGTAATGTTGAGAAGAAGATGCTGAGTGAGTCGGTTTATCTTTCGGTTTAGAATACCCTAAGAATGCCTGACTACTTGTTTCTTCTACCTCCACTGGGATAGGCGCTTCACCCGTGAAGAAAGCTGTAGTTGTTTTCAGTTCACTTGCGACAGAAGGTTTTGACTTTCCAAAATACATCTCTGGATCTTGGACTTGATCATATTCCCTCTCCTTCTTAAGTATCTGAAAGTTGTAAGCCCTCAGCGTACCAATACCTCCTTCGAGTGTAAGAGTTTCAAATTTTTCTTCATCATGCTTGATAAGAGCTATGTACATTTCCCACTTCGCCGGTAAAGCATCAAGTAGTTTCGCTATCTTTTCAATTTCACGATACTCGACATCGTGATTATCAAGCTCTGTCAGTAAATGGTAGAATCTTGTTATTGTCTCATCCAGCTTTTCGGTTTTCAATGCTTTGAAAATTACGAACTGCTGTTTTAGCATCTCGGTCCTTCCTTTGCGAACCCTCGGATTTACCTCACACCTCTTCTCGAGAGCATCCCATAGCTCTTTAGAAGTACGATGATTCCGTAAGGTGTGTAGAATCTCCTGAGGTAATGCCATACGAATGATTGAAAATACTTTGTTCTCGGCCTCATACAGTTTCTTATCATCATCCTTCATTTTTTGATATGTTAAGACTCTCTGACGGCCCTCAAACTCTTGAGTTGGTGGAAAGTATCCCTCATCGATACAAATCCACATTCGCATGTCGTTGAACCGAGCAAAATCGGCTGATCGTGAAGCTTTTTCAGGTCATCCTTGGATAGGTTAATTAGATGCAGAGGATCGTATACTTTCAAAATTTCCTTTTTTCTAGATCCTCCATCACTGCTTCAGCCGTTTCATTGTCTACATACCACCACTTCATGTATGCAAGTACATCCTGTGGCATAGACTTCAACAAAACTTTCTTCATACATCGGACTGGCTTGTAAACCATCTTAGCCCAAGGTTTACTAGTGTGAGGATCTATTCTCGTCTCGTCTTCAACTCTTTTTCCTAACCTCGGCTTTAACCTTTCATACTTCCCAGATCTGCCCTCCCTTCTGATGATTTTTGCTATCACTTTAGCGTAGGGGTCGTCTACCAACTTGATAAGCTCCTTCCAGGCCTATTCCTTCACCTCACATTTGGGTAATGTATTAAAGACCTTTAAGGTTCTTCACATATACTGAATCCCGTCTCTTCTTTTAAGCACAAAAAGCTGCAATTCCCTGTCGAAGAACCAGCTGAGGATACCTCCTGATAGCTTCCCTGGATTTGGCAATCTCATTTTCTTCTTGACAGCAATCTCAGCCTTCTTCTCTTCCATTCTGAACAATAGCTCCATTATCTCTTCTTTCGTTTGTTCTCATTCAGCTGGATCAGATTCTGATTCTTCTATAGATGCCAAGTTCAGCTCATCTAAGTCTATCACATTCTGATCTTTATTTACATATTGTTCAGTTACAGGCTGCTTCGGGATCAACACCTCATCAACATCATCATCCTCATCTTCTATAACTTCATCATCAGATTTCCAGTACACAACTTCTTCTGAAATGAACTCCCCTTCTTCCAGATCTTCTTGAACAAAACCGAACTCGTCTTCATAATCAAGATCTATCAATGCTTCAATCATCTCATGCTCAACATCCTTAGAAGCATCACCTCCTCCCAGACTTGACGAACTAGGCTCCCCCTGAATGACTGCTTGCTGAGCAGCGTTTTGGGAAAGATCTGCTAGCTCACCTTCCTTTTGTGCACCTGGACCATCGCCCTCCTCATCGTCTGTCCTAGCATTTCTCAACTGATCATCCCTGCAGCTACTCTCCCCCTATGTTCGAGCGCCGCAAGTTCGAGAAACGGCCAAAAATTTGATTTTTTCACGTTTTCAGACTAAACCAATGTTTTTATGATTAAAAACAATGATTTCGACTGAAAAAGTGAACTAATAAGAATATTTCTCCATTACTTTGCTTGTATAACTCGAAAAACTTACTAAAAATGTGATTTTTCCGTCCAAAACGCCAAGAAACCAAGAATGTTTAAGATGAACGCGAAGAACACAATGAACACCCTTATGGCTTTGATACCTCTTTTAAGGTCACCTACCTACGGATCCAATCTTGACGCGACGTCATCCAACGAGTATGGAATCCTCGTTAGCGGCTTAACGGATTGATCACACACACGAAACACGGAGACACATAAGATGATAGACGTAAACTCGAACGTCCCGACATTTGATTCCCTCCAAGAACACAATGAAAAGTCTCTGCAAGTTCATAATCGCCCGGAAGGTAATTTCTGCCAAGATCGTTAGTCGAAACGGATTAACTCTTAATTATAGGCCTTAACTTCGAACTTGGAATGGACAAGTTCGAGAAGGCCCAAGCCCACGAACTTGTCCAACATTAAGTTCGAATCTAGGCCTTTGAACTTATTCTAGAACTTGTCTTTGAACTTGTTCTAGAACTTATTGTAAAACATCAATTACAACCAAGTTCAAACATATATATAATCAATATCAAACATATATCAAACATGTATTAAAGTGCAATTACGAACAATTGGACTATTACAAAATATCATCTATAAATAGACTGGTACCGTCACACAGGATGCACTAACACTATCACCAACCTACAGTTTCCTATTTGCCTCATTGGGGATGTGCTTCAGCAGCAAAGTTGGTTCTTTTGACCAGCTTAGCCGTGATGAAATCCCAATTGTCCTACAGCTTGTGGATGGGATTACACTGAACATGGCTCGTTGGATTTTTGTGAATTTGAGGAACCTGGAACAGCAGGAAACAAGCCGAGCTGCTGTCAGATATCCAACGATTCTGATCCTCATATTCAAACATGTTTGTGGTGAGCATATCTAAAACTCTCAACCCCTCTTACTTACTACTGCATTCCCAGTAATTGGGAATAGAGTTTTCTACACTCCAGTTCTTCCCAATGAACCTCCTCTCTCTACACCAATGAGGAGGTTACTTGGCATGGTGGAAGGACCCTCTGCTGTGAGGGTGGATTTGGTGGTTGCTTTAAAAGGAAAATCCAAATCCATGCCTAAGATTGTTAAGAGAGGTCTGGAATCGACTGAAGCTTAGCCTGTCCTCAAGAAGGCTAAAACTGTTAAGTCAAAGTCTGCCCCATTACCCTTAGTGGCTGAGGGGGAGCAGACTTCTCATCGTTGCTCATATGTTGAACCTGAAGCCTTTGTGGATGGTGCCTCTGTGGCACCTGAGACCATGGAACAGTTTAACCCCCCTGTTCCTGACTAAGTCTCATCACCAGTCCGTACACAACTTCTTACTACTTCTCCTCAATCCCGCATAATGTCACAATATTCAAGAAGAAAATCCGTAGCTAGGAAGAAACCATCTACCCAAACTAGCCCCTCTGGTCCCTCTCAACAGGAGTCAGTTGAAAAAGAAGCAACCCCTGCTGATCCTCAAACACCTGCCTCATCCTCATCTCATTCTCATTCTTCACCATCCACACAATCCAAGCTATCCACACATACTCCTCCATCCCCCAAAGATCTTCCTTTGAAGGATCAACTATCATTGCTGACCAACAAAGTTTGTTCTTTGAAAAACTCCATGACCTCCCTTCCAACCATCATATCAGACACTGTGTCTGCACAGCTTAAAGGATTCTTTGATTCGTTCAAGAATTCCTTTCCGACTCCTCAAGCTGATCAATCCTCACAGCTGATTGCACTCACTTCACAGCTGCAAACAATCTCCACTACCCTCTCCTCTATCCTTTCCACTCAATAGGACTCTGTGTTTTCTCTGGCAGCTGTCTACCAACAACTGTCCACTCTCCTAAACACTTGCACAACTACCCTTCCTTCTTCATTGGCCAGCTTAAACACTTTAATAGTCTCTCTGTCCAATTCTGTGTCATCAAACCTTGATGATGTGCAAGACTCTCTTGAACTACATCTTGCACAACTTAAAGGTTTGCTGTTCACAGCTTCTAACAGGGAAGCCCGCTCTAAGCTGTCTTCTATTTTTGCTTCCGAAACTACCTCTCTTCACACCTGCCATACCCAACTTGCACAGGTTAAGGACAGCTTGGCTTTCTTAGTGCATAGCCTGGTTGGCCGCAAACTTGCTGCCAAAACTGCTGCTATGCCAGCTGAATTTGTTTCTCCAGGCAGACCATGTGTTGAAGGCTATGTGCCATCTCCATCAAAGGGGGAGAAGATATCTGCCTCAAAGACCAAGTCTAAGGGGGAGAAATCTTCTTCTTCTTCTAAGGAGAAATCAGCATCCATAGGTCAAGCAGCAGGTGCCACACAAACAGGTCCTACAGGTCGTACTGAGGATGTCTCCCTTCGAACTGAAGCTGCTCAGCCTACTCAGGATGGATCTCCAAACCCTACACCATCTAAGGGGGAGGAATCCATTCCTGGGGACAGGTCAAGCAGAAGGAGAAATCTGATACTGGAACAAGAAGAAGAAGAAGAGGAAGAGGAACCTGAAGCTGTTCCATCAACAACAGCTAAAGGGAAAAAGAAAGCCTCTATAGACCCTGACTATCTCAAAGCTGATCAACTAATGTTTGATAAGGCCAGAGCCAAAGAAATGGGTGTCTTTATTGAAACCTATTATGAGTTCAAAGAAGAACAGCTCAAAGCCTTTGAAAAGCTAAAGACTGATGAGGCCTCTGCTAAAGCTGCAAAAGCTTTTGCATACAAGGAGGCAAGAAAAATTAAAATGCCCTCCTAGGCTGTCCAAAGGAAACTATTAGAGGCTGCCAAAGAGTCAGTGGTTGAAAATGAAGGAGAGAAGGAACAGGGTGCTCCGGTCTCTGTGACCAAGCCTAAGCAAGCATCCTCCACTGCAAGAGCCCAGATTCACTTTGACAACCTGGAAAGGAAAAAGTTCTTTGGTGTCGCAAACAAAAGACTTGCTAAGGAGACCATTGTCAAAGTTGTTCCCATTTCAAGAAAAGGCAAATAGTGGAAATTACAGATAACCAGAATACTTGCTGAGGGTCCAGAACTGGAAGCATATGAACACACTAATGTTGCCCAAATGGGATTCAGAGAATGGGTAGAATTGGCAGTTTCCATGAGCCAGTCTAAGTCTGAAACTGCTAAGACTATCAGGGCATATGTCAAGACTTTAATGGAGAGAGTGAAGAATCTTGGCCTGATCACAGAAGAACAAATCAAGGGTACCTCAGTGGTTGAACCCAAGGAGAAGAAAGGATATAGAGCTGGAAGAACTCCTGATAATGATTGATCAAGGAAATGTAGCCGTGGAAATCAAAGGAGTAGATCACAGCTTGCCCAAGGGAGTGGAACATGAGGAAGATAAGTTGATTGAAGAACCTGAGCTGGGGTATTTTTTGTAGATCCCCTTACAAAAAAAAATGTGTTTCCAGAGAGCATCATATTTACACAAGGTTGGTCTTAAGCAGCTTATTGCTTTTAGACTTGCAAACTCCTTTAGAAAATCTATAAAAAGGAGAGCAACTATCTGGGAACAGCTCAAAGGGTTCCATGAAAGAGGAGAGCTCCAACATCCCAACTTCAGATTCCTAAGGGGTTTAAATGGAGGAAATTGAAGAAACAATGGAGGAGCTTGATCAAATGTTTGAAGGAGAAGCTCCACAGCTTGTAGGTCCATCTACTACTTGAGTAGGTGAAGAATGGAAGTTGTCCATCAGTTGGACAGGCTTTCCATTACTTGCTCCCATCATCAACAGTCCAACACGTTGAACTTTATGTACATTAGTTGTACTTTGTTACATTAGTTGTAACTTTTCTTTTACATTAGTTGTAATTTACATTAGTACATTAGTTGTACTCTTGTAAGAACATATGTTGTTTTGTAATCAAAATCAGTATACATAAACTGGTCCTTTACTTTACTTAAATGTTGTTATTTTACTTCAGCAAAGTGTATTGTAAAAATATATAGTGATTATTGATAAAATCAGCTTAGACTGATTATTGCAAATAGGGGGAGATTGTTAGGCACAAAAAGGCCTTAGTCAAACCTGCTCTACATATTAAGGGAAGATGTTTAGTCAAACCTGTTTGATGCACTTAAAGGTATAATTTAAGGCCTATTAACGCCTTATTGAAACCTGGAAAGTGATTTGCAATATAAGTCAAAGCTGTTTACCCTGTTGCATTCATTGCAACTAGGCAGATTGCCCAAGGTGTTCATTCTGTTTAACAGGCTGGACATAAACTGTCTACCCTGCTCTACTCTGTTGAGCAGCTTGGACAAATTCTAAGTGTTCTGTTCTTTGTGAACAGAACCTGTTCTTTGTCAACAGGCTAAACACTTTAAGGAATATGTTTCCATGTCCTCATGTATTAGACTACAAGATCAGCGACAAAGTTAAAGACAAAGCGGAAAAACAGAAGCTGCAAAAGCTACCTACACTGCTCTATTACCTGAAGACAAAGGGATATCTGAAATGGGTGACAGACCATTTCTTATATCAAAATGGCCTTAATAGAAGATTAAAGTTGCAAAGTTGACATTCCTGTTTTAGTTAAAGGCCTCTACAACAGAGACAAAAAGAAAAAGACAAAGATTCTGCCACATGAAGATAAGTCTGCTTTATCAGAATGTGCAGAAAAGTTGTTTTATCTTTTTGGAAAGACATCCCACTATCTCCCTGTCGAATGAGGAGACTTCACTGAGATTCTCAGTAAGAGTATAAAAGGAAGCTTCTAAGGACTATGAGACAACCTAGAGAGAGAAATTTAGATCGTGCATTGAAGTGTGTTTTTCATGCATGCAAGTCTGCTTGAATAAAACAGTAACGTGTGTCCAAGCTGTTCTTGTTCAACCTGTTCTTGTTCAAGCTGTCCATCTGTGTCTAGTAAAACAGTGAGTTCATCTTAGTAAGTGCATTCATTGTATCTAGTCTGAGTGTGTCTTAGATTAGTTAAACATCTGTTTTATCTGTCATCTCAGCTTGAACCTTTTGGCTGTCAACCTTGTTTGTAATTAAAACTTGTTAATAATATACACAAACATTGAGAAAAGAGTATTGAATTTTAATTTGTTGTATTCAACCCCCCCCCCCCTCTTTCTACAGCTTAGAACAATACACTAAGGGAAACCTTTTGGGACCTACAGGTTTGGATTTTTTTCGGGTTTTTTAAAGGTTCAAACCTGAACCGAACCGTATGTTTCGGTTTTTGAAAATCAAGAGTCCAGACCAGTCCAAATTCCACATGGTTCGGTTTTTCGGTTTTTTTCGGTTTCGGTTTGGATTTTGGTTTTTCTACACCCCCTAATCATTGTTCACATCTTAAACCAATATTGTATTCATGAATAATAGATTTGAGTGAGTATGATATCGGTTGTTATGATAAAATAAAATCAAACATTTCTTAGAGATTTGTGTGTTACCTTTGGAATCATGATTGATATATTATTCAATTTGCACATTGAATTGTTCATCCGATGTTTAGGGGGAGTGATCCCATTTGATTACATGTTTCCTTTTATCAGAAATCTAAGTAATTAATCTTTTCTTCTACTCGTGTGTATTGTTGTGATAGTTTTTTTGTTAATATTTAGTTTTATACACAGTTTAAATCAACCTTTAATCATAGCTAGTTATTAATTGACGACTTATTATCATCATTCCACCAATTGTCCCTTAGTTCGATACCCGGTCTTACGTAAGCTATACTAGTATATGATAGGTAACACTTGCCTATTTGTCCGCTATTTTTAGTTTATTTAGTTACATTTTATAATTAAAATTAAGGTGTGCTAGAGGCATGTCAAGTTTTTGGTGCCGTTGCCGGGGACAATAACGGTGATTTTGAGAACGGTTGAATGTTTCTATATTAGCGATCCTTTCGGGCATTTATCCCCGAAAGTTAATTTCACTATCTTTAATTCATTGCATTATAATTTCTTGTTCTAGATCACACGTTGGTTTCCCTATTTCTTGTAGGAGTTTATGAGCCAAAATCTCCTCTCGGATTTGACCGAACCATTGACCAATCCGCAGAGATTACTTCGAAGGAAGAATAAGCAAAAGAAAGGAGAACCCTCGTTTGAACAAGAATCCCATCGACACTACCGACCGCATCGCCAATTATAGTAGAGGATCTTGAGGCTTCGGGACAAAGAACCGAACCAAAAGTTGAAGCAAAAATGGCGGAAGAAGATAATCGTACCATGAGGGAGCATTCTAAGGCGACCAACATCAGATCGGGATCGGCAATCATACGCCATCCCATTCAAGCGGCGCATTATGAGATCAAAATAAATTATCTCCAATACTTGAACCAAATGTGCCCCTTCGATGGTCTTGACTCCGATGATCTGAACGTGCATCTAACTCGGTTCTTGGACATTTGCGACATGATAAAGATTCGGGAAATGTCCAAAGAATCCTTGTACCTTCGTTTATTCCCTTATACGTTGAGGGGAGCCGCTCAAACGTGGTTTGAATACTAGCGCCACAATCGATCACTAATTGGGAGGAACTTGTAGACCGGTTCCTAATGCGGTACTTCCCTCCCTCTAAAACTGCTCGTTTAAAAAATGATATGAGTAATTCTTTGCAGATTAGCGAGAAGTCATTGTACAAAGCGTGGGAAATGTACAAGGGTCTTTTGAGAAAGTGTCCACATCACGGGTTGGACACCTACAATCAAGTTTACACATTCTACACCGAACTCTTAATTTCAACAAGGCAAATATTGGTTTTGAATGTCGGTAGATGTGTGATGGAAATAAATCCTACCGATGCTTACAAAGCGATAGAAACCGCGACCACTAACACTCATCAGTGGCACTCTTCAAGACATAGGATCGTTCGCGGTGCTTTGAAGCAAGGGGATGAGGTGAGTTCACTGAAGGATGAGATTGCTAAAATGGGTAAACAAATAGTCCAACTACAAAACCCGAGAGTAGCAAATCAAATGTGCCAATTGTGTGACGGTCCTCATACCGCAAATGAGTGCACCAAAAGGACGACACATCTCAATAAACAATCCACTATTTAGTCTATTCAAGAAGTGTGTCAACTTTGTGGAGGACCACACACGGTGAGAGATTGTGGGAACGACGATACAGAGGAAAAGTTAGAGGAAGATGTGTTGTATTCTTATGGTGATCGATTTGACAACCAAAGGGGAAAGCTAGCTTTTCAACCACCACCTCAACAATATTATAATCTCAATGTTGACAATCGGAATCATCCAAATTTCCGATGGCGTCAACCGAATGACCATGCTTCGGCAGTACCACCGGGATTTGAGGCTGCTAGTTCTTCAAACCCGAACCAAAGAAACAACTCATACTAACCTCGTCATTTAAACAAAGCCCAACATCAATCCCAACAACCAAATCAACCAATCAATACATCACAACAACCACACCAAGCTAGAAATTGCACCACACCATCAACCGAAAGCAAGCCCACCCTTGAAGATATAGTGAGGGGACAACAAGCTTCCATTCAAAACCTCAAAAAGCAAATGAGATAACTCACTCAATTACTTCTCGATAAGGAAAGGGGATAGGGTACATTGCCTTCCAACACAGAAGCAATCCAAAAGAGCATGTCAAAGCCATCAATTTGAGGAGTGGCAAAATTCTTGAAAAGGAGGCTGCAAAGGTTGAGCCAGAAAAGGAGGCTGCAAAGGATGAGGCAAAAACTTCAAGCCCACCAAGTACCGTGAAAGTCCCACCTCTTTCTATGAAAGAAGTCCCGATCGCCAAACCGAAGGCACCTTTCCCGAGACGGTTAAAACGGGAAAAGGATGAGGCCCAATTTCACAATTTCCTTGAGCTATTTAAGCAATTGCATATTAATTTATCTTTTATTGATGTTATCTCACAAATGCCTACTTATGCTAGGTTTCTCAAGGATATCATCACCAACAAGAGGGAGCTCAAGGGAATTTCAGTCGTGGTCATGAATGAGGAATGCTCGGCGGTGCTACAAAACAAACTACCTCAAAATCTAACTATTCCAGGGAGTTTTACTATTCCTTGCCACATTGGTAGTTTAGTTATCATGAATGCACCTGCGGATCTCGGGGTAAGTATAAATTTAATGCCACATATTTATATGAAAATTGCATTTGGGAGATCCGCAACCGACCAAAATGAGCATTCAATTGGCCGATCGGTCAATAAAGTATCCAAGGGGAGTAGTCGAAAATGTTCTTGTAAAAGTTGATAAATTTGTGTTCCCCGCGGATTTTGTTATCCTAGATACGGTGGAAGATAGTTGTGTTCCCCTTATTTTAGGGAGGCCCTTTTTGGCCACTTCACGAGCTATAATAGATGTTTTTGATAAAAAACTCACTTTGAAAGTCGGTAATGAGTCTATCACATTTTCAATCGATAAAGCCATGCAACATGCATCATTTACTGACGACACTTGTTACCACGTCCACGCATTTGAAGAAGCTTTTGATTTTGATTTTTAATCTCTTTTGTCATACAACTCCAAGGACATCTACTCAATAGCTGAAGGGAAAAAAGTCATTGATTTTGAACAATTTTTGGAAAAGTTGACACCATTGTCGACCATTGACACCCCCCCCCCCCCCGTTTCCTTTCGATGTTGATTCTATCTCTCATAATCATAATTCTTGGCGGGTCAAATAATCTCTTGAAGACCCACAAACTCTTGAAGAAGGTACCGTAGAATTACATTTCGTAAACACTGAAAATCAGGTTGCTGACTTGTTCACAAAACCATTAGATGAAAAACGTTTTAATTATCTGGTGAACAAGTTAGGTATGCTGAATCTGTTAACATAATTTAATTTAAAATGAAACATTTTTTCAAAGTTTTTCTGTCTTCTCGAAAGACAGATTTTCTTTTCACAAATGTTACATTTTCTAATAGTTTATGTTCCGTGTTGATTTTATTTAATTCTAATCATTGTGTTAATTTTTTTGTCACACCTTATCGGGTGGCAACCAGGTAAGTCTCTGAGTGTTTTAATTTCTAATTTATGCACACTCGGAGGGGGAGAAAATATATTGCTAGTTGGTGTAATTTTCAATTTTATTTACTGTGCTTAATTTCTTTAGTTTATTATTTAAGAAAATCCAAAAATATTTTATTTTTTGTGTTTATTTTTGTGTGTATTTAATTTCTTAAGTTATTATTAAGAAAATCCAAAAATATTTCTTTCCATGTTTATTTTTTTAGTAAGTCTTTGTTAATTTATTTAAATAGAAAATCCAAAAGATTTCTTTTTATTTACTTATTTATTTTTCTTTTCTTCATTAAATAATTAGGATATTTTGGTGAGATATATTTTTGGCAATGGATCGGATTCCTCTACCCGGGCTTGGGGGAAACCGTTTTTTTTTTTAAATCTATAGTTTCTTTCATCTTCTTCACCATCGTTTTCACCTTCAAGAACACACACACAAAGGTTTTAAAAAGTCTAGCTGTTACATCTCAAATCCGTGATTCTTGAAGTTTTTAAAGTGTTTTCGTGCACCAAAGTGAATATACATTTTGTTTTTATACATTTATCACCTATTTACTTTGGAATTTATGCACTTAATCGGGTTTTAAAGGGGTTTTAAGGTCTGAAATGGCGAATATCATCGTGGTTAAGAAACCCAAAGGTTTCTTGAAAAACAACTTTTTGATCCAATTTTTCCAAAACAAAAGTTGTTTGTGAGGGTTAAAATTGCCCAAGGCCCAAAACCTGCGATTAAGGTATCATCCGCGAGTTCCAACTCGCAGATTATACTTCATCCGCATGAACGTTCTAATTTCTCTAAGTTAAAAAGGGGAAATTCACTTCGTCCGCGAGTTGCAAATCGCAGAAAAAGCTCCATTCGCACAAACATTATCAAAGGCTTTAAATTGTCTAAGTGAAACATGCGGCCACAGTTTCATCCGCGAGTTTCAACTCGCAGATATTACTCCGTCCGCATGACACTCACAGAACAAAATGTTCAACTTAAACTTGCAATCAAAGGCTCATGCGCAAGTTCCGACTTGCGGATAAAACGTCAACCGCAGGTTGGGGTCCATCTTGCGTTAGAAATTAATTTTCAAAACCTAACTTCCACTCATCCGCAGGTTTTGCTGAAAATTCTCTAAGTATGGTCTTTCAAAAGGTGTTGAGCTCACTTGAAAGTTCACTTATTCAGGAGTTTCAAATCTTGTTCTAAGGCTGTTTCTTGTGAATTAATCTGAGTTGGTACTGGTCTTGCAGACTTTGGTTCTATAGACAGACTTTTCTTACTGAGAAGTCATATATAGAAGCCCTTTAACAAATCAGTTTAACTCTATCAAACGCCCAAAACAAGAAACACTTCTGAACAAGTCATATATTATTTGATAATACATATCTGACTTTCAATTGTTTTGACAGGTACAATGGCATCCCATTCTCACTCCGGAGAAAATGTACCTCCCTCGAGCCCCCAACACTCAAACCCTAACCAAAACTATGATGACGAAATCACCTCCAGATCTGTAGCCCTACCACCTGAGACGATCAGAACAAATTTTCCAAAAACAAATGTGGCTACCCATCAAACCCAACAACTTTCTTCTTGACCCAGCCATCCTCAATAAAACCGAGGAAGACCTAGCCATCAGATTATCTAACCGAGTCGTAGAAGAAATCCTCATGGGTCATCGTATATACTATGCCCTAACAAACTGACCCAGACCACGTCCACCCCAAGTATATGTGCAACAGTTCTGGCATACCCTCGCCTATCACCCCGAACCAAATCACATCATCGGCGACATAGAGGATACACCATCGAGATACCATTCCCAAAGTTTCGCCACATCCTTCGCCTTCCCCGCCGCCGCGACTTCCCAGGTCGTCCTCAGTACGACGACGAATTGCCTGAGGAACAAATCTGCCATGAAATCATACAGCTTGGGTACGATGGCAACTTCCGTATGGCGTCCGAATTCTTCCGCCGCAAGCTGTTGGGAAACTGGTACTATCTATACTCAATTATGGACTGCTGCTTGACTGTCAAAGCCTCTGGAGCCGACAAAGCAAGTCTAAGAATCCTTCGGATATTTCACAGCATTGCATACAACCGCCATCACAACTACGCATGGACCTTATGGAACGTGTTGATAGAAGTTATCCTAGCAAAAGGGACTAAAAGGGAAATAAAATTTGTTCCAGCTCAGTGTTTTCTACAGCTTATCATTTCTCATTTCCTGGTGAAGATTCCAGAAATCCGACGCAGAGAACATGAATTCGGGGTGAGAGATGTCCAAATGAAATACTTTCATGATCTGACCACTCCCCCCTGAATCCAAGGAAGGCCTGTACAAGAAGAGTTGCTCGCCTACGCCGATCAAGAATCTCAGGTTGTTAGGCAATATAGAGAGAGAGAGAAGCTCCAATCGCACAGCCAGAACCGGTTGCGCCTGCCCAAGGAGGAAACCCTGAGTTGTTAGGTCTAGGGGGAGCGCAGAGAGAAAATGAAAATGAGAGGGGCAATGATGGTAGAGAGCCTGAGATTGAAGAAGTAGGAGATAGGGAAAGTGAGGAGATGCATACTGCTCATCTATCACCCCTGAATATTCCCTCTTCTGATGACGACAATGATAATAATGATGATGATGATGTTACTCCCTCCGCCCAAGTTCCAATGCGTTCTCTTGCAACTCTGCGAGATATAATCAAGAGTCGAGGGGGAGTTAGGAGAATAGCAGAGTGTTCCCAGCCAGAGATGAGTCGGGCTACCACATCTGCTACTGGCGCTCATGTGTTGGGCGCCGGTATTGAAATAGACAGCACTTGCCCAGTGTTGCATGCACAAACCCCACCCAGCCACTCACCGACTTCTCAACAAGTCGGCGTTTCACATTCTCACGGGGATCAAGTTCATAATCTATCTGCGGCTCATTTGGAGCCCGCGGATATTGAACAAGGACGACTACAGCCCCAGTCGCCGCCATCAATTCTTGGACAATCGAGTCTAGAGCCCGTTGGTATTGAACAATCCTTGGCTAAAACACTCGAGTCGATCCAAACAAAACGCCTGACTGGCGTTGTCGGAACACTCGGAGCTGTGCATACTGAAAGTATGTCGGCGATGATGAGTGGAAGTCCTGTCATGGCCACATCAATGCCAACCATGAGCACAAACCATCAAGGGACCTCTTCGGAGTCTCCTGAGGATGAGAACAGAGGGCCTACGTGGCCCCGGGTTACACCCGGATTCTGCATCCAAAACCAAGTTTGCTCAGTTTAAGGTGCTCATGTCATAACAATTAAGTGATATGTTCACCTTTATGACTCAGCAGCCGGTTGTTCCTCAAGCCCCCACCCTTGATGAAGCCAAATGCACATTCCACTCCCTACTTAAAGCTTTATCGAATCTATCATCTACAAACGCCTTGCTGCTGGAAATTTTGAACAACGAAGCCTCCGGCTCCTCATCTTCTACAACAGCAAACCCCCTGGTAACTCAAATGGGTGAGCGGTTAAAAGTTATTGTAGAATCTTGTCATGTTGCCGCCCAGGGTACCAAACGAAAGCATGATGTTCAGGAGGATCCTCATCACTATGAGGGGGAGAAAAGGGGAGAGCAGCTGGCAATGCTCCAATGATCGTAGAAGCATCAGCTCCTCCAAGTCCAAAACAATCTGCTCCTTCTGGTCAAGCCGGGCCCCAGCAATCTAAACAAAACTACAGTATGAGTTTCTTGAGGAATCTATCTCAGGAGCTCATCTACCTCTTATTGTCTGGGAGGAACCCGAGAACTTCACTGAATTCGTGCAACAGGAAGAGATATTAATTGTGATTCCTCTGAGAATATTCGACCCTACAGAAGTTATCATAATTGAATTGGATGAAGAGGAACATGAAGCAAGAGAAGTTCAGCTGAAGGAGTCTTTACGCATTGAATATGCTAGTGAAAAAGGGGTATAACCACAAGATTTTGATTTTGAACTCCCTTCTAATGATCTAGTATCATTATCTCCTTCTCCGTCTCCAGTCCAAGTGCCATCGCCAATTCCAATTGTTTGAGACAGAATCATCAAGACTATTTCCTATCTTCCAAGAGAGATAAGATGTACCACCTCTTTCCTCTGCTGCCCCAAATGTACTTAAAGAGATCACAAGGTTGCAAGCAGGAACGTATGGAGGTGCTAGTTCTTTTCAGAAATGAGAAGAACGACACACTGAAAGACTAACTGCCCGAACCATTGACTGGGTAAAGCAGAGGATAAGAAGCCCCTATATGGAAGAGAATATCAGGAGGATGTTTGTTCGTGAGCTAAAGACAGTCAGAGCCGACCTAATCTAGTCAGTCGAAGGAATGGAACAAAGAGGTAGATCGGTATATGTTGCAATGATCAGATCTCTAAGAAAGAGCAAAGAATCAGTTAGAAGTCGGTGTCCTATTGTTAAAGTCTTAAAGATTAAGTTCGAAAAGTTTTTGAGCACATTCTATCCCATTTGAAGTGGAGAGAGAATATCGAACGACGTCTACATTCACCGAGGCCGACTTTCCTAATTTGTTTTTGCAGGATCTTTAGTTTTTGTATCTACATCTGCTACACAATAAGAGCAGAGATACAGTTCATATGAATGCCCAAAGATGTATTCTAAAGTTTCTTCGCCGTAACCTCACTCTGTCAATCATTTTTGATTTTCAAATGGCATTGAACGCTTCTCAGTTTCGGATGTGCATACATCGCCAACAGTCGGAGTTGTTTATCTAAATTCGCAAAGAAAGAAACCACTGATGAGAAGAGACGAATTAGAGAAGTATTGTGACAGGACGTTATATGTGGTCAGAAAGATGCTTATGATCAGAATCGACAATTTTAAGGAAGCATTAAAGCTCAGTACAAGAATCTGGGAACTTAAAGCCGTACTACAACTCGTTAGAGGCTTCCAACAGGACGTCCGAGACAAGCTAGAGTACAGGATGACTATCAGACGTCTTGACCGATATTTTGACCAAGGGAAGCTGATCACCAACTTGAAACCAAGATGAAAGCTAACCACAAAGGTGGATAATGTTAGATCTAGAAGTTGTGATAGTTTCAGGGTTTGAATTATAATAAATGAAACTTAGTTTAGTGTTCATTTTGTAAGGTTTCAAAGTTCTATGTAAATGGGTTAAAAGACCAAAAGGTCAACCCATTGGTTTAGATAGTTTAAATCCATTTACTTTCCCATAAATAGTTTGTTTTAGGTTTTCTTATGTAATTCATTCAACGAAGTGTACGTACGTGGTTTTGGAAAAAGCAATTAAGGTTTA
Organism: Centrapalus pauciflorus; assembly: GCA_020465985.1. NCBI lineage: Eukaryota > Viridiplantae > Streptophyta > Magnoliopsida > Asterales > Asteraceae > Centrapalus > Centrapalus pauciflorus. Next base: position 80,198 of record JAANYP010002002.1, on the reverse strand, counting down.
TCTAAACTTTGATGTTCTTAATGTTCTTCATTATATTCATATATCGTTCATAGTGTTCTCCATGTTTATAATATTATTGATTGTATGAATGAATGTTGAATGAATGCTTCTAATATGGGAATTACACAGAAGTTTTGCCACATAATAGATCTTCCTCGCCGCCTTGTCGTCCCGAATATGACGAAGAGTTATCTGAGGAAAAAATTTGTCGAGAGATACAAAAACTGGGCTACGATGGTAAATTTGAAAAGGCAACTCATTTTTACCGAAGGAAACTCCTAGGCCCATGGTACTATGTGTACTCAATCCTCGATCGCTGCTTAACTGTCAAAGCAACCGGTACTAACCGTGCAAGTCTCAGAATCCTTCGAATTTTCAACAGTATAGCCTATAATCGCCACCACAATTATGCCTGGACGCTGTGGACCGAGCTGATAGAAGTTATTCAAGCAAAAGGGACTTGTCGGGCCAGAAAATTTGTCCTAGATAAGCGATTTTTGCAAATGATCATCTCTCATTGCATGACCAAAATCTCGGATATTAGATGTTGAGATCACGAAATGGGATTTCGGAATATCCAAATCAATTACTTTCATGATCCAATCAATCCTCCCGAGATCCCCGTCAGACCCTTACCTGAAGAGCTTCTCGCCTACGCTAATCAAGGATCTCAGTCAATTAGGGATTTTATATAGAGAATTGCTTCAATGGCCTAGCCAGCACCGGCCGAGCCTGCCCAAGGAGCTCACTCTGAGTTACTAGAATTAGGGGGAGTTGAGCGGGAAAATGTTAATGAGAGGGGTGTCGAGGGTAGATAACCTGAGATTGCCGAGGAAGGCGACCGAGTGAGTGAGGAGACGCACACAGTCCAACTTTCTCCACTAAGAATTTGCTTTCCACCGTCTCCTCATGATGAAGATGTAGATGATGATGATGATGATGTCACTCCCCCCGCTCCGATTCTAACTCGCTCTCTCGCAACCTTGCGTGAGATCATCAAGAGTCGAGGGGAAGTTAGACCAATAGCTGAGAGCGTCCAGCCTCCTATAAGCTGGGCAGCCAAATCTACGATCGGCACCCATGTATTGGGCACCGGTATTGAAGAAGTCGTCACTAGCCCAGTGACACAAGCACAAACCCCACCCAGCCACTCACCGACTTCCCAACAAGCCAGTGTTTTAACTTGACACGAGGACCATGCACATAACTTATATGCGACTCATTTGAAGTTCATAGATATTGAACAACGTAGACAAGATCCCCTGTCACCGATTTCTTTTCGTGCACAATTGAGTCTAGAGCCTGTTGACATTGATAAATCTTTGGCTAGGACACTCGAGTCGATTCATAACCAACGTATGAGTGACGTTGCGGGAACTTTCGGAGCCATGCACACTGAAAGTGCACCAACAATGATGAGTGGAAGTCCTTTCATGGCCACATCCTCACCAGCCAAGAACACAGGCCATCAAGGGACCCCTACAGAGTCTCCCGCGATGCAAACAGTACGCCTAAGTGGCACCAGGTTAAAACAGGACTCTGTGTCCAAAGTTGAGTTCGCTGAGTTCAAGGCTCTCATGTCACAACAACTCAGTGACACGTACACCTTTATGACTCAGCAACTAGCCATCCCCGCTATTCTATACCTCGATGATGCAAAATGCACTTTCCACTCTCAACTCAAAGAACCATCTAATCTATCATCAACCAATACGTTGATCGTTGAAATTTTGAATAATGAAGTTTCCGGTTCATCAAGTTGACAACATCCTCTGGTTCATCAAATGGGCGAGCAACTGAAAGTAATAGCTGAATCCTGCCATGTTGCTGCCCAAGGCATAAAGAGAAAGCATGATGATTAGCATGATCCTGATCAGCATGAGGGGGAAAAAGAGCAAAAGCTGTTGGCAAAGCCCCTATGATATTTGAGGAATTATCTCTACTAAATCCAAGACTATCAGCTCCTTCTCGTCAATCTGCGCCACACGAGTCAGAAGCCGAGCTTCCGGCTGAGTCTCTTGAGGAAACAGACTCAGGAGCTCAACTAGCTCTTGCAATCTGGGAAGATCCTAAGGAGTTCACTGTATTTGATGAAGAAGAAGAGATCCTAATTGTTGTTCCTCTAAGGATGTTTGATCCAACAGAAGTAATCATCATAGACTCTGATGAAGAGGAACAGGAAGCAGGGGAAGATTAGTTGAAGGAATCTCTGCGCATAGAGTATGCCGGTGAAGAAGGTGTTGATCCTCAAGACTTTGAATTTTATATTCCTTCTAACGATCCGATACCACCAGTTCCATCTCCAGCTCCAACTCCCAGTCCATCTCCAGCTCTAGCTCAATCATTCCAACAAGGCTCTACCAGTCCAATAAAGATCCCAATGATCCCCGATCAGTTCTTCGAGCCTGCTAAATCCTCCAAAAGATATCCAATATATCAAGAGCGCTCAGACATCCCAACTCCGTCCTCTCCTGATCCCAATCTACTTAAAGAAATCATCAGGCTGCAAGCAGGGATGTCTAAAGGAGCCAGTTCTTCTCAAAAATGATAGGAACAACACACTGATAGAATAACTGCCCAAGCACTAAACAGGGTTAAGTAGAGGGTCAGGACACCGTACATGGAAGAAAAATACATAAAGATGTTTGTGCGGGAGTTAAAGAAAGTCAGAGCCGATCTTATCTGGTTTGTAGAAGGCTTGGAACAAAGAGATTTATCAGTTTATGTTGCCATCGTTGGATCCTTGAGAAAAAGTAAGGAGTCAGTAAGTAGAAGGTCGCCAATAGTGAAAGTTATTAAAATCAAGTTTGACAAGTTCCTGAGTATCTTCTATCGAATCTTTGAAGTGGAACGAGAAGATAGAACTTTCTTTGAATTTAAAGAAGCAGACTTTCCTAACTCGTTTTCACAAGATCTTGAATTCTTATATCTACATTTGTAGCATAACAAAAGTATGGATCCAATTCCTCAGAATGCACAAAGGAGCATTGTCAAGTTTCTTCGACGAAACCTCACATTATTGCTAATATTTAACTTCCAAATGGCGCTAGAAGTAAGACATATTATCGCTAATAAAGAAAAGTAAATCTGCTTGCTCCAAATCAAGACACTCAACGAAAGAAATCATTCATGAGGAGACGAGCTCTCAACGACTACCTGTTTCAAAAGTAACTGTTTCTCCAACGGTCAGAGTGGTCTATCTGAGCTCTCAACGAAAGAAATCATTCATGAGGAGACGAGCTAGAGAAATACTGCGATGGGACTCTGTACATGGTCCGTAAGATGCTGATGATAAGGATTGCGAATCTAAAAGAAGAACTTTATCTAGGCACAAGGCAATGAGAACTTAAAGTGGTTTTAAAACTTGTCAAAGACTTTCAACAAGATGTCTGAGATAAGTTAGAGTACAGAATGACAATCAGACGCCTTGGTAGATTTCGATCAGAAGAAGCTGGTGACGAACTTGAAGCCACAATCTTAAAGATAATCCCAAAGGGGGAGAATGTTAGATTCATAGTTGTGATAGTTTTAGGGTTTAAAATGTAATAAACAATAGTATGTTTCGTTGCTAAAGTGTAAGGATTCAAAGTTTGATGTAAATGGGTTAAAAGACCTAAAAGGTCAACCCATGGGTTTTGGATAGTATTTGAATCCATGTTTTAGTTTATATATAGTTGCATTTAGGGTTTTGAATGTAATCATTCCAGCAGCATTGTACGTACGTTGAATTGCAAGTATTGAGGTTATTCTAATCCTTTGAATCTTCTTATTATAATCATATTGTTCATATATTGTTCATCATGTTCTTCATAATCTTGATGATTATATGTTAAATGTGGAATGCATGCTTCAATACAATAATTACAACCCCCAGTTTCCAAGAGGACTAAGAGTTTCTCAAAGTCCTCAAAGAAACCTTCTCGCCCAGGAACATACTCTAATTCTAGGCCTTCTCAACATAGAAACTCAGATTGTTTTGTTCCTACAGATCATGCAAGGAGGATTCCTGAAATTACACCTCTTGATTTTCAAAATTTTTTTGTGAAAAAGGCAGTTATGCCTGAATCTTTTGTAAAAATCGATTAGCAGTGTTAGTGTGCCTGGAAAGGATGTTGCTAGTAATCCTTTGAAATACTCCTTTTGCAATATATTTCAGTCATGTCCAAAAAGATTTTGGTGTGTTGTATAAATATGACTAAGTTTGTACCTTATCCAGAAAATTGAAAACGCCGCCAATCTAAGAAAACAAAAGTGCATGCCTTGTCACTGCTTGACAAATAGGAAAAACAATCGCCAAAGGCCAAGCCTAAGACATTTCCAAAATCACTCAAGCCAAAGGTAGTTCCATTACCTAAGACTGTTTCAAAAATCGTTGGACCCATATAGAAATGGGTGCTACAAGGTTCTGCATTTAAACATGTGTCAAATGTTAAATGGATTTCTATTGTTGTGTTGTTACATGACGATGGAAATCAAAAATGTAACAAGAAAGGACAGGTTCCATCTTTCAACGGGTACCAAAAGTGGTTTAAATTTATGCAGATGGTTTTCTAGATCACTTCAGACTGGAACCCGTACTTCATAGCAATGGCTTTTGATTACTTCAGATCAAAACCCAGACTTCAGTGAAATGACTTCTACTTATTTCCGAGTAGAACCTGTGCTTCAAAGCAATGGCTTCTGCATCAAGACAGATTCTTTGGAATTTCCCTACTTTTTATGCTTATCATTGAGTTTGAAATTCACTCATAACATTTTATGTTTCACTGATACTGTTCTTATTCGCAGGGGGAGTATCAGATGATATTTGAACATGACATCTAAACGAATAGTGTGTAAGCATTCTGAATACTCTAATGCACACTTTAAAAGGTTTTGTTAGAATAATTTGATTCTCTGATTGATTAAATTTCCTCCAAGATTAATCGGTCTAATCTTCGTGATGATCTTGATCTCATTCCTCCTGAGATTCTCTCAGATATTTTGATTTCTCCCACGTATTGTGATCCTCTAATACATCAAGTTTCCTCCATACAAGCTAATTCTTTCATGATGGTATGATTCATTTCCAAATCTCATATCACACTTTCTATTGCAGTTCTCTCATACAATCTCTCAAACTTCCCAAGATATTTCATTCAACTCTCATCCATCTTCTGAAATACCTCATGAGCTTAACTACTATATCTTTCAAGATATCATGCTGCCTCTAATGATGCACAATATGTGTGATTAACCATATATATATATATATATATATATATATATATATATATATATATATATATATATATATATATATATATATATATATATATATATATATATATATATATATATATATATATATCGCTCATATGGTCTAAACCAGAGTTAGAAGACCTACCCAAGGAGAAAACCACTTTAGTTTTGTGTGACTAACGGTTCTCGGGTCAATTAGTTTAGGAGTGTTAGTTACCACGGGGTACTAACAGGGTCGAGCATATATAAAATGCAAATGACAGGGGTTATCGAAATGAGATGGGAGTGCATCATGAGCTAACAATGCTACGCTTTCTAACTATCATTGTATTTTAAAAGTGAGCCGGAGGGAGTACAGTTGAAAAATGGCGAGACCTAAGGGTTGAGAAAGGATTAAAAGAAAAAGGAAATCCTACCGACACCGTGTTACTCTCCTGGGTCTCCTACATTTGCTACCAAATTCTATGAGTTGGATTAGGTTTTGAACAAGACGTCATGGACCCAGTGACGCACGCACAAAACCCCCTAGTTACTCAGTCGTCTCTTAAAAGACTTCTGTTTCAACTCACACGGAGTTATATCACATACTCTATCGACATATCATTTGGATGTTGTGGATACTGAAACAAGGTAGACAATCTCTCCGATCTCCGACTTCAATTGATGCACTTTGAGTCTAGAGCTTAATGTTACAGACACATGGATTCTACAGTCTGCGTGACTATAAATAGCTTGTTTACCGAGACAAAGCCGGAACAAATATGAGTGACTCTTTCATGATAAAGGATTTCACGATAATTATTTGGAAATCCTACCAGTGTTAATGTCATGCCTGCACTGAACGTAGGTCACATAGACTTAGTCTATTGTGCAAACAGAACTCCTATGTGGAACTGGATTGTTACTTACTAATAATTTCATTTCTCTTTTAATTGTTCAGGTTGAAAAGCCATGAATTTCACTATATTCCATTTTTGGTTTTGGATATTTTGTGAAAGAGACCGAAAGATTGTTATTGTTCTGAAGGGAAGAGTAGATTTTATGATGTAAATGTTTATATTTTGTTATTGAAGGGGAGAGTTACTGATTTAGTTTGTAACATGAGAGAGATAAGTCTTTCTGTATCTGTAATGTTCTGAAATGTAATATTTTCTTTCTGAGTCTGTAATCATCTGTATCGACAAAGAAAAAAATATTTGAAGACACATTGAGGTAATTCATTTGAAGGGGAGAGCTGAATATATTACATGATGATCATAATTCTCATGATCATCATGTAAAGGGAGAATGTTTTGAAAACAGTTGCAAAGTATGCTGAAGTTCTTAACGGGAGAAAGACCTACTCAATGTAAGAAGAGAGCCACCGATCAGAAAGATTTAAGGGGAGAGTCATCTGAAGAAGATCAATGATATACTTTAAAGTTCAGAAATCAAAGTTTAGAGCCCAAGACTTAAGAAGAATACAATCCTTGATTTCAAGTGTGACGCCCTTGACACAAAAACCACAATCATAACACCCAGGATTAATTCACAACTCATAATGCAGTACATGATCTGGATACTTAATACAATGCGGGAAATAAAATATCAAAACAAAAATAAAAATACAAGTGTCAAACACCCTACGGTGCTACAACGTTTCAGACTAGATCTACATACTCAATACTTTATTACAACATCCCAAATATTACAACATTGGTCCCATATTTCAAGTACCGACTGAGTAGTAGTGGTCCTCAAAAGACTTCAATACCGACCTAGCTAGAAAGTCCTGCAGCGGATTTTCCTTTTCCTGTACAAATATGAGCAACTACGGGGTAAGCAAAGCTTAATGAGAACAGAGATTATACATTCTAAAGATATATTCGCACTTGCAAATAAATCCAATTAACGGTTCATGATTTGAGGGCTGATGGATCCAAACATGTAATACATATAATAAATAAACAGTTTTGATGTCCATATGAAAACAGTGCATGTAATTCCACCCCAATAGATAGTGAAAATAGGGGCTATGAAGACTCACCGAGCGTGTGATGGCAAAAACGAGCGAAAAATGCTTCTTTTTCGTAAGTTGATGGATGGTGCACCGAGCGAGATTAATCGAGCCCTAAATGATAATAGGGACTTAATATCTCTAATATATGATAATATATATATTTATAGATTTTTATGTCTTAAATCACCCAACATTACATGTTTATAATTAAAACCCGCTTAAAACGTCAAGTTTATATACATATAATTTTCCATCTTTTTCGGAGGTTTTTCGGCCTACTTTGAGGCTGTTTTTGACCAAGCTCCAAAACGTTTTAGGCTTTGGTTTTCTAGGACATTAAACTACTATATACAAAGGATTTTTAGAATCAAGAACGGCCATTTTTCGAGATGTTTAGGTTGGTGAAAAAGCTTGTTAAAAACCCTATGTTGGCCATTTTTGAGCTGTCAAACTTTCGGTTTCCCAAATAATTTCTGGAGGTCTTAAACTCCAAAATAAATTATGAAAACTTCCAGATCTATAGTTAAGTCATAGATCTAACTTTTGAGACAAGAATCAACTCATTTCGATAAGTTATGAATCAGTTATGAGTTTTCAAATTCGATATAAACTTTCTGCCGAAAATCCGCAGTTTATAAACTTGAAATAACTTATGATTCTTGTTGTTTATTCAAGGACTACTTGTATAAAAGTTATAAAAGTTATAAAACACATATATATCACGTGTTTTCATAATATTAACATTTTTATAATGTGTTCATATATTAATAAACACATTTAAAGAAACAACAAAAAAACAAAAACTAGAAATTTATAAACTTGAGTTTTTATGAAACTTGTTGTTGTTGGTGATTATATATATATTATGCAAGACTTATATAAACATAAATGTAAGATGAAATAAGTTAGTATTTACTTACTTTGAAGTGGTTAGAGTATGATTTTGAGTAGAAGTTGAAATCCTTGCAAGATATGCACCAAAACACTTGAATTTCTTGAAGAATACTTGAAGAACACTTGAATGAAAAGGTTTTTGATGTGTGTGTGTATAGATCCGGTTTTTAGAGAGAAAAAAGAGGGATTCTGGTGTGAAAATAATGAAAGAGAAGCTCTCTATTTATAGGAAAAGTCTTGGTCTTTCAAATGGAGGTTGAGTGCACACTTGGTTGAATTGAAAGAGAATGGTGAAATGAAAGGGAATGGAGAAAAGAGATTTGATGTGGATGGTGCATGGTCTTCTTAATATAAAATTGAAAATCAAGTGTGTGTGTGTGTGTACTATGAGGGCTGGCCATGTGAAGGTATTTTCCATGTATTTTACATTTTTTTTTGTATAAAAGTATTTAGAAATGTATTTTTGTATTTCCCTTTTCTTGTAATTTCATAAATACTTTTAGATGCATTGTTTTAATGAATTGTTTTAGTCTTGCATAATTAATGTTAAGTAATTGTATTTGTGTATGATTAGTGTTACTAATCATAATTTAATTATGTACTTAGTTGAATTATTCTCTCATATCGTAAATTGATCGGATTAATTGATTTCCCGATTCATCGCACCGATGAATTTGATTCTAATTGAGTTGAATTTTCTAATAAACCTTGTTAATCACTTGATTAATTTCTAATGACCACTGATTAGGTTATAATTGGCTATTAAATACAGATTAGGTCATTGTTGCTAACCTGGTTTAGTGCCGGATGTTACAGGTGATATTCAGGAAAAGATATATTTTGAAGATTCAAGCATATCTACTATCAGAGAAATCAGAGTTTTTCAAGGAAACAAATCAGAAAGCAATATATATACATAGAATAGGTTTTTCTATTGTAAGTCTGCACGTACAAGTTTATTCAGTTGTAATTGTCTTTCTGATTAAGTTTTTCATAAGCCTCTAGGGTTGTAAAACTCTAAGAACAATCTGTGTTCTTCGTCTAATGAAACAGATTAGAGGTGATTGTAATCATTGAGTTTGGCAATACAAAGGATATTTGATTATTGATTGTGTTTATGTGTTTATTTGTTCTGAAAGCTTTTCTTAAAACAGTTAAGTGTTATTCCGCAAACTTCTTAATTGGACTTTGATTCAATACAAGGTTATTGGTTTATACTCTGATTAATTCAAACCAGTTAATCTTAAGTAGTGATTTTTGATCTTGACAAGTGGTATCAGAGCCACAGGTCTTTCTTCGTTTTCGAAGTCAGAAGCTTTCTTTTAAAATTTTAAATTTTCTGCAATGGAATTTGATAATAGCAGTAGTGGATCTGGGCAAGGACTCAAAGTGCCTATGCTCAAACCCACTGAGTTTGAGATGTGGAAACTCAGGATTCAACAGCACATTCAATTTATTGATTATGCCATATGGAAAGCAGTTAAATTTCCTCCTGTAGTTGATCCTGAACTTGATGATGATGGCAAACCCATAAAAACTCCTCAAAAAACTGAACTTGAAAGAACGGCTAGAATGAATGAAGTGAAAGCTCTTACACTTCTTCAGATAGCCATTCCTAATGCTTATCAACACCAGTTTAAAAAGTTTTACACTGCTCATTCTCTTTGGATTGCTTTAGAGAAAAGATTTGCTGGCAATGATAGCACCAAGAGAAATCAAAAGGATCTTTTGAAACAGCAGTATGAGAACTTTTCTGGTGGCAAAAATGAAAACCTTACTCAAATATTTGACATGTTTAACAAACTGATAGGTGAATTGGAGAGTGCCAAAGTCTGCTTGGATCAAGATGAAGTAAATAGAAAATTTCTCAGATCTCTTGGTGAAGAGTGGACAGTTTATGCTGCCCAATGGAGAACCAAAGATACTCTTGATGAAATAGAGCTGGTTGATCTTTACAACAGTTTGAGAGTGTTTGAAACTGAGATTGAAACTAAAAAGAAATCCTTTTCTTATAATCATAACACTGCTCTGCTGTCATCAGCATTAACTGATAAATCTAACTACTGTGAGTCCTTCTCAGGTGCTGATAGTAACTCTACTGAAGTTCATTATGAGGCCTTTGTTGCCAATGATGGACTGTTTGCTTTAAATGTTGAAGATTTAGAACAGATTCATCCAGATGATATAGAAGAGATGGACTTGAAATGGCAGCATGCAATGTTGACTATGCGGGCTAAAAGGTTTCTGAAAAGAACTGGCAAATCCAACTTTCAAGCCAGACCTGAAGGAAAACCAGCATTTGATAAATCCAAAGTTGAATGCTTTAAGTGTCACAAGCTTGGCCACTTTGCCAGAGAATGCAGATCCCAAGGTCAACAACCATCAAGATCCCAGCAAACTACTCAAGCTTCATCATCTCAAGCACTTGATTCTCAAGAAGACAATGTGTTTGACTGGAGTGATCAGACAGAGGATGAGTTTCAAAATCAAGCTCTAATGGCAGAAACATCAAATGTCACCTCCACTGACCTACCATCTGAGGTAAATGCTAAACTTTGCTCTCAAACATGCAAAAATATGGTTAAAAAGTACAGGGATCATAATGAGAGCATGTGCAAAAGTCTAGCTAAGATGGTAGAAAGGAGATATGAATATATGCAGGCCATAGAATATTTTGAAAAACAGATTAATGACTATAAGGATAATGATATTCAAATGGGACATGATAGAACATATCATGAGTGGGAGAAAAAGGAGCTGAATAATAAAATAGAGTCCCTAAATAAGAATATAGATGAGGCTGATCAGAAGGTGTTAGAAGCTAATAAGAAACTAGAATCTGTCAATATAGATCTAGGTAATTTCAAATTGGCAAATCAAAAGCTGGAACACCTAATGGAAGTTCAATTTAAAGATAGGGTAAAATCTCAGCACAGTCCTAAAGAAGGTATAGGCTACAGAGCCACTCCACCTCCATACAACAACAAATACATTCATCTAATGACTGAAGTTGCTGATAGACTTGTTAATGAACCATTCGATAAGTCTATGACCACTGTAGATCCTGTTCTAGAAACCAGTCCTGTATCTAAAGTAGATCTCACTAAAAATGAAGACTGTGAGTGCAAAGTAGCTGAGAAAGGACACAAAATAATGAGTGTACCTATAGCAGCCCCAAACCCCAGTAAGAAAGGAAAAGAGAAGATGAGTGTATGCCATGCTACTCCTCAGGTGTCTGTACCTTCAAATTGTAACACTGCATCTTCCTCAAAAGGTAATAAAAGAGGTAAGACTGTTTCAATCTGCACATGCCAAAAGCATGGTGTCCAAAAGTTTTCCAAACAACAGCAAGTAAGGGGAAATCAAAGGAACAAGAACCAGTTATTGGCTGATAAAACTGGTTCTAAAATCAAAACAGTCAAAAGATGTTTCCACTGTGGCAGGAAAAACCATTTGGCCAGACATTGCTTGTACAAACCATCTGTTGCAAAACAGACTGTGGTTCAGCAACAGGCATTTGTTAAAAGCACTAAAAATCTTAAGGTCAAACTTCCTGTTGCACCAGTTCCAAAGAAAACAGTTGATCATAGGTTCTCAAAAGTCAATAAAAAACAGTCCACACACCAAAAACAAGTTTTAGCAAAACCAAAATTAAATTTTAAACAGATATGGTGTGTTAAAGGCAAAACTCAGGTGAAACTGTTGATACAAATGTTGAAACTGCCAGGTCTAAAGTTGAAGCTGTTAGTGCAAATTCTGAAGCTGTTAGCACTACAGACTCAGTTCAGACTGCTAGGCTCAAAACTGGAACTGGTGATGGATCATCTGAGACTGTTTTTGCAAATGATGGACAAAACATCTGGATACCTCTTGTCATAACTAAATACTCTCCACAGAATCCATCAGTGGATCTCACTAAGTATAAGAAGTCAAAGACAGTGGTTAGTTATGTCAATGCACAAGGACAACCCAAAACCAACTTGGTTTGGGTTTACTCCACTACTAACTAAGCTTTTATTTGTGTAGGGCAATCACAGGTCACAACATAAAATAAGATGGGTTTTCAGAAACAAGAAGGATGAGAGAGGGATAGTCATCAAGAACAAAGCAAGATTGGTAGCACAGGGATACACTCAAGAAGAAGGAATAGATTATGATGATGTCTTTGCTCCAGTAGCAAAAATTGAAGCCATCAGACTGTTCCTAGCCTATGCAAGCTTCAAATGATTTAAAGTGTATCCAATGGATGTGAAGTCTGCTTTCTTGTATGGCACAATTGAAGAAGAGGTCTACGTGTGTCAACCTCCTAGATTTGAGGACTACAAGTATCCAGACAGAGTCTACAAATTGGACAAAGCCCTCTATGGACTCCACCAAGCCCCTAGAGCATGGTATGACACTCTGTCATCATACCTTCTACAGAATGGATTCAAGAGAGGTACACTGGACAAAACTTTGTTCACAAAGTCCATCAAATCTGAGATTCTGCTTGTTCAGATATACGTTGATGATATTATCTTTGGGTCTACCAATGACAGTCTGTGCAAGGAGTTTTAGGCATTGATGCACAAAAAGTTTCAAATGAGTTCAATGGGGGAACTCACTTTCTTTCTAGGATTGCAGGTTAAGCAAAAGCCTACATGGCTCTTTATATGCCAATCAAAGTATGTTAAAGACATACTGGAAAAGTTTGGATACAAGGATACCAAAGTTGCAAGTACTCCAATGGACACTCACAAGCAGCTTGATGCAGACAAAGAAGGAGTAGATGTGGACATTCTCTATACAGATCCTTGATTGGATCACTTATGTATCTAACATCTTCTAGACCTGATATAATGTTTGCTGTTTGTGTTTGTGCCAGGTTTCAATGTGCTCCAAAGGACTCGCATCTGTTTGCTGTTAAGAGAATCTTTAGATATCTCAAAGGCCAACCACATTTGGGCCTCTGGTATCCTAAAGACTCTCCACTTGAACTAACAGCCTATTCTGACAGTGATTATGGAGGCTGCAACATTTACAGAAAGTCCACAACTGGTGGATGTCAATATCTAGGAGCAAGATTGGTCTCTTGGCAGTGTAAAAAGCAAACAATTGTCTCCACCTCATCTGCTGAAGCAGAATATGTAGCAGCTGCAAGTTGCTGTTCCCAAGTGATGTCGATTCAGAATCAACTGAGAGACTATGGTATGAATTTCCTATCCACTCCTATTTACATTGACAACTCAAGTGCAATAAACATTATGCAAAATCCAGTGAAATTTCCCAAAACCAAGCATATAGACATCAGATTTCATTTTATAAGGGACTGTAATGAGACTAATCCAAGTTACCAAAATTCATACTGATGATCAGTTAGCTGATCTATTTACAAAACCATTTGATGTAGGAAGATTTACCTTCCTAGTTTCAAATATTGGTATGGTTAATATGGATTAATTTGTTTTTCATTATTCTTTCTTATTTTATGAAAAATGTATCTATTTCCTATTCTTGTTTAATGGGGAGACACTGTTCCATTCGAAAATGCTCATTTTTCAACTAACAGCTTGAGTCTTTTCTCAAGCTGCTAGTTCATTTTCTCGAAGTGCTAGTTGTTTCACTTGGTCTGTCAAAGTGTGCAGGGTAATTTGGTAACTTCCATTAGTGTGTGGGCGAGATTAGATTTTTTCGAAACCTTTAAAGGTCCCAGTTTCGTTCAATTGTAACTACCAGTTGCAAAATATCTTCCACGATCATTCTTTTCTCTCGGAGCGATTCCCACACACATCTTTGAAACCCTAAAGCACCGGTTGATTGTCAATGGATTTTGTCAAAGAACATAACTGTCTTCCCTACTCTCTCAAACACGCTGACCTTCAACCATTCCACGACATGATGGACTTCCTTTATAGTTCTCATATTCATCATGCTCTTACCAAAAACCCTACCATATACATATCCCATATAGAGCAAGTTTGGAAACATGCCTCTGTTCAAACCATCAGTGGAGTCACTTCTTTGACGTCCAAGATTGGTGGAACCACTGTCACTATCACTGAGGATCTCATACGCCAACACTTGCATCTTCAAATGCCGCAGGTATAACCGATTTCCCTCTTACTGCCTTACATGAAGGCCTTTTTGCTATAGGGTATAGGGCCCTACTGATTCTTATACGTTCTTTAAAACTCATTTTTCCCCTAAGTGGAAGTATCTGGTACATATTATACAGCAATGCATAAGCCCTAAAAGAACTGGTTGGTCAGAATTTTCCTCAAACATAGCCACTGCCTTAGTGTGCTTATCTACAGGCCAACAGTTCAATTTTTCTAATATGATTTTTCAGGGTATGCTAAGGCATCATGCCCTAAAACATGGGAAATTTTTTATGTATCCTAGATTTTTGGCTGAAATTATTGCAAGAAATTGCAGTAATTTCAATGTACATAAAAGGATTCGTGTTTCCCATAGGCACTCTTTACCTACAATAAAACGTCTTCTAAAAACAAGTGCCAATTTTTTGTCTGTTGATGTCCCATTGCCCTCTGCAATGTTGGGTATCAATCCACTAAACAGAGGAGAGGGTCCTAAGCAGGCTCAGCCTAACATCACTGCTTTACCCCCAGGACCCCAACCCACTCCTCAAGATACAAATAATCCATCTGTTCCTTCAATTAATCCCTCATCCCCACTCATATTATACAAAAGAAAAAAGGGTTCAGGAGCTCCTTCCTCCTCAGCCCAATTACAAGAACCAAATGTCCCTGTGCAGGAGGACACTCCTGCACAGAATACCCAAAGGGCACCCACTGAGGACTCTCCCATCCTCAATTTGGAGGTGGACATCTCAACAGAAGATGTCCATATGGGTACTGTGGCTGACACTAATGTTGTTTCTGCACAAGAGGCACATGACAGTGTCAACATAATTAAGACCACACCCATGGCAACAGAGGGTGTGTAGGCACCTTCTGGAAGTCCCCAGAACCAAGAAAAGAGGGGCCCAGAAGCTTCAACTTTTGGAATTCCTGCCAGTGATAGATCACAAACACCACACTCGTTTGCTGATCTTGAGGCTAGTCTGCAACTGATGATATTAACGGATCCTAAGCTGAAACCTGTTGTGGCCGCATATGAATATTATCAGTCTCTTATTGCCACACAGGGGGCACAAATCAGAGCACTTCATCAGACAATATCAGCTTAGAATCAGAGGATGGATTATTTTTATAAAGGGTTCAGCCTTTGTGGGAATAAGATCATTCAACTTGAGAAGATGATTCGAACCCTAATGGCAAAGGTTGTAGGTCCTCCTGACCAAACCAATGCATCCAAAAAGGGAGAGAATCAGGAGAACCCTAAATCAGTCCAAGCAGCTCCATCAGTCCAAGCAGCTCCAGCACCTACTCCAACAGTCCAAGATTCTAGGCTCACAGTCCCAACAGCTACTCAAGCTGTTATCCTAGAAACACAAGTTGCTCCCACAAGAACAACAGGAGTTGTTATTAGAGAAGGCAGTCAAGCTCCCATCAGTACAGTCCAAGCTACATCATCTGCAACTAAGGATAAGGGCAAGGGCATTCTCATAAAATCTTCAAAGTACAAATTTTCATCTAGAGATGCCCAGGTTGCTCATGATCCTGAGTTTGCTAGAAAGTTAGCAGAGGTACAAGATGAAATTCTGGACCAGCAAACCCATGCTCCAATGCAAGATGATGAAACCTTAGGTGACAATTTAAGAGGGTTTGTGGTTAAGCAGAATGAGAAGAAAAGAAAAATGCCAATAGGGCATTCAAAGGCAGAGCACAGAAAGTGTTTGATCAACTTTGCCTACTCAGCCGGGATTCCAAAGAAGATGGCTCAGTCTATGAATACAGAGAAGCGGCAAGATATTCATGATAAAGAAATGGAAAAACAAAAAACAGCTAAAGTCTCCCATCAAGTCCAAAGCCAACAGGAACCAAGTCAAGCTGGTGGCAGTAATCCAGATCCACATGTTCAAGCTGTTGCTTCAAATCCTCAATCAGAAACAATCTCCCAAGCAAAGGTTGATCAGGTAAAGAGGGTGTTGTTTGAACATCAGCTTCAGAAAGTAATGGAGATTGAAAAGACCCTCGACCAGCATGAATTCTCAAAACCTCTTATTACATACTGGTATGCTAAGCCAATGGATAACATTGACTTAAGATATCATTTTGTAGTAAGAAGAGAAACTGGTCCTGAGGAAGAATATAAAAGTATGATGCATATAGTCCAAGGGATGACCAGAGATAAACTTACAAGAATGCATAATGTTGGGTCTGTGACCCAAGTCAGATCCTCTCTTCCACAGGTCAAGCAAGCTATCAAAGATCTGAAAAGCATTTTTGATCCAGAGTCAATAAGGAAAGATATAGAAGATGCCAACGAGATGAAGATTGCACAAATGATCTGTTTGTCAGATCAAAGACATACAGACTCAAATTTGCAAATGGATCCAGCATGTACTTCAATTTTGAATTTTATGATCTTCCAAAGGCGTTGTTAGTACAGATGATATCAATGAGAATATATTGTGATAGAGAAGATCTGAAGAGAGAATTTTTGAAGGCTGTTAAACAGAAACTTTCACAATTGTAAGTTTTTGGATGCCTTAGTTTGTAAATAACAGTTTTACTTTGTTTTATTTCCTTGTTTGTATAAAAACTTAAAGTCTTGTAAAGAATTTAAGTTAGGGGGAGATTGTTGGGAAATATTCTAAGTATGTCAAGCTGTTAGTTAGATTTCTTAGACTGATAGTAGATTTTCTGTGTAAGTACAAAGTTCAAGCTGTTAGTTGAAAAAGTTCGAGCTGCTAGTTCAAAAGTTCAAGCTGCCAGTGTTAAAGCTCAAGCTGCTCAACAGATAGACTTCAAGCTGCTCAACAACTCAATAAACAGAAAGTGCTGATATTCAGGAAAAGATATATTTTGAAGATTCAAGCATATCTACTATCAGAGAAATCAGAGTTTTTCAAGGAAACAAATCAGAAAGCAATATATATACATAGAATAGGTTTTTCTATTGTGAGTCTGCACGTACAAGTTTATTCAGTTGTAATTGTCTTTCTGATTAAGTTTTTCATAAGCCTCTAAGGTTGTAAAACCCTAAGAACAATCTGTGTTCTTCGTCTAATCACATTTCTCACTCTTGGTTATCTCACAATCCTTAGAAGCTTCCTTTTATACTCTCACTGAGAATCTCAGTGAAGCTTCTTCATTGGACGATGAGATAGTTGGATGTCTTTCCAAAAAGACAAAACAACTTTTCTGTTGTAGTCATTGAGTTTGGCAATACAAATGATATTTGATTATTGATTGTGTTTATGTGTTTATTTGTTCTGAAAGCTTTTCTTAAAACAGTTAAGTGTTATTCCGCAAACTTCTTAATTGGACTTTGATTCAATACAAGGTTATTGGTTTATACTCTGATTAATTTAAACCAGTTAATCTTAGGTAGTGATTTTTGATCTTTACATTACTATCGGGGATGCTACACTTGCCTATCGGGACCTCGGAGGGATCATCTCCAGGTCATATAGCCACGGAAGCATCGATTTACCTAATTTGGCTCGCAAGCCAAACAGATGATGCACAACAAATAATATGTACATGCAACAAGCAACAATGTGCATCAATCAAAAACGCCAGTTAGTAGAATGCCAAATGAAATGATACAACAAGCGTCAATGAACAACAACTGACAATAAATAAAAGTAGACATGCAGAATCCTATGTACTCACAGTGGGTGCGTTAATGACTATGAATATATATTATTTCTCCTCGGGCTTTCAACCAGATCACAAAGTATCCCACTGTGGGTTAAACAACACCACAAGAGACCTGTTACATTTTTATAGGATAAAACATATCATCATTATATGTTCATTGGCAATTTGCATCAAATCTTACAATTAAAGTGTTAAAATATTCGGAACCGTCATCCAAAACTCATGTTTAAAATCCATTATTTGATGTGTTATTATTCCCATATAACCCTTTATTATATACCTTAATGAGATACAAAAGATATCCAAAAAGTATGTTTGTTATACAAGAAATTCGGGTCCCATGACCCTCAACCGAATTTCGCATGAACTGCGGCCGACTCGCCGAGTCGGTCCAGGTGACTCGCCGAGTCGAGGTCCGAATTTCGGATCTCGGCTGGATTTCACATGTACCCGAGATTCAATCCGTAATTACATTGACCCAAGATTTGGTTCATCCGGGTTTAGTCCATCCGAATTCGGGTGTCAACCGAATTCGGATCCAACACTTAGAAAATTATCGATTGTTCTTGTGTTCTTGGCGACTCGCCGAGTCGACCAACAGGTTAGTACTTCGCAGCTACAGGTTTTTAACCAAAAATTCACCAGACTCATTTCTAAACACATGCAATTATATCTAATGTTACATACACATTATTGGGGTGTTTTTACACTATTTTCCTCATCCATAACACACTAATTCGTCCAGATTCATACAAAATATTGATATTTTCTCAAGAACACAAATATTTACAAAAAAAAAAACTTAGATTTGTTACCTTTTTAGATGATTCAAAACTCGATTCTTGTTTCTGTAGCCTCCAACAACTTCAAGAGATGATTTCCAACTATTTTAACATACATGCAACATTAATTTCTCATGTTTAAAAATCCAAATTTTGCATCTTATCTGTCGAAAATAAAACTCAAACTTAGAATCTATTTTCTTACCTTTATTCTACTTCTTTGTTGTTAATATTCAGCCTTAATACACGAATTTTTCTTCAATTATTTTGATTCTCAGAAATTTTAGAGAGAGAGAGAGAGAGAGTTCTTTGAAATGAAGAGGTGTTAAATGAGAAATAAAAGACATAGGTCTTTTATCTCATATCTTTCGGCTAATTACACATTTAGCCTTTCTGCTTATCTGATTTATTGAATAAAGATTCCATCTTTATTTCATCATGACTAATCAGTTATAATTCCTCATACTTAATAATAATATTTCAAAATTCTAAAATTTCTTAATTTCGTAAATTAGCAACCAACCTTTTAAATTTCCAAATGCATAATAATCTTTCATAATCCAACTTAATTACATTAAATTCAAAATTCAAACTAATGAACTTCGATTACAACAATTTAAATTCTTAGGATGTTACATCATGGGCTCCACCAAGCTCAAAATTCATCCTCGAAGTTACTTAGCTTCAAAAAGTTGCGGTGATTTCTTCAACATCTCCGTCTTTGAATGGTTTGCTCCTTTATGATGCTTCCAATGTACCGGCACCATCTTTATTTCTTTGTTCCTTAACTTTTTAACTTTGGTGTCCAAAATACACTCCGGCTCTTCCACATAACGAAGCCTTTCATCAATCTGTAGCTTGGTGTGATCAGCCCAGTCCTCATTTCCAGTCGTGAAAGACTTCCTTAGGTTCCCCACATGGAATACCGGATGTATGCCCGACATCTCTTCAGGTAGCTTTAAACGATATGATTGAGTTCTGACTTTTTCTACTATTCTGAAAGGTCTAACAAATCTCGGAGCCAACTTGCCTCTTTTCACAAAACGAGTAACACCCCTCATAGGTGATACTTTCAGATACACCCAATCATCCACATCAAAATTTATTGGTTTGTTCTTTCCATCATGATAACTCTTTTGTCGATCCTGGGCCGCTTTCATGTTCTGTCTTACCAACTGTATCTTTTCATTCGTTTCTGTAATAGTGTCGGACCAGCAATCGGTGTCTCTCCTGTTTCTCTCCATCCTGTAGGAGTCCTATATCTTCTCCCATAGAGTGCTTCAAATGGTGCTTTCTTGATCGTTGCGTGGTAACTATTATTGTAAGAAAATTCTATCAACGGCAAATGGTCGTCCCAATTCCACCAAGATCCAAAATACACGACCGCATCATATCTTTCAAAGTAAGGACGGTCCTTTCACTTTGTCCATCAGTTTGAAGACGATATGTTGTACTCATTGCAATTCTCGTGTGTAACCCTTCTTGTAAGGCTGACCAGAAGTTGGATGTGAACCCACGATCCCGATCTGAGACAATCGACTTAGCGACTCCATGTCTAGAGATAATTTCATTCATATAAATCTGTGGCAACCTTTCCGATGAATACCTTTCTCTAATAGGGATGAAATGAGCAAACTTAGTCAACTTATCGACTATCACCGAAACCGGATTATGTTGTCGTCTAGTCTTCGACAATTTGGTGACAAAATCCATTGTTATGTGTTCCCACTTCCATTCGGGAATGTGTAGTGGTTGTAGACTACCTTACGGTTGCTGATGTTCAGCTTTCACCAGCCGGCAAGACCTGCACCTTTCAACATATTGGCCAATGTCTTTCTTCAATCCGGGCCACCAATATTCTGCTTTCAATTCGTTGTACATCTTTGTGCTCCCAGGATATACACCTTTCAGTCCAGACTCACTAGTCTCCATAATCTTTTTCTAAACTCTAATATCTTTAGCATCAATGTTTTCTTCCTTTAGAGCTTCTACTTGAGCAACTTTTACATCATCTATAATCGTCGAAGACAAGATAGTAGTAGTCATCATGTAACAAAATTCTTTACATAAGCTTTGCGACTCAAAGCATCGGCTACCACGTTAGCCTTTCCAGGATGATAAGCTCCTTTTGACTGATGATGTATTTCAAACTCTTATGGTCCGTGTAAAGTTGACACTTAGTCCAATACAAATAATGTCTCCATAACTTCAAGGCAAACGTGACAGCAGTCAACTCCAAATCATGTGTCGAGTAGTCTTTTTCATGTTGCTTTAACTGTCTCGAGACTTACACTATAACTTTTCCACGCTGCATCAGCACATCGCCTAGCCCTAGTCTCGAAGCATCCGTATATACCACGAAGTCCTCATTTCCTTTCGGTAAGGCAAGTATAGGCACTTCACTTAAAGTCTTCTTCAATACTTCAATAGCCTCCCGTTGTTCATTCTCCCATACAAACAACGCATTCTTCTTTGTCAATGCGGTCAGAGGAACTGCAATCTTTGAGAAAGTCTTAATAAACCTCCAATAATATCCCAGCAATCCAAGAAAGCTTTTTATCTCTGTAGCAGAACGAGGCGGTTCCCAATTCCTTATGGCTTCTACTTTACCTGGATCCACAGAAATCCCAGCTCCAGAAATCACATGTCCTAAAAATTGAATCTGTTGCAGCCTAAACACACATTTTGATTTTGGCATACAACTTTTCCTTTCTCAACAATTCCATCAACTCCCTTAGATGAACAACATGCTCAGCTTCTGACTTAGAGTAGATCAGAATATCATCAATAAATACAATCACCGATTTGTCTAGCATCGGTCTGCAACTCTGTTCATAAGATCCATAAAGACAGTCGGGGCGTTGGTTAATCCAAATGGCATAACCAGAAACTCGTAATGCCCATACCGAGTCCTGAATGCCGTCTTTGGTAGATCCTCCTCCCTAACATTCAATTGATGGTATCCCGACCTCAAATCAATGTTAGAAAAGACGCCAGCTCCATGTAGTTGATCAAATAAATCATCTATCCTCGGCAACGGATACTTGTTCTTGATGGTTAACTTGTTTAGCTCATGGTAATCGATGCACTTTCTCATCGTGTCATCCTTCTTTTTCACGAATAAAACCGGGGCTCCCCATCGCGATGAACTTGGTCGAATGAAACCCTTATCCAAGAACCGCTGAAGTTGTTTCATCATTTCTTGCATCTCAGTAGGAGCAAGGCAATAAGGAGAACGAGCAATCGAGGCAGCTCTAGGGATCAAATCAATACGGAATTCCACTTGTCTTTCAGGTGGCACACCAGACAAGCCTTCTTGAACCACATCCGGGAATTCAGAGACTACAGGCACATCGGCCATGGTTTTCTTCTCAGCTTTGGCATCAATAGCAAATGCCAACTAGGACTCACAACCCTTAGCAACAAGCTTTCGGGCTTCAGCAATCGTCAGTAAACACAGATCCCCGCTTCTCCTATCCCCATATATACAAATATCTCGCCTCATAGAGTTATTATCTTTATCATTCACTTCTTACAGACTAAATGGGCTTCGTTTTCGATCAACCAATCCATCCCGACAATCACATCAAACTCACTGAACTCTATCGGGATTAAGTCGAGATTTTAGACTACATCTTCAATCACTAAAGTGCAATTACGATATACATGATCTACCTTGACTAACGTGTTACTAGCAGTTTCAATGTCAAGTATAGCAGATAACTTAGACAGTGGCATGGATAGTTGTTGACCATAGACAATAGACACAAAAGACCGATTGTCACCCGAATAAAAAAGAACTCGTGCAGGCATCGAGTTAACAATGAACATACCCGTAACCACCTCCGGGTTTTCCTTGGCCTCTTCTACTTGTTCTTAGGTCTTACAATAATCAAGATGATGTTTTCTATAGACCACTACTCAACAAAACTTTCGGTACAGATTGGCAGATGATAATTGTGGTGGTCTGGTTAGATTTGATTTGATTGTATGATGACATGAATTACATTAGTCTTGTACCATTTATAAGTTTAATTTGAAAACTGTAATTCTGAACTAAAAACCGTATTAAACTTATCCAAATGTTTGTACCTGTAATTTGAAATTCCGCAATATAAATACTCTATCTTAGTTATGGTTGATATCATATAGAAATTTGTGGGACCTAGACTCTGAGGACTGCCCCGTAAGGGGAGGTCTTCACATCACGCACGGAAATCGGAGCCGAACAGTATGTTAGCCGATGTAAGAAATGACCCCACACGGTGTATTGCTCCTAGAAATACTCTCTGATCACTTTCTAGCTCGCACGTGCACTTGCAAAGCTCTGAAACTTGTAAAAACCAAAGATTCTGAAATAAAACGTATTAAGTCATAATTATATCAATTAAGTTCGAACTTAACAAGATAAGTTCGTTTAGGCCCAAGCCCACAAACATGTCCAATAACCTACGAACTTAGCTTCACTAAGTTCGTCTGGTTTGGGTTAAGTTCGAACCCTAGCCTTAGAACTTATCCTTAGTACTTATCTTCAAAGTCTAGAACTTATATGACTCTCTAGAACTTATCATCGCAGTCTAGAACTTAACTTGATACCCTAGAACTTAACATGATAATGTAGACATCATACACAGTTATGAATTAACACACATAACTTGTATTAATAAAGCCTCATCTATTATAAATGACTATCTGTTACATATCTAGACTGTTATCGTCACACTGGGTGTACGAACAGACTCCCCCTTGACGATAGCTTCTAGTAGGATATACATTAGTCTACAGAACTAGGCTTATGTAAAACACTACCTGCATGAAGTCCCTACTCAACACAAACCTTTACAACTCTATGATATTTTCTGCCTTCAGATCTTAAATGCTCATCAAAAGAGATTTCTTGACCATGAAGCTTAAGCTGATCATCCTTAGACAAGTTGACTAGGTGCAAGGGATCATACACTCTCAAAATAACCTTCTCCTCTTGATCTTCCATCACAACCTCACCAGTCTCACTATCAACATACCACCACATCAAATTATTCAAAACGTCTTGTGTCATACGCTTCAGTGGGACTTTCTTTAGTCATTTAACCGACTTGTAATACATTTTCATCCAAGGCCTACCGGTTAAAGGATCTATCCTTATGTGTTCCATTACTCTCTTGCCTATTCTCGGATTAAGCCTGTCAAATTTTCTAGATCGACCCTCTCCTCTGATGATCTTAGCAATGACTTCAGCATAGGGATCGTCTTCAATATTGATCGGCTCCTTCCAGGCTAAGGCCTTTATCTGACACTTGGGCAAAGAGTTGAATTCCTTCAGCCTTCTTTGAAGATATTGAAGCCCGTCTTTCCTCTTCAGAATAAATAGCTGCAGATCTTTGTCGAAGAACCAGCTGAGAATGCTTCCAGACAATTTCCCAGGACATGGCATTTTCATTTTTTCTTTCTAAGCCAAGTCCTTCTTCTTTTCTTCCGTCCTGAACCACAGTTTTCTCTTTTCTTCATTTGTGATATCCCTATCTGGCACTTCATATTCTGATTCAGCATCTAAGGCAACTTTAATCAATTCTATGTCAATCACGCTCTGCTCTTCAGTTGTATATGCCTCTGTGATAGGTTGCTTCTGATTTGTTGTCTCATCAGCTTCATCCTCTTCATCTATCATAATTTCGTTATCCGATTTCCAATCAGGAACATCTTCAGGAATGAATTCCCGTTCCTCAAGCCCTTACACGTCATCTTCAAAATCAAACATTACTTCTTCTTCTTCCAAATCGGCCAAGGCTCCTATCATTTCATCTTGTACGGATTCTGTAGATTCGGGAGCCTTGCCTTTATCTTTCTCAGCTCCAGAAGACGAGCCTGACTCCCCCTGTAATGTAGCTTGCTGAGTAGTCTGGTTTGTAAGATCTGCTAGCTCACTTTCTTTCTATTGGGCGTCGGGGTCACTTCCTTCGTCATCTCTCCTACTTCCCCTCAATTGATCATCTCTACGATTCCTCTCCCCCTGAGCAGCACGATCTTTCAAAATCTGCTCCAGGAGGCGACGTAGTGTAGTAATCTGTTCATGTTGATCCACTACAGTCTTACTCAATTCTGCATTGTCTAGATCAAGCTGTGTATTGTGCTGCTGTAGCTCACCGACCGCTGTTGATAGCTGAAAGAGTTGGACTGTTTGGAAATCGACCTTAGCTTTCAATTGTGACAAGCTTTGGTCGTCTGATGGAGCGATTGTTGATGTGGATGGAGTGGTGGTTGTGGCGGATGGAGTGGCGGTTGAGGTGGATGGAGCGGCGGTTGAGGTGGATGGAGCTTCTTGTGCTAGCCGTTGGCGCTTGGCTCTTTGTTGCCTAGTCACCAAGGCATCTTCTTCCAAAACAAAATCTTCGTCGTCTTCATCTTCATCTCGAAGACTGGAAACAGGTCGAGTCATTTTCTGTCGGCGCACCACTAGCCTAGTGCCATGTCTTTCAAAACTTCGTCGATGGGACGACTTCTTCAGAACTCGAATCTGATTCTAAGTCTGGTGCAGACTCTACATGACCTTCTGTTCCTTCATGCGCTGTTGCTAGAGGCTGATATTCGTCAATATCTCTGAAAATATCATCCATCTCCGAAGGCGGTTCCAAAATGTCTAACCAGCTCCTCATTCATATTTTCTTGAGCTGCTGATCGCTGTGCAAAAATCACTTCCAATGTCTGTAGTCTTGGGTCAGCCTGGGATCCCAATGTAGAAGCCCCAGCTGCCGCTGTTGTTGTAGGTGTAGGAGGGACTGGCTGAGCAATCGGAGCTTGCTGAGCCGGTGCTTGTTCTTGAGGTTCATCAATTATCCATTCCTCTCCTTCTGGAGCTACAAAATCTGGATCAATGACTGCTCAGAATAAAGGTGCCACTTGGGGCCTCACTTGCTCTGCCCTTCTTGCATTGTGGGATTGGCAGTATGCAAAAATGCGTTTATCTATGGCTGCTACTGCAACTTATTATGGCAGTGGTGGTAGATCTTGCAAAAAGTGCCTTATGATCATCATTATGAATCACGGGTACATCAAGAATCGTTCGCGTGCTGGAGCGGTGATTTGATGAACAAATTCCCCAAAGAAAAACCCTGAAAAGCTAAAGGGCTTGTTGTAGACCAACGATATCAACCCTGAGTGCAGTTTGGAGATCATTGTGTCGAATCCGTCCTTCTTCGGAGCAAAACATACCATCATCACATGCATCCGATATCTCCATTGTCCTATAACACCACTTTTGACATAGGACGCTTTCGTGATGTCATGAGCATATCCCATCCTTAGAAAGGTTGTTTGCCTGATGGGTGCCGGAAAATTGATAGGGCCATCTTTTTGATCAATGGTGCCCAACTGCAGAATAGTCCTCAGATGATCAGCAATAAACGAGATTGGTTGCCCGCTGACTCTAGTCCTCAAGAGCGGAGGCACTACCGAGCTGTCGACTCGCAGTGATTGCCAGAACTGGCGAACATATGGAAGAATGATCATCGGATTTTGAGTTAATGAGTATGCAACCCTCGATTGAGCTAAAAACTCCAACATTTGACGATAAGGCTGCGCCTCAGCTGCTTGAAGGTTTACCGTCATGATCATATTGTGCTTGTTATAGAAAGCACGATCGGCCATTTCTGCACACATATCAAACATTTAAAATGTTAGAAATCAATTTTGGGAAAATTTGAAGTTATTCGAATTTGATTAAGTTCAAATTTAATCACCTTCGAATTTACTTAAATTTGAGATTAATTCCTTCAAACTTACTTAAATTCGACAATAGTTCCTTCGAACTAATTTAAGTTCGAATAGTGTTATGACATTCGAACTTATTTAAATTCGAGAAACACATCTGTACATGTCTGTCCTCGAACTTGAAGATATTTTAATTATGTTCGAAGACCTGACGAGTTTGAATCGTATAGAACAAGTTTGAAGGTTTAAAAACAAGTTCGAAGTCGGCACTTCAAACTTCAATCTCATGATTTCAACCCTTTTAGACTTAAATGATTAATGAATCTAGTCCTAATGGGTTCTAATCAATTTTATTGAGCATTAATTTTAGGTTTCATAGCCTAAAACTTTGTGATTTAGACCACCTAGTCTTTGGTTATTTTAAACTTAAAATTTTTTGATTTTAACCACCAAAAAGTCCTAAAAATCACTTACTTAGTTATTGTTGATTAAAAACAACTAAGTGATGATGTATGTTCGAGGAAACTGTGGAAAGATTCGAGGAATGGTTCACAAAATCGAAGAAACGACAAGTTCGAGGATAAGTTCGAGATCGCTTAGTATGTTCGTGAGGAATAAATTCGAGAGTAGGTGCATTGAATGAACACTGTTGACCTATTTATATCCAATGTGATTTGAACATACCTTAAGTTCGAACTTCCATTAAGTTCGAACGTGACTTCGAACTTGACTGAAAATTTTGAAAATTTTTTAATAAAATCCAACTTTTTCAACTTTTTCATTTGACGGAAGTTTTTCAACTTTACGAAACATTCACAATAAGCAACAGATTATCACGCAATTTTGTTTCTCCAACTAAAAATGCATCCTAGTAACTTTGACCTCATTCCTATTAATTTAGAAATAAAATAATCTAAACTAATATAAAGTTAAGTAAAAATAAAATAAAATAAAAATAACATAAAATAAAATAAAATTACAAAATAAAAAACACACTAACTGAATACTTATGCGAGAGAGTCAAAGAAAGTTCAATCAGATAGCGGTGTCAAACGCACTTTCACACTTAGGAATTTTTTATTTCTTTGGTTGTTTGTCGTGGCAAACATTCCAAGTCGATTGTCGGTATGTTTTTCCATTTAAACATTCATCACTTGGGATTTCCTTTGCCCTTTTCATTTATCAACAAACTACCTTAAGTGTCCCATACTTAGACATGCTTCTATGATCAAGGCAGACACACAATGACTATGACTTTTTGGTATTTGCAAATTATTTTTAAAAGGCAAACGTCCGACACAGGTCTGTATTTACATACAACAAAGTGTCTTAGAGTTATTCTCATGTTAGCAAGACAGCACTGACATGTCTGTACTTACGTATAACAAAGCAACTTATCTTGCTAGTTCAAGTCAAAACAGCGGTGACAGGTCTGTACTCACGTACAATAAAGTGACTTGTTTTGACTTCCTTTTCTTTATAAAACTTTTTCTTTCTTTGTTTAAGATGTATTTTGATGAAGCTATACATCCCCCAGATAAATTTGCATACCTCATTCATAGTCATTGTGTGTATGTCTATAATATAGAAATTAAGACCTTTTGGTCATACATCTAAGTTAGCTACACATATGACATTTTCTTGATTATTTTATTAGCTTTACGGGAATTCTTCATGTCTTATGCCTACCAACAAATCAGACAAGAATATGTAGATCAGTTAGATTTTATGGTGCATTATGTGTGAAAGTTTACCACTTAGAGTTTGTTAGATTGTGCTAATCTTCGTCACTTTGAACCTATGACTCTCTTCTCTCATTTTTCAATATTCTCTTTTTTTTTTTGAAATTTTTTAAAGCTTTTCTCTCATTTTTCTTTTGTTTTTTACTTTTAAGAAAAGTAAACTAATAAAATAAACTAATAACTTAAAACTTTAAAGGAAAGAAAAATCTACTGAGGTCAGGTTACTCCGGATTATGCATGCCATTCAGTTGGACTAACAACTCAAAGCGTGATCTATCGAATGCTTTTGTGAAAAGATCCACATTGTTGTCTTTCGTTGGAACTTTTACTAGTTTAATCAAGTTTTTCTCAGCACAATCACGAATAAAATGATGTCTTATGTCTATGTGCTTAGTCTTACTGTATTTAACTGGGTTATTAGTTATGGAAATTGTTGACTGATTGTCTATCCTAATGGAAGTATGAGTATAAGTCAAACCGTAATCTTGCAATTGTTGTCACAGAACCTGTGAACAGCAACTACCCTCAGCCGCATACTCGGCCTCGCACGTTGATACAGCTACCGAAGTTTGTTTCTTGCATTGCCAGGATACTAGTCTCCCTCCAAGGAACTGACAATCTCTAGTTGTTGTCTTTCTGTTCAAGCTACACCCTCCATAGTTTGAATCCGTGTAAGCCTCCAATTCCAGATATCCATCAGCATGATACAAAAGTCCCAGCTTCGGTTTCGACTTCAGGTATCTCAGAATCCGCTTCACAGCTTTCATATGCATTCCTTTGGGTTAGCTTGAAACCTGGCACAAATACACACAGCAAACATTATATCAGGTCTAGAAGCAGTTAAATACATAAGTTACCCGATCATGGCCCGATATAAAGTCAGATCCACATCAGTATCACTATCTGTACCCAGTCCGAGATTATGATTCACTTGTATCGGAGTACTGAAATGCGATGTAAGCTTTGTTCCTTCCGTACCGAAGCGCTCTAAAATGTCATAGACATACTTCGTCTGATGAATAAACATTCCCTCCTTTCGTTGGTCAACTTGTAAACTGAGAAAGATGTTCAGCTCTCCCATCGTGCTCATCTCAAACTTAGACTTCATGACCTTCTCAAAATCCTTGCACATTTGTTCGTTTGACGACCCGAAGATGATGTCGTCCACGTACGCTTGTACCAATATAAAGTCTTCACATTTCCTCTTACCGAATAGTGTACTATCAATTCTCCCTCTCTCAAACCCATTGTCTAAGAGGTTAGTTGACAATGTATCATACCAAGCCCTAGGTGCCAGATGCAATCCATACAAAGCCTTATCAAGTTGATATACTCTGTCAGGATACTTGGGATGAGTAAACCTTAGCGGTTGCTCGACATACACCAACTCTTTCACTTTACCATACAAGAAGGCACTCTTGACGTCGAGTTGATATACCTTAAGCCCTTTGAAGGACGCGAACGCTAGAAACAGTTGAATAGCCTCAAGCCTCGCCACTGCTGCAAACACTTCGTTATAGTCTATCGCTTCTTCCTGGTTGAACCCCTTAACCACGAGTCTAGCCTTGTTAAGAGTAATTATGCCCCAATCGTCCCGTTTGCACTTACAGACCCATTTGGTCCCTATAGCAACTTCTCCTTGAGGCAAAAGCACTAACTCCCACACTTCAAGCTTTCTGAATTTTGAAAGTTCCTCTTGCATAGCTTCAACCCAAGTATTGTCTTTCAGAGCCATTTGCATATTTTTTGGCTCTACTTGTGAGATGAAACACGAGTATAAACATGTGTGAAATGCCTCGAAGTCATCGATCATCGATAACAACATTGTGTTATTATTCACACTACTCCTAGTTCTCACACCGGCATGTGGATTCCATATGATGTCCTCAATTGGATGGTCCTTATTTATCCTCGATGTCTCAATTTCATCAACTTGAAGATTATCTCCCAAATTCGATCTTATTTCACCTACTGGGGGTATGACTTCAGACGGAACAACTTCCTTCTCGTGATCACTATCTTCGGAGGTAGAGTCATTTGTCTGATTGGTATCCGTACGCAACTCAGGTTCATTGTTTGTTGGAGACCCGTATTTTGTCGTGAGAGTCTACGATGTTGATGGAATGCTTGATTTTGGAAAACCTCTACCCTTGTCGTTTGATAGAGACCCATCTTCAAACACAGAGTCATAATCAAATAACCATTCATGACCATTTTGGGGTTCATGTGAATAACTTGTTATGTCAACGTTAAACACAATTTCAAGCATACCATTTGTTTTGTTAAAAACCCTCTTGTTTGGTGAATTAGGAACATAACCTAGGAAGTATCCTTCGTCGGCCTTTTCACCAAACTTAGGTTGATGTTTTGTTTTTAATAAAGTACACGGCACCCTAAACGGTTCAAAGCCAGTTAAATTCGGTGGTCTTTTATTCAATACTTGATAACAGGTTTTGTTCAGTGATTTGATAGTAAGGACCCTGTTTAATACATGACAAGTGGTATTCACTGCCTCCCCCAAAACATGGTAGGAAGATTTGAATCCGAGAGCATGGTCCTTGCTGCCTCAATCAAAGTCCTGTTCTTACGTTCTGCCACCCCATTTTGTTGTGGCTCATAAGGTGCACTAACTTGATGCTAATGCCTTTAGTTAGGCAATATACACCAATTACGACATTCTTAATATTTGTTCCATTATCACTCCTGATACGTTTTACCCGTGTCCCATATGAGTTCTCGACTTGGTCTAAGAATCCAATCAGCGTGCCTGCTGTTTCATCCTTTGTAACTAAAAAGAAAACTCAAGAGAAACGTGAGTACTCATCAGTAATAACTAAATGAAACCAACTACCACCTATACTCCTTTTGTTGATTGGACCGAAGAGATCCATATGCAGCAAATCAAAGGTGGAAGCGATTGAGTTTTGAGTCTTTGACTTGTGTGACTTCTTATGTTGTTTTCCCTTCTTGCTCGGTACACACTTGTCTTCAAATTGAAAACTCTTCAGTAGAACACCTTGAACAAGTCCATTTTTCGTGATGTAGTTCATCTTCCTTAGGTGTAAGTATGTCATGCGTCTGTGCCACAGCAGAGATTCAGATTCTGAAGCCTTTGATAATAGACAGATAGTTCCCATCGATGAATCTGCTACACTCACGTCCATCATGTACAGATCATTCACCCTTGGGGCTCTCATCATAATGCACTCTTCAACGTATCTTGAATCCCGGCTTCAGCACTAACACTTCTTTTTCAGTAAAGATAACTGAATTTTTCTTATCACAGATCTGAGAGACACTAATGAGATTGTGATCAAGTTTATCAACATGATAAACTTGATCAAGAGTGATCCTCCCATTAGTGACTACTCCTATTCCAGTGATATTTCCTTCTTTGTTCCCAGCAAATGACACAAATCCCTTGTTCCCACCCTTGAAGTCCATTAGTAGACTTCATTCTCCAGTCATGCGACGAGAGCAACCACTGTCGACAAACCATTTGTTGTTAAGACCTGTAGTTAACTCCTACACATGAAAGAAAACAAGTTAGTTATCACGGGGAACCCAAGCCATGACTGACTTGGTAATACCATTCTCATCCACATACTTGAACTCTTTCAAATACCCATCTCTCCTTGACTTGGGTTTTTGATTAAGAACTTGTTGTCGTGCTGAGTGATTAATATTCACTCTTGGCCTTTGAGCTGTCATTTGTGGTGGAGCCCTAGAATAATTTCTATTATAGTGCATTTCGCTGTTATATCCCTGGGTTCTTCCTGGTGTCTATTGTCTGTTAGGGGTATGTGACCTAACTTGAGTGTAAGTCCTCTTAGGTGTTGTACTCCTATACACAGGTTGTGGTCCTGACCTAGATTGACTAGGGAATCTATTCGGTGAATTAGTCCGAATCACTTCATTCTCTCTGACCGACACCGGTATTTGTTTAGCAGCTACCCAAGGTGTTGCATTCAAGTTCTCCTTAGTATGTTGAGAACTAGTTGTACTTCCAATACTAGGTACTGAGTTTAAGGCTGGTTGGTCTGGTTTCCCAACTATCGGTGTAGTCTCTTCTTTCTTATAAGGACAACTAGACGCAACGTGACCTTTCTCATGACATCTGAAGCAACACATTTTATCAATTGACCCTTTATATGTACCTTTTGCCTTAGGTGTCTGACTAGAGTCATGTTCTTTTGGTTCAACTACAGTGTTTACAACCTCTTGATTATTATCATTTTTTGCCTCTTCTAGTTTAGTGTCACTAACTCTGATTCAATCGTTTCTGTGGTTTTATCCTGAGGTTCAGACATATAGTTATTGTTGAACGGTGGAGGACTTTCCTGATAACCTAGGCCCACTGGTTTCTTAGACTTCCTCTAAGCTTCTACGATTTTGCCTGGATTTAGGGAGGAGTTCCTAAACTTTTCAAGTTTGCTATTGGCCTCTGCAACCTTAACTCTAGCTTCAGCTAGCTCTACCTCTTTAAGGGTGATTTCTTTGGTCAATGATTTTACATGCTCATACATTAGTTCTATCCTGACACATTGTTCACTCAATTTATATTTTAGAACTATGACATCCTTAGCATCAGCTTTCATCTTGGCCCTTAAATCCTCCTTAATATCTAAAAGACTAGCATTGTCAGATTTTAATGATTGGATTCGAGCTGTCATGGTGGTATGTGTTTCTAGCACTAGATTCAATCTATCATTTAATGTAGCACATAAAATGCATAAATCATGAAACGTAGAAAAGTTAAGAGTCACCTTTTTGCATATCTGATTCCACGTTAGCCATTTGAGCTGCAAACTCCAAAGTGGTTTGCTCCTCAGACTTTTCCACCAGCAAAGGAATTGAATCTGACTGTTGGGTGTCCTCCTTATCTACTTCAGCTCTCTCACCGGTCTCAGTTACCTCAGCCATAAAAGCTCTGGCGTTTGACTCCGGATGAGTACTCCAATCATATGTTCCATCTAGTTGTCTGTTAGAAGATACGTTCGTTAACAGACCAGCTATTGCAGCTTGATTTACTGAACCACTGGAATTCTGTCTTCCTTGATTCTGAGAGTTCTCAACCTTTGGCCGTTGACACTCTCTGGCAAAATGTCCAAATCCTTGACAATTGTAGCACTTCACCTTTGACTTGTCAAAACCAACGTTGTTACTCACACTCAGATCGTTCTCTTCATGAATCTCTTGACCCTTTGTGTAACCATGGCCAGTTGCCATTGTAGGTGCATCTGCTACAAGTCGTCCGGATCTACCTGATCGTAGTCC
The DNA here is from genome assembly GCA_020465985.1 of Centrapalus pauciflorus. Taxonomy (NCBI): domain Eukaryota; kingdom Viridiplantae; phylum Streptophyta; class Magnoliopsida; order Asterales; family Asteraceae; genus Centrapalus; species Centrapalus pauciflorus. The sequence goes on along the minus strand of JAANYP010002002.1, from coordinate 46,825 downwards.
TCTTCCCACAGAGCTTGATCGTTGATTTTACCTTGAACGCAGTTGCCGTATGCTGCTACAAATGAAGCTAAGAGACTTAAATGCTCCTCAGTTGATTTCGCACTCATCAGCATCTTGGTAAAACCTTGAGAGGTTGATACTGAGTATTGTGGTTTTTCTTCCGGTTTAGAAAACCCTAAGAACGTTCTAGTAATCGTTTCATCCAATGACTCATTCTTCAGTGCCTTGAATATAGCAATTTGTTGCTTCAACATCTCTTTTCTCCCCTTTCTTACCCTGGGATTTCCCTCACACCCTCTTCACTAGAGCATCCCAGAGCTCTTTAGAAGTTCTGTGATTTCTAAACGTGTAGAATCTCCTGAGGTAATGTCATTCTAATTGATGAGAAAGCTCGATTCCTAGCCTCATAAATCTTTTTGTCGTCATCTTTCATATTCTGATACGTCAAAACTTTTAATTGGCCCTCAAGCTCTTGTGTTGGGGAACGTATCCTTCGTCAATGCAAATCCACATGCGCATATCGTTAAATCTTGCGAAGTCTGCAAATCTGTCTTTCCACCAGTAATTATCTTCCAACTTCATCAGCTTGGGTGGGGAGTTAGCTTTGCCTACTTCATCGTCGATTTCCAAAGATTTATGGAAACTCGACATTCTTTTAAAACCTTTTGTTTTCGAACTTAAACAATTTAATTTAAAAATAAATTCAAAACAAATCTTACTGACATAATTAAGTTCGTATAATTTTAATTTTAAATTCGCTCTGTAAATTAAATTCAGATTGTGTTAAGTTCGAAATCAACAAGTTTGAAAGCCTGCAAGTTCGAGAAACCCTAAACTTTCTGACAAATTCGAACCAAATCAAGTTCGAAAAACCCTAAGAACTTCTGACAAGTTCGAAACAGCTCAAGTTCGAATTCCCAACAAGTTCGAGACCCAATAAAATCGAATCCCAGACAAGTTCAAATTCTCTGACAAGTTCGAAACCCAATTAAATTCGAAAAACCCTAACACAAGTTCGAGAGGAGCGTTTTCTGACAAGTTCGAAGAACCCTAATACACCCCTTATGTTCGAGCGCCGCAAGTTCGAGAAACGGCCAAAAATTTGATTTTTTTTTCAAGATTTCATATTAAACCAATGTTTTTAGGATTAAAAATACTGATTTCGACTGAAAAGATGAACTAATTTGAACTATTTCCCGTAACCTTGCTTGTAGAACTTTGAAAACTTCGAAAACACGTGATTTACCCGGTAAAATCGTTAAGAAACCTGATGAACGTTCACCAATCGCCAAGAACACGAAGAATGCTCACGATGGCTCTGATACCACTTGTAAGGTCACCACGTCTAAGGATCTGATCTTGACGCGACGCCGTCCAACGAGTGCAGAATCCTCGTTAGACGCTTAACGGATCAAACACGCACGGAAACTGGAGTCGAACACTATGTTAGCCGATGTAAGAAATGACCCCACACGGTGTATTGCTCCAAGAAATACTCTCTGATCACTTTCTAGCTCGCACGTGCACTTGCAAAGCTCTGAAACTTGTAAAAACCAAAGATTCTGAAATAAAACGGATTAAGTCCTAATTATATCAGTTAAGTTCGAACTTAACAAGATAACCTCGTTTAGGCCCAAGCCCACGAACAAGTCCAATACCCTACGAACTTAGCTTCACTAAGTTCGTCTGGGTTGGGTTAAGTTCGAACCTTAGCCTAAGAACTTATCTTCATAGTCTAGAACTTATCTGATCCTCTAAAACTTATCATCAAAGTCTAGAACTTAACTTGATACTCTAGAACTTAACATGATAATGTAGACATCATACACAGTTATGAATTAACACACATAACTAGTATTAATAAAGCCTCGTCTATTATTATATAATATCTATTACATATCTAGACTGCTATCGTCACACTGGGTCTACCAACATACCGAAGTGTTTAGATGACACTTATTACAATATTGTGGCTCCGTGTTGATGGAATATGCGCGAGCCCGATTGGAGGAACCAGAAGGTCGATGATAAGATTGTTGTGGCGAGTATTGTGACGATCAAGAAGACCCTGAGTAACCTCGGTGGTGACGACCTTGATGGGTTAGTAGAAGCTGCAGCAGAACCAATCGTGTACCCTGATAAAACCAAAATCTGTTCAACATTCCTGGAAGCTTCTAGTAAACCAGCGAATGTGGGATAGTGAACATTACTCATAACTATTCGAATCTCCAAATCAAGACCAGCCTCAAACCTGTTCACTTTTCTCTCTTCAATATCAACTTGGTGAGGCGCAAACAAACTCAGTCTAGTGAACTCCATAGCATATTGGGACACGGACTTAGTCCCCTGCATCAATGCCATGAACTTAGCTTCCAATCATCGGCTTTCATCAGCCGGGCAGTATTGCTGAGTGAATACTTCAGTATACTCAGCCCATTTCATCACAGAAACCTTCTCCAAAGTAAGTGCATTCACCATCGAATTCCTCCATGTGACCGCATATTTTGTGAACATCGCGGTGGAAAATCAGGCCATGTCCTTCTCAGCACAATCGCTGATCCGGAAAGTCCTTTCGGTGGTTGTTATTAATTCCAGTGATGCAACAGCATCTCCTATTCCGTTGAATACCACCGCACCATTTCCCATGAAATCCTTGAACCGACAACCCTTGGGCTTATTAGATGACCCAATGTTGCCATCTTGTTCGTCATTATTGTTGCCCTCTTTTTCCTTGTTCTTTTTCTTCTCCTCCCTTCTCTTGGCTTCGGCCTCATCTCAAGCCCGAAACTGTTCCTGAATCATCTTGTTTTGCTCAGCCATCATGGCTAGCATCATCTCCATTGTTTCTTGCGGTGTCATTCCTTCTCCAGACATATTTAGAAATTTAAAACATATAACTTGTTTAGTTATATGTCATTTATTTAAAGACACCACCCATTGTTCCGTATGAAAGTCATTTTCTAGTGTTTTTAGATCATAACCTATCTTAGTTCAGATCGTTACTTAAAATCACTACATGTCATCACCTATGTTTGAGACCAAGACCTCACGGACACTTGAATCTCAAACTACTACTCTGATACCATTGCCTGTGACGCCCTTGCCACAATAACTACAATCATAACACCCAGGATTAATTCACAACTCATAATCCAATACATGATCTGAATACTTATTACAATACGGGAAATAAAATAACAAAACAAAAATAAAAATACAAGTGTCAAACACCCTACGGTGCTACAAGGTTTTAGACTAGATCTACATACTCAACATTTTATTACGACATCCCAAATATTACAACATTGGTCCCATATTTCAAGTACCAACTGAGTACTAGTGGTCCTCAAAAGACTTCAATAATGACCTAGCTAGAAGGTCCGACAGCGGATTTTCCTTTACCTGTAAAAATGTGAGCAACTACGGGGAAAGCAAAGCTTACTGAGTACAGAGATTATACATCCTACAGATATTTATGCAGCACGCAAGAGTAACACCGGTGACACATGTCGCATACTCTCTTCCAACACGAAGTACGGAAACGAGTCGCAGCTCCATCGTGCCATTGCACGGAACCACACATGCAATTGAGGCGATAATTACCATCAGGGATGCTACACCTACCAATCGGGACCTCGGGGGAATCAGCTCAAGGTCATATAGCCACAGTAGCATCGATTTACCAAATATGGCTCGCAAGCCAAACAGATGAAGCACAACAAAGAATACGTACATGCAACAAGCAACAATGTGCATCAATCACAAACGCCAGTTAGTAGAATGCCAAATGAAATGATACAACATGCATCAATGAATAACAGCTAACAATAAATAAAAGTAGACATGCACAATCCTAAGTACTCACAGTGGGTGTGTTAATGACTTTCATTGTATATTATTTCTCCTCGGGCTTTCAACCGGAAATCACAAAGTACCCCACTGTGGGTTAAACAACACCACAATGGACCTGTTATATTCTCATAGGATAAAACATATCATCATTATATGTTCGTTGGCAATTTGCATCAAATCTTACAATTAAAGTGTTAAAACATTCGGAACCGTCATTCGAAACTCACATTTAAAATCCACTATTTGATGTGTTATTATTCCCAAATAACCCTTCATTATATACCTTAATATTATACAAAATATATCCCAAAAGTATGTTTGTCATACAAGAAATTCGGGTCCCATGACCCTCAACCGAATTTTGCATGGACAGCGGTCGACTCGGTCCAGGTGACGCGCCGAGTCGAGGTCCGAATTTCGGATCTTGGCTGGATTTCGCATGTACCCGAGATTCAATATGTAATTACCTTGACCCAAGATTTGATTCATCCGAGTTTAGGGTCCATCCGAGTCTGGATTTCAACCGAATTCGGATCCAACACTTAGAAAATTATCGATTGTTCTTGTGTTCTTGGCGACTCGACGAGTCGACCAACAAGTCAGTACTTCGCAGCTACGAGTTTTTAACCAAAAATTCACCAAACTCATTTCTAAACACATGCAATTATATCTAATGTTACATAAACATTATTGGTGTGTTTTTACACTATTTTCGCCATCCATAACACACTAATTCGTCCAGATTCATCCAAAATATTGATATTTTCTCAAGAACACAAATATTTACAAAAAAACTCATATTTGTTACCTTTTTGGATGATTCAAAGCTCGATTCTTGAATCTGTAGCCTCTAAGAACTTCAAGAGTTGATTTCCAACTATTTTAACAAACATGCAACATTGATTTCTCCTATTTAAAAATCCGAAAGTTGCATCTTTTCTATCGATAATAAAACTCAAAGAAACTATTTTCTTAAATTGATTCTGCTTGTTTCTTGTTAATATTCAGCCTTAATACATGAATTTTTCTTCAATAATTTCGATTCTCAGAGATTTGAGAGAGAGAGAGAGAGAGAGAGAGAGAGAGAGAGAGATCTTTGAAATGAAGAGGTGTTAAATGAGAAATGAAAGACATAGGGTCTTTTATCTCATATCTTTCGACTAATTACACATTTAGCCCTTTCTGCTTATCTGATTTATTGAATAAAGATTCCATCTTTATTTCATCATCACTAATCAGTTATAAATCCTCATACTTAATAATAATAATAATTCAAAATTCTAAAATTTCTTAATTTCTTAAATTAGCAACCAACTTTTTAAGTTTCCAAATGCATAATCATCTTTCATAATCCAAGTTAATTACATTAAATTCAAATTTCAAACTAATTAACTTCGATTACAACAATTTAAATTCTTAGGATGTTACATCAAGAAGGGGGAGAATGTTAGAAATTTTTATTTCTTGTAGTTCAAGTTTGTGTAATTGCACTTAATTGTAAATATTTAATTATACACTAAAGGGGAGATTGTTAGCCATAAAATAGTGTATAATTAAATATAATAAAAGTCTATGTTCATTCGGTAAATAGGAATAGTGTACGTTGTGGGAATCTTAAATTTCCTAGACTTTGAGGGGAGTGTTTGGACAAACTCCCATTTTAAGTTTAGGTATAAATAGTATTTTTCTCCAAGGGTTTGATAGTAGTCACCACCCTAAGTTTGTGTTTTAGAATGTGAAAGTTCCTATAGATTGAGAGCCCAGTTTTTCTCTTTGTAATCTTCATATTCTTAATACAAATCATTTGGTTTATTGTATTTGAATGCAAACTATATTGGGAATCAAAGTTGTCATCCTTTGTTTACCAAAGTTCTCTCTCAGCATTCAAGTTGGTGTCTGAATGCACATGTTTTGGGTTGTTTTTAAAAACATTGAAGATATCATGACACAAGCCTTTGTAAAGAATTGCTTGAGCTGCATATTCGTTTACTTTCCTCTCATAATTCTCCACATTCTCATACATGGCATCTTCAAAATCAGTAGCTTCCTTTTTAGATTGTTTCAATTGCCACTACAGAACAAGAATTTTATTTTCCAAAACAGAAGTTGGAACATATGGGTGAGGTATGGGAGTCACCGGTTTAGATATCAACTCAGCCTCTAAGTAGGTTGGAACTTGGTCATCATCTGTAGTGGGTTTTCTAGACAAGTAACTGTTGTTCAGCTGCTCATAAGACATAGAAGTTTGAGTGTTCTTTAAGTTTTTCCAGTTAATTTCCTCTTGATTCAAAACAGATTCAGATGACTTATGAAAGATAGCTTTGAAACCTCCTCGCATGTAGTTGAAGTCATACAGAGTAGGCAATATCATCGACACTTTATCAAGAGTTTTTGGATTTTCAAAACCAATGTCTTCTTTAGAGTGATAAAAACGTGTTTGTTTAGGCTTATTCATAAAAATGGTTTGACTGTGTGTCCATGGTTGAGAAATTTGTCATCAAGCTCTTTGATACGGACGTACAGGTCAGTCCTTTCCTTTTCAATTATTTTAAATATGGCCTTTCTATCAATGTTCTCATAATGCAACAACTCATAACGTTTTGAAAGATCAGACAGCTCAGATTTCAAGGAATCCTTAGCCTCAGTGGTTGTAGCTAAACAACTTTTAAGGTAAGTATTCGAATCATAAACCTTAGATTTTTCCCACAGAAGTTCTTTAAACAAGTTATGTTCATGCATCCACTTCTCGTAAAAAAAACTTTTCATTGAGCCTTTTCACTTACAGTTCATTATTAAGAGCACACAAGTTAGCATTCAATTCATCAACTTTACTGCAAGATTGAGTATCAATAGAAGAATGTACCTTATGTCCTGATTCAGAGTTGGTAGAGTCCGCATGATAAGGTACATCTCTAATTCCATGCTCCACATTTGCCTCAATTTAAATTGTCACTTGTCTCACAACTAATTTTACTACCAAAATATGCGAGCACAGACCGAAGCGCGGGGGGAGGGGGGCGGGGGGGCAGGCCGCGCCTGCGCCCAGCCCATAAAAATTATTTCTGCTATTTTTTAAGGGTTTTGGGGGCTGCCTATATATATGAGATCATACCATACGAAAAGGGACCCAAAATTGGAGAGAAAAAGAAGAAGAAAGGCCCAGATTCATCACTTACGATTTAGTAGGCGCGATACCCAACGACGGAGGGTTAGGGTTTTGTTCCTTCTACGCTCCATTGTTTCCTCCATCAATCCGACAACTACGAAACATGTTCCTAACAAGTTCAATATTTCGTACGAGTTGGTTGATGATCATACTATTATCGTTCAAGGGTTGATTTATTGGCTAAATATGTATGTTTTTCGTTAAGTTTATTATTCTAACAAACGATATGTTTTATTTCGTTCTCTGTGTGATTGTTAGTTCAATATATTGTTCAGTTCATTCCTATTTACATCTTTATCGTAATACATGTCGTAGCCGTGCTACATGTCGTGGGGAGCTCATTAGGTTAGAAGTTAAGACTAGAGATGGCAAAAAAACCCGTACCCGATGGGGAACCCGATAACCGAACCCGAGTTGACCAGGTATTACCCGAGTTGACCGGGTATCGGGGACGGGGACGGGTAATACCCGATTGTAAAACCGGGGACGGGGACGGGGATGGGATAACCCCTGGGGTACCTGTACCCGTACCCGACCCCGTACCCGAAATAGTATATATATGAAATACCCTTATACCACTAATTTAATTTCATACCTTCTTTATTCCTATGTCCTTTTTAGTCTTTTACACCCTAAAAAAAACCCTAACAAGTTTTTTAGGTGGTCAAAATTACTTCAATTTACTTCTTTCCATCCCTTGACCACTGTAACAATTAACAACAAAGTAAGAGAGTAAGAGAGTTGAACGGTTGAACTTTGAAGACGTTGAAACCCTAGCGGTCGCCGCCTGGTCGTTGCCGCTTCCCCATCGCCGTCGCTGCTTGCCATCGCCTAGTCGTTGAAGACTTGAAGGGTTAAAACCCTAGCCGTCCCCATTGCCATCGCCTGGCCCTCGCCGTCGACGCATCCTCGCCGTCTCCTTAGTCTTCGTCGTCGCTGACTCCTCGACGAGACTATCTCTGTTTATAATCCTAATTCCTAACTACTATTTCTACTATATTTGGTAATCAAATCTGATTTGGTTTTCATATCTGATTTTGCTAGAATTTCAAATCTGATTTGGTTTTCAAATCTGGTTTTCAAATCTTGGTATGAAAATTTGCTATATGAAATTTACTTATTTTGGTAGATTTGTTATTTTGCTAGATTTATACATAAATATTTCTACTTGTTAGTTTATATTAGTATATTACCCTTTTTGCTAAATTTATAGATAAATATTGCTATTGATTTTGCTACCTATTGTTGCTGATTCTGATTTTGTGTGTTAGTAAAATGGAGTCAAGTGCACAAAATGAACCAACACCAACACCAACTTCAAGTGCACCAACACCAACTTCAAATGTAGCCGCACCAACCGTTGAAAAAACAATGGAGTCGAGTGCACAAAATCCTCCAACTAAAAGGCAAAAAAGCATTGTTTGGCAACATTTTTCAAAGACAACAGTGGATGGAAAAACTAAGGCAAAATTCAACCATTGCAATGCTTTTCTTGGAGGTGAATCAAAGAATGGCACATTGCTTTCTCATATAAAATCTTGCAAAGCTCGGAACCAACCGGATATTAGACAAAAGATTTTGGCAAGCAACAAAAAGCAAGACTTATCAACTTCTGTGTTTAGTGAAAAAGATGGAAGGAATGCGCTTGCTAGAATGGTTATTTAACACTAGTATCCTCTTTCAATTGTTGATCATGTAGGGTTTAAGGACTTTACAATAACTATTTAACCTCTTTTCAAATGTCCTTGTTGCAACACATTAAAGAGTGACATTCTCAAGTAGTATGAGCAAGAGAAAAGTCATGTTATTAAAGTTTTGGAGAGTAGTCAAAGTAGAGTTGCTATTACGACCGATATGTGGACTTCTAGTAATCAAAAGAATGGGTTTATGGTTATTACATGTCATTTCATTGACAATGAGTGGAATCTATGAAGTAAAATCTTAAGGTGTCAGGATCTGAACTTAACTACCTAAGATTAACTGATTTGAATTGATCAGAGTGTAAATCAGTAATCTTGTATTAAATCAAAGTCTAATTAAGAAGTTTGTGGTATAACACTTAATTATTTTGATAAAAAGCTTTCAGAATCAATAACAAATAAACACAAGTAATAATCAAAACTGCTTATATTGCTGAATCAGAATGATTACAATCACCTCTAATCTGTTTGATTTGACGAAGAACACAAATTGTTCTTAGGGTTTTACAACCTTAGAGGCTTATGAAAACTTAAGCAATAAGCAATTACAAACTTGAATATGCAGAAACTTATAATACAATAGAAAAACCTATTCTATGTATTTATAATGCCTTCTGATTTGTTTCCTTGAAGGACTCTGACTTCTCTGATAGTAGATATGCTGGAATCTTCGTGTAAATATCTTTTCCTGAATATCAGCACATTCTGTTTATGAAACCGTTGAGCAGCTTGAATCTCTTAGTAGTTTGAGCAGAGCAACTTGAGTGAAATTACTCTGGTAGCATGAACTTTTACACTAGCAGCTTGAGATTCTTCAACTAACAGCATGAACTTTGTACTTACATAGAAATTCTACTAACAGTCTGAGAAGTCTAACTAACAGTTTGAACTACTTAGAATATTTCCCAACAATCTCCCCCTAACTTAAATTCTTTACACAAGACTTTAAATTCTATACAAATAAGGAAATAAAATAAGTAAACTGTTATTTACAAACCAAGGCTTTCAAAAACTTACAGCTGTTCCAGTTTCTGATTGACAGCCTTCAAAAACTCTCTATTCAAATCTTCTCTATCACAGTATATTCTTACTGACCTCATTTAAAGTAGCATAGCCTTTGGAAGATCAAAGAATTCAAAATTTAAGAATATGCAGGATCCATTTGCAAACCTGATTCTGTAAGTCTTTGATTTGACAAACAGATCAACTTGTACAACTTTCATCTCCTTGGCATCTTCAATATCCTTCCTTATTGACTCCGGATCAAAAATGCTCTGTAGATCTTTAATAGCTTGCTTTACTTGTGGGAGGGAAGATCTGACTTGAGTGGCAGTCCCAACTTGATACATTCTTGTAAGCTCATCTCTTGTCATCCCTTGAGCCATATGCATTATGCTTTTATACTCTTCCTCAGGACCAGTTTTTCTTCTTACTACAAAATGATATCTTAAGTCAATGTTATCCATTGGCTTAGCATACCAGTAAGTAATAAGAGGTTTTGAGAAATCATGCTGGTCAAGGGACTTCTCTATCTCCATTACTTGTTGCAGCTGATGCTCAAAAAGCACCATTTTGACCTGATCAAGCTTTGCTTGTGAGATTGACTCTGGTTGAGGAACAGGAGCAACAGCTTGAACAGAAGGAGCAGGATCACTGGCAGCAGCTTGAACTGAATCTTTTGAACTTTGGACTTCTTGGGAGACTTTGGCCACTTTACGTTTTTCCATTTCCTTATCATGGATATCTTGCAGCCTTTCTGTGCTCTTATACTGAGCCATCTTCTTTGGGATACCAGCAGCAAAGGCAAAATTTATCAGGAATCTTCTATGCTCAGCCTTAGAGTGCCCTGTTGGCATCTTTCTCTTCCTTTCACCTTGCTTGACCACAAACCCTCTTAGATAATCTCCTAAGGTCTCATCATCTTGCATTGAGGCATGGGTTTGCTGGTCTAAAGCTTTATCTTGTTCTTCTGCTAACTTTCTGGCAATCTCAGCATCAAAGGCAATATGGGCTTCTTTGGTAGAAAATTTGTGCTTTGGAGACTCTATAAGAATGCCCTTGCCCTTATCTTTTGTAGCAGAAGTTGTAGCTTGGACTGAACTGATGGGAGCTTGAAAACCTTCTCTTATAACAACTCCAGTTGCTTTTGAAGAAGCAGCTTGAGTTTCTAGGCTAATAGCTTGAGAAGCTGTTGGGACTGTTAGCCTAGATTCTTGAACTGTTGGAGCTGCTTGGACTGATTCTGTTGGAGCTGCTTGGACTGCTTTAGGGGTCTCCTGATTCTCCCCCTTTTTGGAAGCATTGGTTTGGTCAGGAGGACCTACAACCTTTGCCACTTGGGTTTGAATCATACGCTCTAATTGAATGATCTTATTCCCACAGAGGGTAAACCCTTTATGGAGATAATCCATTCTTTGATTTTGAGCCGCCTCTGCCTGTCTGAGTGCAATTATTTGTGCCCCCTATGCAGCAATGATGGACTGATGATATTCCAACATTGCTACAACAGGTTGCATCTTAGGATCCGTTAATAGCATTAGTTGCAGACTAGCCTCAAGATCAGCAAACGAATGTGGAGCTTGTGATCTATCACTGGCATGAATACCAGAAGTAGAAACCTCTGGGCCCCTCTGTTCTTGGTACTGGGGACTTCCAACTGGTGCTTGCACACCTGCTGTTGCCATGGGTGTGGTCTTAGTGATGTTGGCACTGTCCTGTGCCTCTTGTGCAGAAGCAACAGTAGTGCCAGCCACAGAACCCATATGGACTATCTCTAGTGAGATGTCCACCTCCTGATTGAGGTTGGGAGTGTCCTCAATGGGTGCCCTTTTGATATTCTGTGCAGAAGTGTCCTCCTGCACAGGGTTATTTGGCTTTTGTATGAGGGCTGAGGAGGAAGGAGGTCCTGGACCTCTTTTTCTTTTATATAGTAGTAGTGGGGATGAGGGCTTAACAAAAGGAACTGAAGGAATTTGTGTATCATGAGGAGTGGGTTGGGGTCCTGGGGGTGAAGCAGTAGTGTTAGGCTGAGCCTGCTCAGGACCCTCTCCTCTGTTTCTTGTAATGATGCCCATCATTGTAGAAGGCAATGGGACATCTACACTCAACAAATTGGCACTTTGCTTTAAAAGCCTTTTAATAGAAGATAGTGAGTGCCTATGGGAAACATGTATCCTCTTATGAATATTAAAATTTGTGCAAGTTTTTGCAATTATTTCTGCTAAAAATCTAGGATACATAAAAAATTTCCCATTCTTTAGGGAATGATGCCTTAACATCCCCTGGAAAATCATATTTGAAAAGTTGAACTGTTGGCCTGTCGAAAAGCACACCAAGGCAGTGGCAATGTTTGATGAAAATTCGGACCAACCGGTTCTTTTAGGGCTAATACACTGCTGAAGAATGTGCACAAGATATTTCCATTTAGGAGAAAAGTGAGCTTTAAAGAAAGTAAAAGAAATCAGCAGGACCCCTATATCCAATATTATAAAGACCCGTATGTAACTCATTAAGGGATAGGTCTGTTATACCTGAGGCAATCCTAAAGATGCAGATGTTGTCGAATCGAATCCTTAGTCACTGTGATGATAGTGCCATCGATTTTGGATGTCAGAGAAGAGACTCCATTGATGGTTTTTACAGAAGCACGGTTCCAGAACTGCTCAATATGTGAGATGTATATGGTGGGATTGATATTGAGGGCATGATTGATATGGGAACTTCGAAGGAATTCCATCATGTCATGAAACGGTTCAAGATCAGCGTGTTTGAGAGAGTAGGTAGACAGTTATGTTCTTTGACGAACTCCATTGAAGATCAATCGGAGATTTTTAGGGTTTCAGTGATGTGCGTGGGAATTGTTTCAGAGAATCAAGAAGGGTTCAAGAAGATATCTTGCAACTGGTAGTTACAATAGAACGAAACTGGAACCTTTAAAGGTTTCGAAAATATCTAAACCCGCGCACACACTTATGGAAATGACCATATTACCCTGCACACTTTGACAGATCAAGTGAAACAACTAACAGTCCGAGAAAAAGAACTAGCAGCTTGAGAAAATACTCAAGCTGTTAGTTGAAAAATAGGCGACTGTGAATGAAACAGTGACTCCCCCTTTATCAAGCATATGTACACAGAAAAACAAATTAATCCATATTAACCATACCAATATTTGATACTAGGAAGGTGAATCTTCCTACATCAAATGGTTTTGTAAATAGATCAGCTAACTAATCATCAGTGTGAATTTTGGTAACTTGGATTAATTTCTTCTCATTGCAATCCCTTATAAAATGAAATCTAATTTCTATATGCTTGGTTTTGGGAAATTTCACTGGATTTTGTACAATGCTAATTGCACTTGAATTGTCAATATAAATGGGGGTGGATAGGAAATTCATACCATAGTCTCTCAGTTGATTTTGAATCCACATTACTTGGGAGCAGCAACTTGCAGCTGCTACATATTCTGCTTCAGTAGATGATGTGGAGACAGTTGTTTGCTTTTTGCACTGCCAAGAGACCAATCTTGTTCCCAAGTATTGACATCCACCAGTTGTGGATTTTTTGTCAATATTGCATCCTCCATAATCGCTGTCAGAATAGACTGTTTGTTCAAGAGGAGAGTCTTTAGGATACTAGAGGCCTAAATGTGGTTGGCCTTTGAGATATCTAAAGAATCTCTTAACAACAACCAAATGAGAATCCTTTGGAGAGCATTGAAACCTAGCACACACACAGAAAGCAAACATAATATCAGGTCTAGAAGATGTTAGATACATAAGAGATCCTATAAGAGATCTGTATAAATGAATGTCCACATCTATGCCATCTTTGTTTGTATGGAGCTGCTTGTGAGGATCCATTGGAGTACTTGCAGCTTTGGTGTCTTGATACCCAAACTTTTCCAGTATGTCTTTAACATACTTTGATTGACTGATGAAGAGACCAGTGGGCTTCTGCTTGACTTGCAATCCTAGAAAGAAAGTGAGTTCCCCCATTGAACTCATTTGAAACTTTTTATGCATTAATGCCTCAAACTCTTTGCACGGACAATCATTTGTTGAGCCAAAGATGATGTCATCAACATAGATTTGTACAAGCAGAATCTCAGCTTTGATGGACTTTGTGAATAGTGTTTTGTCTAGAGTGCCTCTCTTGAATCCATTCTGTAGAAGGTATGATGACAGAGTGTCATACCATGCTCTAGGGGCTTGATGAAGTCCATAGAGAGCCTTGTCTAGCTTGTAGACTCTGTCTGGATACTTGTAGTCCTCAAAACCACGAGGCTGACACACAAAGACCTCCTCTTTAATTGTGCCATATAGAAAAGCAGACTTCACATCCATTTGATACACTTTAAAACCTTTGAAGCTTGCATAGGCCAAAAACAGTCCGATGGCTTCAATTCTTGCCACTGGGGCAAAGACATCCTCATAATCTATGCCTTCCTCTTGAGTGTACCCTTGTGCTACTAATCTTGCTTCGTTCTTGATGACTATCCCTCTCTCATCTTTCTTGTTTCTGAACACCCATCTTGTACCAATGGCTCTCTTTCCTTTAGGAAGATCAACAAGTGTTCATACATTCTGAATCTTGAATTGTAACAGCTCTTCCTGCATTGCCTCAATCCAGGATGAATCTTTCAATGCTTCTGATGCCTTTTTAGGTTCTAGCTGAGACATGAAACAGGCATGTTCAAAAGCAGCTAGACTGAATTCAAGAACTGCTTGTTCAGCAGCAGCAGTCTCATTTTGAACCAATTTCCTTGTTTGCACAGGTGTACGTGGATCACCCATTATTTGATTGAGAGGATGATACTTGTGAACTCTGAGTGTAGGCTCTCTTTCTTTCTGAAAAGAAGATCTAAGGTTTGTATCATCTCCATCAGGACCAGTGGATGGTTCAGCTTCTAGAACAGCTTGACTTGAATCTGGGACTGTTTCCCTTTGTGTTGGAGCTGTTCTCTCAGGACTTGGAAGTGGCACTTCAGTGTCTGGATTTGTATCATGTAGAGCATTCAGAACCCCTGGAGGGTCACATGTCAGAAGTGGTATAGTTGTATACTCATCCCAATTGTTTGAATCTGTAGCAGTTTGAAACTTTGTGCCAACAGCTTGAGAATTTGTATTGACAGCATGAGAATTTGTGGACAGCTTCAATTCTGTTTGCATCAGCTTCTACAGTATACTCAACAAAGCTCAGAGAATTTGTTAGTGAATCTAAATCAAACAACCAATCAGGACCAGTGCCTTTGACATTTTGCAGTATTTTCATTAAATTCAACATTGGCACTTTCTTCAATGGTTTTAGACACACTGTTATATGCTCTATAGGCTTTGCTTTGATATGAGTATCTTATAAAGAAACCTTCTTCAGCCTTACTTTCAAACTTCCCTAAGTGAGTCTTAGTGTGAAGAATGGTACATGGACAACCAAATGACTTGAAAAAGGCTATTAAGGGTATTCTATTATGGAATAACTCATATGGAGTTTTCCCTTGTGATTGAACAATCTGAACCCTATTTAGAACATAACAGGCTGTGTTGACTGCTTCTGCCCAAAAGGTCATTGGCAGTTTTGAATCAGCTAACATGGTTCTAGCAGCCTCAATTAATGTTCTGTTCTTTCTTTTAGCTACACCATTTTGCTGTGGTGTTCTTGGTGCACTATATTGCCTAGCAATACCTTTGGACTCACAAAAGCTGTTTAGAATGTGATTTTTAAACTCAGTTCCATTGTCTGATCTTATCACCTTGACTTTTGAGTTGGATTGGTTTTCTATCTTAAGAATAAATGACTTAACTAGCTCAGCAGTTTCATCTTTAGACCTAAGAAAGTAAACCCAAGTAAATCTGGTGAAATCATCAACAATAACTAAACAGTAGGCCCTTTTATTCAAACTCAAAACAGATGTTGGACCAAATAGATCCATATGAATCAGCTGAAGAGCAGATGAGATTGAATTTACTTCTTTGGCCTTATGAGAAGTTTTGTGTTGCTTGCCTTTAAGACATGCTACACAATCATCATCACATATGAACTCCTTTTGTGGTAAAGCTCTTACCAGATTCTTTTTTACTAAAACATTCATGGACTTGAAGTTCATGTGACACATCCTTCTATGCCAAAGAGCAGACTCATTGGATGATGCTTTGGATATCAAACAGCTTAAGGTACTTGATTTGGATAAAAGTTCTGTGTCCAAACAGTATACATTGTCCTTTCTTGGTGTTCTTAGTAACACAAGATTTTCAGGAATTTTAAAATCTTTTGAAAGGACAATGCACTCAGAATCTGTAAACAAAACAATATTTTGTTTGTCACAGATTTGAGAGACACTCAATAAATTATACTTAAGTTGTTCAACATACATAACATCACTGAAAATCATGTTGCCTGCATTAATAGTACCTTTACCTGTAACCTTACCTCCTTTGGAGTTGCCTCCAAATGCAACAAATCTTCCATCAAAGCCTTTGAAATTTGACAAGCACTCAGAATTGCCTGTCATGTGCCTAGAGCATCCACTGTCCAAATGTCATCTTGTTTTATGAGGTGACCTGTGGTTGCCCTGCACAAATAGAAGCTTAGTTAGTAGTGGAGTAAACCCAAACCAAGTTGGTTTTGGGTTGTCCTTGTGAATTAACATAACTAAGTACTGTCTTGGATTTCTTATACTTAGTAAGATCCACTGATGGATATTGTGGAGAGTACTTAGTTAGCACATGAGGTATCCAGGTATTTTGTCCATCCTTTTCAGTAACAGTCTCAGATGATCCATTACCAGTCCCAACTTTGAGCCTACCAGTCTGAATTGAGTCTGTAGTGCTAACAGCTTGAGAATTTGCACTAGCAGTCTCAACTTTACACTTGGCAGTTTCAACATTTTTATCAACAGGTTCACCTGAGTTTGTACCTTTGACACACCATATTTGTTTAAAATTTACTTTTGGTTTAGCTAAAACTTGTTTTTGGTGTGTGGACTGTTTTTTATTAACTTTTGTGAACCTGTGATCTACTGTTTTCTTTGGAACTGATGCAGTAGGAGGTTTGGCCTTTGGATTTTTTGAATTTTGAGAGTTTTCTGGACGTTTCACAGTCTGTTTTGCAACAGATGGTTTATAAAAACAATCTCTGGCCAAGTGATTCTTTCTGCCACAATGAAAACATTTTTTGACTGTTTGAATTTGAGAACCAGTTTTATTTGACAATTTCTGGTTCTTGTTCCTCTGATTTCCCCTTACCTGCTGTTGTTTGGGAAACTTTTGGACACCATGCTTTTGGCATGTGCAGACTGGAACATTTTTACCCTTTTTATTATTCTTTGAAGAAGATGCAGTGTTATAGTTAGAAGGTACAGAAACCTGTGAAGCAGCATTGCACTCACTCATCTTCTCCTTTCCTTTCTTATTGGGGGCTTGGATTGCTATAGGTACACTCATTGTTTTGTGTTCTTTCTCAACTGCTGTGCACTCACAGTCTCTATTTTGAATCTGATCTTCTTTAGATTCAAGACTGTTATCAAGGATAGGATCTACAGTAGTCATAGACTCATCTAATGGTTCATTGACAAGCCTATCAGCAACCTCACTCATTGGATGAATGTATTTGTTGTTGTATGGAGGTGGAGTAGCTCTGTAGCCTATACCTTCTTTGGGATTAACCTGAGATTTTACCCTATCTTTAAATTGGACTTCCATTAGGTGTTCCAGCTTTTGATTTGCCAATTTGAAGTTACCTAGATCTATATTGACAGATTCTAGTTTCTTATTAGCCTCTAACATCTTTTGTTCAGTCTCTTCAACCTTTTTATTTAGGGATTCTATTTTCTTTTTTAGCTCTTTTTTCTCCCACTCATGATATGTTCTATCGTGTCCCAATTGAATCTCATTATCCTTATAGTCATTGATCTGTTTTTCAAGATCTTCTATGGCTTGCATGTATTCATATCTCCTCTCTTCCATCTTAGCTAGAGTTTTGCACATGCTCTCATTATGATCTCTGTACTTTTTAACCATATTTTTGCATGTTTGAGAGCAGAGTTTAGAATTTACCTCCGATGGTAGTTCAGTGGAGGAGACATTTGATGTTTCTGCCATTAGAGCTTGATTTTGAAACTCTTCCTCTGTCTGATCACTCCAGTCAAACACATTGTCTTCTTGAGAGACAAGGGCTTGTGATGATGAAGCCTGATTAGTCTGCTGAGGCCTTGATGATTGTTGACTTTGAGATCTGCATTCTCTGGCAAAGTGGCCAAGCTTATGACATTTATAACACTCAACTTTTGACTTATCAAAAGCTGGTTTGCCTTCTGTTCTGGCTTGAAAGTTGGTCTTGCCAGTTCTTTTAACAAACCTTTTGGCCCTCATGGTCAGCATTACATGTTGCCACTCAAATCCATCTCTTCAAGATCATCTGGATGAATCTGTTCTAGATCTTTAGCATTTAAAGGAAACAGTCCATCATTGGCAACAAAAGCCTCATACTGAGTTTCAGTAGAGTTGCCATCACCACCTGAAAAGGAATCACTACCATTAGATTTTTCAGATGACAGAAGAGCAGTATTGTGATTATAAGAAAGAGATTTCTTTTTAGTGTCAATCTCAGTCTCAAATACTCTCAGACTATTGTACAGATCATCCAGTTCTATTTCATCAAGAGTGTCTTTTGTTCTCCATTGGTCAGCATAAACTGTCCATTCTTCTCCAAGAGATCTGAGAAACTTTCTGTTGACCTCATCTTGATCCAGGCTGACTTTTGCACTTTCCAGTTCACTTATCAGTTTGTTGAACCTGTCAAAGATTTGAGTAAGGTTTTCATTCTTGCCACCAGAAGAGTTCTCATACTGCTGTTTCAAAAGATCCTTTTGATTTCTTGATACTGGCATTACCAGCAAATCTTTTCTCTAAAGCATTCCAAAGAGAATGAGCAGTATAAAACTTTTTGAACTGATGTTGATAAGCATTAGGAATGGCTATTTGTAAAAGTGTAAGAGCTTTCACTTCTTTCATTCTAGCCTTTCTTTCATGTTCAGTTTTTGGAGGAGTTTTGACTGGTTTTCCCTCATCATCAAGTTCTGGATCAACTACAGAAGGAAATTCAACAGCTTCCCATATTGCATAATCAATTAATTGAATATGCTGTTGAATCCTGAGTTTCCACATCTCAAACTCAGTGGGCTTGAGCATAGGCACTTTGAGTCCTTGCCCAGATCCACTGCTGCTATTATCAAATTCCATTGCAAAAGATTAAAATTTTAAAAGAAAGCTTTCGACTTTGAAAAACAAAGAACGACCTGTGGCTCTGATACCACTTGTCAGGATCTGAATATAACTACCTAAGATTAACTGATTTGAGTTGATCAGAGTGTAAATCAATAATCTTGTATTAAATCAAAGTCTAATTAAGAAGTTTGCGGAATAACACTTAATTATTTTGATAAAAAGCTTTCAGAATCAATAACAAATAAACACAAGTAATAATCAAAACTGCTTATATTGCTGAATCAGAATGATTACAATCACCTCTAATCTGTTTGATTATACGAAGAACACAAATTGTTCTTAGGGTTTTACAACCTTAGAGGCTTATGAAACTTAAGCAAAGAGCAATTACAAACTTGAATATGCAGAAACTTCTAATACAATAGAAAAACCTATGCTATGTATTTATAATGCTTTCTGATTTGTTTCCTTGAAGGACTCTGACTTCTCTGGTAGTAGATATGCTGGAATCTTTGTATAAATATCTTTTCCTGAATACCAGCACTTACTGTTTATGAAACCGTTGAGCAGCTTGAATCTCTTAGTAGTTTGAGCAGGCAGCTTGTGTGAAATTACTCTGGCAGCATGAACTTTTACACTAGCAGCTTGAGATTCTTCAACTAACAGAATGAACTTTGTACTTACATAAAATTCTACTAACAGACTGAGAAGTCTAACTAACAGTTTGAACTACTTAGAATATTTCCCAACATAAGGTAGCATGTCTTTCATTTATAACTAGAATGGTTTTCATGTTTTATAATTATATTATACTAATTCATATATTCATTTTCTGAACTAGGTTCATTTACGTGCCATATCCCCATACAAGTGAAGTTCTTACAGATGTGTTGATGGATGCATTGATGTAATGGAATGTGGATGCAAAATTATCTACTATCACTGTTGACAATTGCACAACCAACGATTCATTAGTCGGTAAGATTAAAGATAAATTACCGTTAAACAAGTTGATACATGATGGCACTCATATTCACATGCGTTGTTGTGCACATATCCTTAATCTTATTGTGAAAATTGGGTTGGATGTTATAAAGGGTGCAATAGAAATTGTACGAGAAAGTGTACATTATTGGACAGTAACGCCTAAAAGAGTTGAGAAGTTTGAGGAGGGTTGTAGGCAATTAAAAATAACATATTCCAAAAAGATAGGTTTGGATTGTGCCACTAGATGGAATTCTACTTTTATTATGCTTAAAAGTGCTTTGATGTATAATGAGGTGTTTCCACATTTAAAACACGTGAGTCTCAATACAAGACATTGCCTAGTCCACAAGAATGGGAAAATGCAAAGGAAATTTGTGGAAGATTGGAATTATTTTATGATGTCACTTCTATATTTTCTGGAACAAGATATCCCACTGCCAATTTGTATTTTCCCAAAATCTGTGACATTAGGCTTGCGCTAGGTGAATGGCTTTTATGTACCAACTCCATTGTTAGTACTATGGCATCAAAAATGTTGACTAAGTTTGATGAGTATTGGGGTTCAATTCATGAATTGATGGGTGTTGCTGCTGTTTTTGACCCACGTTCCAAGATGGAAATGATTGAGTTTTATTTTCCACTTGTTTTTGGAGATGATGGTACTGCAATTCAAAAAATTAAAAAATTTTGTGTTGAGTTGGTTAATGAATACGAAGAAAAGAATTCACAAACAGGATGTAGGATTGGAGAGTCTACGGGATCAAGTGGTACAACTACACTGTCAAGTGTTGGGAATATCACATCTGATTGGCAAAGACATCTTTTGACAAAACCTAACGTTTCCTAATCTGCGGTAAAATCTGAATTCGATCACTATTTGGAGGATGGGATTCAACCCGACTCGGATGATTTTGATATTTTGTTATGGTGGAAGTTGAACGCACCAAAGTATCCTATTTTGCAAGCCATTGCTAGAGATATATTGGCTATTCCTGTTTCAACTGTTGCTTCAGAATCTGCGTTTAGTGCTAGTGGAAGGTTGATAAGTCCACATCGAAGTCGGCTTCATTCGAATACAATTGAAGCTTTAATGTGTGCACAAAGTTGGTTGTGGGAACTTGTTAACAAAGGTAAGCATATACATGTGTTTTTTATATTTTTGCATTTATTATAATTCATTTAACTATATATATTTCATTTATTTTAAATAAAGGTTCGTCATTTATGTCGGATAACGATGCAACCATTGTCTATGATTGTGAGCCAGATGTTGAAGGTAATCATGAAATCTTTTTTTTATTATGATACTTGAATTAAAATTCTCATTTTAGACTAATGAATTTTATATTGTTGTTTAACACATCAATTTTGTGTGTAGGTGCATAGAAAGTTGTTGGTGCAAGATTTGAGTCTCACGAAGTGCTAGTAACAATTCACAATAGCAACATCGATTATCCATTCACACGTCATCAACCTATCACTTTTTAGTTATCCTTGCTTTAAAATATCGTTTTTCAATTGTAAGGTGTTGTAAACTTTAAACTTTAAGACTATGTAAGGTTTGGGTTTGTTTTATTGTTTGTTAGTAGTAATTTATTAACTAAAAATATAGCATGCACTTCATTTCTATATTTATAAATTCGGGCATGAAATACCCGACTACCCATCGGGGATCCCCGTTCCCCGTCGGGGGCAGGGATGGGGAAAAAACTGATACCCGTCGTGGATCAGGGACTGGGATGGGGATGGGTATCGGAGATCGGGGACGGGGATGGAAAAGGTGATACCCGGTACCCCCCGGCCCCGTTGCCATCTCTAGTTAAGACGGACTGTGAGCATGACACGATTCGTGCCCAAAATACGGATTGCGAAAGATTTGATCATCATAACTATGTCTATGAGGTTAGGTTACAAATATAATTAATCATAATAAAAAATAATTAATTTATTAGCAACCCTAGGACGATTATCCATAATTCCACCCAAACCTTAAATCCGAAGTCGTTGGTGTTCTTATTTCCTTTAAGTTTTCTTAACAAAGCTAAAATTAATTTTCCAAAGTTTCGCTCAATCACTTCCTTCCGTCAGTTAGTTTAATAATTCGTTTTTATCATTAGTTAATAACTATTGTAGAATAATATTGATAACCACATGCTCCCTGAGGAGACGATCCCACTTACCCTAGCTATAAGTGTTAGGAATAAATATTAAATGGAGATGAAAACAATTATTGTGTAAATGTTCAGAGTCAATATTGTATAAGGGTAAATACACAATACTTGTGTATTGTGTATGGGTTGTTTGTGTAAATACACAATACTTGTGTATTGTGTATAAATAGTACAGTTGACAGAATTAGAAGGATATACACGGTTGCATGATTGCATGTGGATGAATACTTAGAGAGAAGAGTACAGTTCAAGAAATCTTCCACCTCAATGTAATATTCTATATTCTCAATACTAAGCATTCGACAGATTGTGATTGAATGATTGTTCATATGTTTGATTGTTATATGAATTGCATGAAATGTGAATTATCAATTGGTATCAAAGCAAAATATGGCTGAATTTGAGTGAATTTTTGAATCTGAATTTTTTTTAATTGTTCTTCATCGAAAAAGTTGAAAATTTTGAAAATCTCGTTGTGATTTTGATTCCGTGGATGAAACAATCTGAAATTTAGATCGATGTAGCGCTTTTAAAGGACGAATTCAATGAGATAAATATCGAATTTTAATTCCAATCACACAGGTTTTAATTTGGAATTTTCATT
Organism: Centrapalus pauciflorus; assembly: GCA_020465985.1. Lineage (NCBI taxonomy): Eukaryota > Viridiplantae > Streptophyta > Magnoliopsida > Asterales > Asteraceae > Centrapalus > Centrapalus pauciflorus. The sequence goes on along the minus strand of JAANYP010002002.1, from coordinate 24,119 downwards.
TTTTTTTGTAAAAGTCGTGTTCTTCATATTTTAGTCAATATTAGGGTGTTTAATCTAAAATTAGCCAAAAAACAATTCACAAAAAGTGTTTCTGTGTGAAAAACGAACCTTCATTGTTAATTTCAGATCAGTTAGTGAATTTTTGTTGAAAATTGTGATTTTAAACTTGGTTTTTATAAGTTTCTGTTCAAAGTCGGACATAACTGTCATTCAAGTTTTAATCGAGTTTTATAAAGTGGTAATCGAGTTTCATCAAGTATCATTCGAGTTTATCACTTCATTGACCGAGTTTTATACATCATTATTCGAGTTGTATACTTCTTTGATCGAGTTTGGTCTTATTGTCATTCGAGTTTTATAACTCTTTCATCGAGTTTGGTTCTTTATGTTTCGAGTTTATTGTAACTTCATTCAAAAAAGTGCCTACTTCTATCGAGTTTCACACAGTTTATCAATTTTTCAATCGAGTTTGACTCAGACTTGTTCGAGTTTCATTCTTCTGCATTCGAGTTTCAAGCTTCATCATTCGAGTTTCATCAAGCTTATTCGAGTCTCATTCTCCTTCAATCGAGTTTGATAGTGTTTCAATCGAGTTTCACACTTAATCATCTGACTTTAATCCTTTATCATTCGAGTTTCATTACTCTTCTTTCGAGTTGAGTCCTTGTTCATTCGAGTTTCATCATACTTTTGACTGTCTGACCTTAGTTGCTTAAATTTGTCATAACTTTTGACTGGAACATTGTTAGAAGGCCTACCATACGTCAAATCGAAGCTTGAACAGAGATCTACGATATCCAAAATGGGCGAAGCTAGTTCGGTAAATTTTAGAGGACCAAATCCACTCCAGAAAAAAGGTACGGGCATTTTTCTACAGAAAATCCAAAATTTCAACGTCAAAAGGTCAAATCAGAGCCGATTTTTAACAATTTAATCATTCAAGATTCATTTTTATTCAATCAAGATTCATTCAAATTTTCATAAGTCCATAAAAGATCTTGGAAGTTCATTTTTCTGCAATTCATAATGGAATATGAAAAATTTCAAAGTCTGAGCTAATTGCCAAACTTACTGAATCTGAAAAGATTCGTAAGAACAACTATGATATCTTTGTTCAGTTAAATAAAGCTTTGGCTTTACATGATGTAAGAATACTGAAGAAGAAATTCATATCTTAAAAGAGGAATTAAACACCCAGAGCTTAAAAGATAAGCAAAAGTCTGAGAGTTGTACTTATCAGTTAAAAATATTTGATTTAAATAAAAAATTTCAAGAGGAGAAGTCTGAGCTTATTGCAAAACTTACTGAATCTGAAAAGATTCGTAAGAATAATTATGACATTCTTGTTCAGTTAAATACTGATAAAGTTTTGGCTTTACGTGACGTACGATTACTGAACGAAGAATTTTTGAGCTTAAAAGACAAACAAAGTTCTGAGAGTCCTGTTTAATTTGAAAATATTTGAGTTGAATAAAGAACTTGATGAGCTTAAACAAGAGAATTTTCAAAGTACAGCTCAACTAAAATGTCTTGTGTCTGAAAGATTTGAGCTAAACAAGAAAGTTAAGAATCTTGAAGATACACTTTCTAAGACAAAACAAACTGATCAAAATTGTATGTTAAACAAAAATGAAGAAATTTTTGCTCTTCAACAAGAGTTGTCTTTAACTAAAGATTTGATTGAGAAGGAAAGACGTGAGTTCTTACTTAAAGAACAAGATTTTAAATCAAAATTTGAATTGTTTGAAGATGAAAGACAAATGTTCTTAATCAAAGAACAATCTTTTAAATCAGATTACCAATCATTTGATCATGACAGAAATTCAAATTTAGTCATCATCAAAAGTTTGGAAGATCAGATACTTCATCTTACAAAACAATTACATGTCTTTACTTCATCAACTGAATCAGAGGTTAAGTCCCCTTCTTCAGTGTGTTTGTTGGGAGATATTCTAAGTATGTCAAGCTGTTAGTTAGATTTCTAAAGTTGTTAGTAGTATTTCTGTGTAATTACAAAGTTCAAGCTGCTAGTTCAACAAGTTCAAGCTGCTAGTTCAAAAGTTCAAGCTGCCAGAGTTAATAGTTCAAGCTGCTCAACAGATTAATAACAGAAAGTGCTGAAATTCAGGAAGTGATATATATTTCAATATTTGAAGATCTTCCAAGCGTATCTACTACCAGAGAAATCAGAGTTCGTCAAGGAAACAAATCCAAAGGCTATATATATAGATAGACTAGGTCTTTCTATTGTAAGACTGTACGTGCAATTTCTGTAATTATGTGCTTCATTGTAATTGCTTTCTGATAAAGTTTCTCAAGCCTCTAAGGTTGTAAAAGACTAAGAACAAACTGCTTTCTTCGTCTAATCAAACCGATTAGAGGTGATTGTAATCAGTGATTTTGGCAATATAAAGGTTTTGATATTGGTTATATTTATCTGTTAATTACTCTGAAAGTTTTCTTAAAATAGTTAAGTGTTATTCCGCAAACTTCTTAACTGGACTTTGATTCAAAAACAAGGTTATTGGTTTACACTCTGATTTATTAAAACCAGTTAATCTTAGGTGATTTTGCTCTTGACAAGTGGTATCAGAGCCACAGGTTTTCTTTGTTATTCTTTGTTTTCAAAGTCAAAAACTTTCTTTGTTTAAAAGTGTAAATTTTCTGCAATGGAGTTTGAAAATAGCAGTAGTGGATCTGGGCAAGGACTCAAAGTGCCTATGCTCAAACCCACTGAGTTCGAGATGTGGAAACTTAGGATTCAACAACACATTCAATTTATTGACTATGCCCTATGGGAAGCTGTTGAAAATCCTCCTGCAGTTGATACTGAACTAGATGCTGAGGGCAAACCCAAAAGAACACCTCCAAAAACTGAGATTGAAAGAAAGGCTAGAATGAATGAAGTGAAAGCTCTTACTCTTCTACAAATAGCCATACCTAATGCTTATCAACATCAGTTTAAAACATTTTATACTGCTCATTCTCTTTGGATTGCCTTAGAGAAAAGATTTGCTGGCAATGCTAGCACCAAGAGGAACCAAAAGGATCTCTTAAAACAGCAGTATGAAAACTTTTCTGGTGGCAAGAATGAAAACCTTACTCAAATTTTTGATAGGTTTAATAAGCTGATAGGTGAATTGGAGAGTGCTAAGGTCAGCCTCGATCAAGATGAAATAAACAGAAAATTCCTCAGATCTCTTGGTGAAGAATGGACAGTCTATGCTGCCCAATGGAGAACCAAAGACACTCTAGATGAAATAGAGTTGGATGACCTTTACAACAGCCTGAGAGTGTTTGAATCTGAGATTGAAAATAAAAAGAAATCCTTTTCTTACAATCACAACACTGCTCTACTGTCATTAGCATTAATTGATAAATCAAACTGTTGTGATTCTTTTTCAGGTGCTGATGGTAACTCTTCTGAAGTGCATTATGAAGCATTTGTTGCAAGTGATGGGCTTTTTGCTCTTAATGCTGAAGATCTGGAACAAATCCATCCAGATGATTTAGAAGAGATGGACTTAAAGTGGCAACATGCTATGAGGGTCAAAAGATTTCTGAAAAGGACTGGCAGATCAAACTTTCAAGCGAGATCAGAAGGCAAGCCAGCATTTGATAAATCAAAGGTTGAGTGCTTTAAATGCCACAAACTTGGCCATTTTGCTAGAGAGTACAGATCACAAGGTCAGCAGCCACCAAGACCACAACAAACCAGTCAAACATCATCCTCACAAGCTCTTGTTTCTCAAGAAGACAATGTGTTTGACTGGAGTGACCAGACAAAAGAGGAGTTTTTAAAATCAAGCTCTTATGGCAGAAACATCAACTGTCACTTCCACTGATCTACCATCTGAGGTAAATGCTAAACTCTGCTCTCAAACATGCAAAAATATGGTTAAAAAGTACTGAGATCATAATGAGAGCAAGTGCAAAACTGTAGCTAAGATGAAGAAAGGAGATATGAGTATATGCAGGCTATAGAAGATCTTGAAAAACATATCAATGACTATAAGGATAATGAGATTCATATGGGACATGATAGAACCCTAAATAAGAAATTAGATGAGTCTGAACAGAAGATGTTAGAAGCTAACAAGAAAGTAGAATCTATAAATATAGACTTGGGAAGCTTCAAGTTTGCTAATCAAAAGCTAGAACACCTAATGGAAGTCCAATTCAAAGATAGGGTAAAATCTCAACTCAATCCCAAGGAAGGTATAGGATATAAAGCTACTCCACCCCCATACAACAACAAATACATTCATCCTATGAGTGAAGTTGCTGATAGACTTGTGAATGAACCATTAGATGAGAAAATGAAAACTGTAGATCCTATCCTTGAGGACAAGCCTGAATCTAAAGAAGAATTGATTCCAAATGAAGGCTGTGAGTGTAAGGAAGGTTAGAGTAACTCAAAATAATGAGTGAACCTATAGGACCTTTTACTTCCAGTTCTATCAGAATAAACAGTGTGAAAGGAAAGGAGAATATGAGTGTAAGCAATAATGCTCCACATGTTTCTGTACCTTTTAACTGTAACACTGCATCTTCTTCAAAAGCTAATAAAAGAGGTAAGACTGTTCCAATATGCACATGCAAAAGCATGGTGTCCAAAAGTTTCCCACACAGCAGCAGGTGAGGGGAAATCAAAGGAACAAGAACCAGTTATGGTCTCACAAAATTGGTTCTCCAATCAAAACAGTCAAAAGATGTTTCCATTGTGGCAGGAAAAATCATTTGGCCAGACACTGTTTATATAAACCATCTGTTACAAAACAGACTGTGGTTCAAAAACATGCCATTGTTCAAAATTCAAAAATTTCAAAGGCTCAACCATCTGTCACACCAGTTCCAAAGAAGACAATTGATCACAGGTACTTAAAAGTCAACAAAAAACAGCCTATACACCAAAAACAAGTTTCAGCAAAATTCAAATCAAACATGAAAAAGGTATGGTGTATTAAAGGCAAAAACACAGATCAAACTGTTAAGCCAAAAGTTGGAACTGGTAGTGCAAACTCTGAAGCTGTTAGCACTCAGAACTCAGTTCAAACTGCTAAGTCTAAAACTGGAACTGGTAGTGGATCTTCTGAGACTGTTAAAGAAAAGGTTGGAAAGAACACCTGGATACCTCATGTCATAACTAAATACTCTTCACAGAATCCACCAGTGGATCTCACTAAGTTTAAAAAGACACAAACAATATTTAGTTATGTCAATGCACAAGGACAACTCAAAACCAATTTGGTTTGGGTTTACTCCACTACTAACTAAGCGTTTTCTGTGCAGGGCAACCACAGGACCCAATATAAGACAAGATGGCATATGGACAGCGGATGCTCAAGGAACATGACAGGCAACTCTGAATGCTTGTCAAATTTCAAAAGCTTTGAAGGAGGGTTTGTTGCATTTGGAGGAAATTCCAAGGGAGGTAAGGTAACAGGTAAGGGTACTGTCAAAGCAGGCAACATGTTATTCAATGATGTATTGTATGTTGAACAGCTGAAGTACAATTTACTTAGTGTGTCTCAAATCTGTGACAAACAAAATATTGTTTTGTTCACAGACTCAGAGTACATTGTCGTTTCAAAAGATTTTAAAATACCTGAAAATCTTGTTTTACTTAGAACACCAAGAAAGGACAATGTCTACTGTTTGGACACAGATCTTTTATCAAAATCAAATACTCTAAGCTGTTTGATATCCAAAGCATCATCAAATGAGTCTACTCTTTGGCATAGAAGGATGTGTCACATGAACTTCAAATCTATGAATGTTTTAGTCAAAAAGAACTTGGTAAGAGGTTTACCTCAAAAGGAGTTCATATGTGATGATCATTGTGTAGCATGCCTCAAAGGCAAGCAACACAAAACTTCTCATAAGGCCAAAGAAGTAAATTCAATCTCATCTGTTCTTCATATTATTCATATGGATCTTTTTGGTCCAACATCTGTTTTGAGTTTGAATAAAAGAGCTTACTGTTTAGTCATTGTTGATGATTTCACCAGGTTTACATGGGTTTACTTTCTTAGGACTAAGGATGAAACTGCTGAGCTAGTCAAATCCTTCATTCTTAAGATTGAAAACCAATCAAAGTTAATGGTTAAAGTGATCATATCAGACAATGGAGCTGAATTTAAAAATCATATCCTAAATAGTTTCTATGAGTCTAAAGGCATTGCAAGGCAATATAGTGCACCTAGAACACCACAACAAAATGGTGTAGCTGAAAGGAAGAATAGAACTCTAATAGAGGGTGCTGGAACCATGCTAGCTGATTCCAAACTGCCATTGACCTTCTGGGCAGAGGCAGTAAACACAGCCTGCTATGTTCTAAATAGGGTTCAAATTGTTCAGTCACAAGGAAAAACTCCTTATGAGTTATTCCATCACAGGATTCCCTTAGTAGCCTTCCTAAAGCCTTTTGGCTGTTCTTGCACCATCCTTCATACTAAAACTCACTTAGGAAAGTTTCAAAGCAAGGGTGAAGAAGGATTCTTTGTAGGTTACTCTATTCAAAGCAAATCCTATAGGGTATATAACAGTGTATCTAAAACCATTGAAGAGAGTGCCAATGTCGAGTTTAATGAAAACAGTGCAAATATCAAAGGCACTGGTCCTGATTGGTTGGTTGATTTAGATTCACTAACAAATTCTCTGAGCTTTGTTGAGTTGTCTGCAGGAACTGTTGGAAACAATGTTGAAACTGCCAGCCCAAATTCTCATGCTGGTAACACAAATATTCATGTTGTTTGCACAAAGTCTCCAACAATTGCAGATTCTGCTACATGGGATGAGTACACTGTACTGCCACTTCTCTCTTGTGACCCACCAGGGGTCCTAATTGACCAACAAAACATAAGTACAGAGTTTGTAGTGCCAATCCCAAGCCCTGATGTAACAGCTCCATCTAATAGGGAAACAGTCCCATCTTCTGATCAGACTGTTACTGAAGCAGAATCCTCAAGTGGAGTTGAAGGTGATGATACAAATCTGGGAAGCTCAATTCAGACAGAAAGAGAACCTACACTCAGGGTTCACAAGTATCATCCTCTCAACCAGATAATGGGAGATCCACGCACTCCTGTGGAAACAATGACAATGATGCACAAGGAGTCCGCTGATGCTGAATCCACAGTTCCTGAATTCAGTCTAGCTGCCTTTGAACATGCATGCTTCATGTCACAATTGGATCCAAAGAAGGCATCTGAGGCACTGAAAGATCCATCTGGGATTGAGGCTATGGAAAAGAACTGTTGCAATTCAAGATTCAGAATGTATGGACTCTAGTTGACTTGCCTAAAGGTAAGAGGGCAATTGGTACAAGATGGGTGTTCAGAATCAAGAAGGATGAGAGAGGTGTAGTGATCAAGAACAAAGCAAGACTGGTAGCTCAAGGATACACTTAAGAAGAAGGAATTGATTATGATGATGTCTTTGCTCCAGTAGCAAGGATAGAAGCAATTAGGTTGTTCCTAGCTTATGCCAGCTTCAAAGGGTTCAAAGTGTACCAAATGGATGTGAAATCTGCATTCTTGTATGGTACAATTGAAGAAGAGGTTTATGTGTGTCAACCCCCTGGATTTGAGGACTACAAGTATCCAGACAGAATATACAAGTTAGACAAAGCCCTCTATGGACTCCACCAAGCCCCAAGAGCTTGGTATGACACTTTGTCTTCATTTCTTCTACAGAATGGATTCAAGAGAGGTACTCTGGACAAGACATTATTCACAAAGTCCATCAAATCAGAGATTCTTCTTGTCCAGATCTATGTTGATGATATCATCTTTCGATCAACAAATGAAATTCTGTGCAAGGAGTTTGAAACTTTGATGCACAAGAAGTTTCAAATGAGTTCAATGGGGGAACTAACTTTCTTTCTAGGATTGCAGGTCAAGCAGAAACACACTGGACTTTTTATAAGTCAATCAAAGTATGTGAATGACATCCTGGAAAAGTTTGGATACAAGGACACCAAAGTTTCCAGCACACCAATGGACACTCATAAACAGCTTGATGCAGATAAAGAAGGAGTGGATGTGGATATTCATTTATACAGATCCTTGATAGGTTCCCTAATGTATCTCACATCTTCTAGACCTGATATAATGTTTTCTGTTTGTGTTTGTGCCAGGTTTTAATGTGCTCCAAAGGACTCACATCTGTTTGCTGTTAAGAGAATCTTTAGATACCTCAAGGTTCAACCAAAATTGGGACTATGGTATCCTAAGGACTCTCCTCTTGAACTAAAAGCTTATTCTGATAGTGACTATGGAGGTTGCAACATAGACAAAAAATCCACAACTGGTGGATGTCAATATTTAGGAGCAAGACTAGTCTCTTGGCAGTGCAAAAAGCAAACCACAGTTTCCACTTCATCCACTGAGGCATAATACGTTGCAGCTGCCAGCTGCTGTTCCCAAGTGATGTGGATTCAGAACCAACTGAGAGACTATGGTATGAACTTTCTATCTACTCCTATTTATATTGACAATTCAAGTGCAATAAGCATAGTACAAAATCCAGTGAAATTTCCCAAAACCAAGCACATAGACATTAGATTCCATTTTATAAGGGACTGTAATGAGAAGAAATTAATCCAAGTTACCAAAATTCATACAGATGATCAGTTAGCTGATCTATTTACAAAACCATTTGATGTAGGGAGTCACCTTTCTAGTATCAAATATTGGTATGGTGAATATGGATTAATTTGTTCTTCATTATTCTTCCTTATTTCATGAGGAAAATACTTCTTCAATGTGCTTAGTTAAGGGGGAGACACTGTTTCATTAGATAATGCTTAATTTTCAACTAACAGCTTGAGACTATTCTCAAGCTGCTAGTTCATTTTCTTGAACTGTTAGTTGTTTCACTTGGTCTGTCAAGTGTCCAGGGTAATTCAGTAATTCTACATAAGATTGTGCGCGGGACTAGATATTTTTGAAAACTCAAAACCTTTAAAGTGCCAGTTTCGTTCGATTGCAACTACTAGTTGCAAAAATATCTTCCACAATCTTTTCATCTTCTCTCTCTGTGCGATTCACACACAGTCGTTCAAAACCGTAAACCCCCGTCGTGATTTCTAACAGAGTTTGTCAAAGAACATAATTGCCTTCCCTTCTCTCTCAAACACATGGAACTCCAACCATTCCATGACATGATGGATTTCCTTCGTGGTTCCCATATCCATTATGCTCTAACTGTCAATCCTACCATATACGTCTCACATATAAAGCAGTTTTGGAAATCAACCACTCTCAATACCATTAATGGAGTCACTTCTTTTGCATCAATCATTGATGGTAACACTATTACCATCACTGAGGAGTCTATACGCCAACATTTGCGTCTTCAAGATGCCACAGGTATATCTGATCTCTCTCTTACTGCTTTACACGAAGGTCTTTTTGAAATTGGGTATAGGGGCCCTACTGATTCTTTTACCTTCTACAAAGCACATTTTGGTCCTAAATGGAAGTATCTTGTACATATTATTCAGCAGTGTTTAAGCCCTAAACGAACTGGTTGGTCTGAATTTTCTTCAAATATTGTCACTGCCTTAGTGTGCTTATCAACAGGCCAACAGTTCAATTTTTCAAATATGATTTTTCAAGGGATGTTAAGGCACCATGCCTTAAAGAATGGGAAATTTTTGATGTATCCATGGTTTTTGGCAGATTTAATTGCAAAGTCTTGCAATAATTTTAAAGTACAAAAAAGGATACAAGTTTCTCATAGGCACTCTTTACCTACCATTAAAAGGCTTTTGAAACCAAGTGCCAATTTTCACAGTGTGGATGTCCCATTGCCTTCTGCAATGCAGGATGCCCATCCAAGAAACAGAGGGGAGGGTCCTGAACAGGCTCAGCCATCTATTACTGCTTCACCCCCAGGACCCCAACCCACTCCTCATGATACATATACTTCCTCTGCTCCTTCTACTATACATACTTCCCCAGCCCCCTCACTTAAAATGTACAAACGACAAAGGGTTGTAGGAGCTCCTTCCTCCTCAGTCCAATTACCAGAGCCAAATAGCCCTATGCAGGGGGACACTCCTACAGAGAATATCGATAGGGAACCCATTGAAGATACTCCCACCCTCAACTTGGAGGTGACCATCCCATCAGAGGATGTTCATATGGGATCTGTGGCTGGTAGTACTGATGTCTCTACACAAGTGGCACAGGACAGTATCAACATCCCTAAGACCACACCCATGGCAACAAAGGGTATGCAAGCACCTTCTGGAAGTCCCCAGTACCAAGAACAAAGGGGCCCAGATGTTTCTACTTCTGGAATTCATGTCAGTGATAGATCTCAAATCCCACTATCATTTGAAGATCTTGAGGCTAGTCTGCAACATATGGCTTTGACGGATCACCAGCTGAAACCTGTTGTAGCCATTTTGGAACATTACAAGTCCATTATTGCTGCACAGGGATCTCAAATCATAGCTTTGCAACAGCTCACAGCAGCCCAACAACAGCGCCTTGATCTGTTTCATCTTGGTTTCAATTTGTGTGCAAACAAGATCATCCAACTCGAGAAGATGGTTCGATCTCTGCTTGCAAAGGTTTTTGGTCCCCCTGGCCTAACCAATGCATCCAAAAAGGGGGAGAATCAGGAGATCCCTATTCTAGTCCAAACAGCTTCATCCTCTCCAACAACAGCTTTAGTTTCTAGGCTAACAGTCCCAACAACATCTCAAGCTGTTAGTCTAGAAGCTCAAGCTGTTCCCATCCGGACAAGTGGAGTGGTCATCAGAGAAGGTCCTCAAGCTCCTACCCCAGCAGTCCAAGCCACAGTATCAACCTCCACAGACAAAGGGAATGGGCATTTTGATTGAGCCTCCAAAGATTAAATTTATTTCAAAAGAAGCCCAAGTTGCCCATGATGCTGAACTGGCCAGAAAATTGGCAGAAGAACAAGACGAGTACCTAGACCAGCAAACCCATGAACCAATGGGAGATGATGAAACCTTAGGAGATTACCTAAGAGGGTTTATGTTCAAAGATAATCAAAAGAAAAGGAAAAGGCCAACAGGGCCTTCAAAGGCAGAACACAAAAGATTCTTGATAAATTTCTCTGCAACAGCTGGGATATCGATGGTAATTGCTCAATCATGGTCAACTGAGAAGCTTCAAGCTTTATATGAGAAGGAAAAGGAAAAAGAAAAAGCTTCCACAACCCCCCAACAAGTCCAAGTTCCACAAGAACCAGCTCAAACTGTTGATGATGCTCCTCAATCTGAACCCATCCAACATGCAAAGTTTGATCAGGTAAAGAGAGTGTTGTTTGAACAACAACTCCAAAAAGCAATGGAAATTGAAAAGGTCCTGGATCAGCATGACTTCTCCAAACCTCCAATTACTTACTGGTATGCTAAGTCAATGGATGACATTGATTTGGTATATCATTTTGTAGTCAAAAGGGAAGCTGGTCCAAAGGAAGAATATAAAAGCCTAATCCACCTAGTTCAGAGATTGACTAAAGATGAGTTGACTCAAACGTATCATAACTGCCAGTCACTCTAGGTCTCCAATTGTTTGGGTTCAGACAAACTTGAAAGATCTCAGAAGCATTTTTGACCCAGAATCCACCAGAGTGGATATAGAAGCTGCCAAGGATATAAAGATTGTACAGGTTGATTTATATGGCAAATCAATGACATATAGAATCAAGCTTGCAGACAGATCCAGCAGGTTCTACAATTTTGAATTCCTTGATTTGCCAAAAGCATGGCTACTCCAGATGAGCTCTATGAAGACTGAATGTGATAAAGTGGAGATGAAGAGAGAATTCATAAAGGCTATAAGTCAAAAACTTTCACAGTTAAGTTTTTGGATGCCTTAGTTCGTATATAACAGTTTTACTTCGTTTTATTTCCTTATTTGTATGGAAACTTAAAGTCTTGTGTAAAGAATTTAAGTTAGGGGGAGATTGGTGGGAAATATTCTAAATATGCCAAGCTGTTAGTTAGATTTCTCAAGTTGTTAGTAGTATTTTTGTGTAATTACAAAGTTCAAGCTGCTAGTTCAAAAGTTCAAGCTGCCAGAGTTAAAAGTTCAAGCTGCTCAACAGATTAATAACAGAAAGTGCTGAAATTCAGGAAGTGATATATATTTCAATATTTGAAGATCTTCGAAGCATATCTACTACCAGAGAAATCAAAGTTCGTCAAGGAAACAAATCAGAAGGCTATATAAATAGATAAACTAGGTCTTTCTATTGTAAGTTTGTACGTGCAAGTTCTGTAATTGTGTGCTTCATTGTAATTGCTTTCTGATAAAGTTTCTCAAGCCTCTAAGGTTGTAAAACCCTAATAACAATCTGTGTTCTTCGTCTAATCAAACAGATTAGAGGAGATTGTAATCAGTGATTTTGGCAATATAAAGGTTTTGATATTAGTTATATTTATCTGTTATTTACTCTGAAAGTTTTCTTAAAACAGTTAAGTGTTAATCCGCAAACTTCTTAATTAGACTTTGATTCAAAAACAAGGTTATTGGTTTACACTCTGATTTATTAAAACCAGTTAATCTTAGGTAATTTTGATCTTGACAGTGTTTAAAATCCAATGTTGATCAATCTGGTTTGTCTTCTAAAAGTGAAGTGAATCTAACTAACTCTGCTAAGTTTGATTCATCTTCAGATCTGAAACTTAAGTATCTTCTCAAGATACATAAAGGCAAAGATAAAATCATTGAACAACTTCCGGTTAAGATTTACACAGGTGAATCTTCGAAGCCTAATGTTTTTAAAGTTTTCAGAATTACTGGTCCGTCTAATCAGAAAACATTTTCAAAGAAAACGACCACGTATTACCAAAAACAGGCCAGAACCTGACAGTTTTTCAGGAAGAAGAGTTCAGAAAATTCTAATCATTCAAAGTCAAGTTTCTTTAGACACTCAGATATTAAATTTTCAAATACTCAAAGAAATTTGTTTTCTGATTTTGAAAAAGAAGCTGATAATTATAATCTGCAATGGTTACCTAAACCAAAGTTTAAGTGGACCAAAACCTGTTTTTAAATGGGTACCCAAGAGCGCTAACAAGTCTGGATCCAAATAAGTTTGGATACCAAAGAGATCTTGATTTTGCAGGTTATAGGTTTTCAGATCATTACAGACTGGAACCCGCACATCAAAGAAATGGCATCTACTTATTTTCAAGTAGAATCCATTCAAATGGCTTTCAATTAATCCAAACTAAAACCCGAGATTCTGCCACAAAGGCTTCTAATTCTGGAATTTCTGCCCTGGATTGAACTCCAAAGCTGATTTGACAAAGACGGAGTTTTTATTTTTACAATTTTTTGCTCCTGATTTGTTTTTTAATGAGTTTACTACTTTTGTGTGCTTATTTCCAAGGGGATTTTCAGATGTGCTTTGACGAAGACATCATTTTAAAAATAAAATGTGTGTGATTTTCACGAAAATATGTTATGCACACATAAAAAGTTTTTAAAACTGACACGAAAGTTTTCTTCTGAATATCTGAATCCATCATTGAGATTAATTGATCTAATCTCTTCGATTTTGCAAATCTCATTGGTTCTGAGATTCGCTTTGATGTTCTCCCATTTATAATAATTCTCTCTCAATTCTCCATGTGCTAATTCTTTCATTACAAGTCTGATTCATTTCATATCTTATATCAGATTGTACATTTTATTCTGATATCTCCCAAATCCTCATTCCCTAATTTCCTTCTCAATATCTCCGAGATCATCTGATCTAAATTTCTTGATATACCATGAGCTTTAATGCTAAAATAAATCTGCTGACCACGATAATGCACCAAAATGAGTGATAGTCATATAAATCGCTTTTATGGTCTAACCAGAACTGGAAGACTTACCCAAGAAGTAAACCAACTGTAGTTTGTGTGGGTGAGGGTTCTTTAGGTCTATTAGTTGAGAAGTGTTAGTTATCACGGGATACTGACAGGGTCGAGCAGAGGTAAAATGTAAATGAGAGGCATATATATATTGAAAGGAGATGGTGGTGCATCAGATCATGCTTTCAAAGCCGACTGATTTTAATTATGAAAAAGTGAGCTGGAGGGAGCTAAGTTGAAAAATGTTGAGAGCTGAGAGTTGAGAAAGGATTTGAAGAAAAGATAATCCTACCTACACTGTGTATGTTGGGTAAACCACATAATCTATCAAGCCCTATGAGACTTGATATTGAAAAAGACGTCATGGACCCAGTGACGCATGCACTTAACCCCACCATCTACTCAGTTATCTCTCAAAAGATTTCTGTTTCAAAATCACGAAGATATTGCTCATTTCTATCAATATATCATTTGGATATTATTGTTATTGAAACAAGGAAGACAGTTGCTCCGGTCTCCGACTTCATTTGATGCACATTGTGTCTAGAGCTGATTATATACACTTTTAGGACACATCGAGTCTCACAGTCTGCATGACTATAAACTGCTAGTCCAAAGTGACTAAGCCAGAACAAATAAGAGTGATCCTTTCATGATAAAGGATTTCACGATGACTATTTGGAAATCCTACTAGTGTTAACATCACGCCAGTGCTGAATATAGGTCACATAGATATTGTCTATTGTGCAAACAGATGTCCTACGTTGTCCTGGACTCGTTATTTCACAACATGAATGTGTTTCGGTGTCCCCAAAGTTGAAAATCTTTAGTTCATTTTGAAAGAGTATTCATTTGAGGGGGAGTGAGATAAATTTGTTTAGATTAGGGGGAGAGGATATCAGTTTGAGGGGGAGAAAGTTAATTTGTAATACTTTTGAAATTGTTCTTGTATTTCATCTACTGTAAACTTCAATGAATCTATGTCTCTGAAGATTTTGCATGATGTTCATATTTCTTATGATCATCAGGACGGAGAGAAAAGCTAAAGTTCAGAGACAACTGTTGAGTAGTTTGAAGACAACTGAAGACAATTGCTAAATCATATCAAGACAATTCATCAAGGGAAAGAATTGAGAGCTATTCATGATTCAAGGGGGAGTGTGCCATCATGAAAAGAGAAGATCAGAGAAGAAGAGATGTGAAGATCATAGAGAGACAAATAAAGAAGATTGTATATGAAGATTCACAGATTGAAGATAAGAGAGACAGAGATTTGAAGTCTCAGAAGAGATCAAATAAAAGAAGAAGATTCAAGAAAAGGATCAACCTGAAATGATCTTTAATCAGCAAATTTGATTTCATCTCTAAGGGGGAGATTGTTGGGTACAATATTTTGTAGAAGTGAAATTAATTTTGCATGTAATAATTGCTTTCATCTCTAAGGGGGAGATTGTTAAGAATAAATATGAAATAGAGATGAAAACAATTATAGTGTAAATGTTCAGAGTCAATATTGTAAATACTTAATTGTATAGGGGTTGTTGTGTAAATACAAAATACTTGTGTATTGTGTATAAATAGTAGAGTTGACAGAATTAGAAGGATATACACGGTTGCATGATTGCATGTGGATGAATACTTCGAGAGAAGAGTACAGTTCAAGAAACCTTGCACCTCAACGTAATATTCTCTATTCTCAATACTAAGAATTCGACAGATTGTGATTGAATGATTGTTGTTCATATGTTTGATTGTTATATAAATTGCATGAAATGTGAATTATCAATAAGTTAAGGTGATTGGTGTTTTTATAAACTATTTGAACGCTTTACGACGAGCGTTGTCAAAATGATTTATAAAAACACCAATCACTTCAACTTATAGCTAGGGTAAGTGGGATCGTCTCCTCAGGGAGCATGAGATTATCAATATTATTCTACGATAGTTACTAACTAATGATAAAAACGAATTATTAAACTAATTGACGGAAGGAAACGATTGTGCGAAACTCTGGACAATTAATTACAGCTTTGTAAAGAGAACTTAAAGGAAATAAGAACACCAACAACTTCGGATTTAGGGTGTGGGTGGAATTATGGAGAATCGACCTAGGGTTGCTAATAAATTAATTATTTATGATTCCGATTAATTATCTTTGTAACCTAACCACATAGACATAGTTATGACGATCAAATCTATCACAATCCGTATTTTGGGAATGAATCGTGTCATGCTCACAGTCTGTCTTAACTTCTAACCTAATGAGCTCGGCACGACATGTAGCATGGCTACGACGCGTCTTACGATAAAGATGTAAATAGGAATGAACTAAACAATAGATTTAAATAACAATCACACAGAGAACTAAATAAAAAATATCGTTCGTTAGAATAGTAAACTTAACGAAAAACGTAAATATTTAGCCAATAAATCAACCCTTGAACGATAATAGTATGATCATCAACCAACTCGTACGGAACATTAAACTTGTTAGGAACATGTTTCATAGTTGTCAGATTGATGGAGGAAATAATGGAGCGTAGAAGGAACCAAACCCTAACCCTCCGCCGTTGGGGATCGCGCCTACTACATCGTAAGTGATGAATTAGGGCCTTTCTTCTTCATTTTCTCTCCAATTTTGGGTCCCTTTTTCGTCTGGTATGATCTCATATATATAGGCAGCCCTCGAAACCCTATAAAAATAACGGAAAATTTCTTTATGGGTTGAGCGCAAGCGTGGGGGCAGGCCTGCGCCCCCCCCCCCCCCTGCGCTTGGGTCTGCGCTCTCGTCTTTTGGTAAAAAAATCATTCTTTTGAGCACTCGGTTGGGGAGCAGGGATGCGCCCTCCTCTATGCTTGACTTTCTACAAATGGCCTCCAATTGAGCTCAAATTTGTCGGACTTGTGCTTGAGATGATTACCTACATACGCAGTGAGATTTGTCAATAGTAGAACATTCTATGGCTCATTTTACTCACTTTAAATCCGTTTAAGCTTTAATCCATCAATTGATAAATAACAATTAAATGTAGCATTATACCAAGACTTAATACGTAAAATAATATCATTTAAACACATTAAAGTCTGTATAAAATGACCCGATCAAACCTTCCCAACTTAAACCTTGATCGTCCCAAGCAAGAAAACTAAATCAGACTTTAATGTCTCAGATTTCATTTACCAAGCATATGATAAATCAGTGACTCTTAATTAATTTATCAAATTAATAATAGCCTTAATACTAAATATCCATGCATGATCATAACAAAAAATCCATTTTCATTGCACTGTCTTAAAACCGCTATCAACACTTACCTCCCAAGCATTTCTCACCATAAACCACCTTTTTTGCTCAACGGTACATGTATGCAATTTTACCGGCTTTAACGTTTATAATGAACTCACTTATAATTTGATAATTTATCTCTCTCTTTTTTCGAACACTTATGAGTTATTTAATTAAGGGTTTGGACATGACTTTCTAACGAGTCCATGTAACGGAAAATTGATCAACCGCTCCCAAACCAGTTGGCTTTAGGGGGTTAGGCATAGAATACCCTTCAGACTTCTTTTCCGAACTCGTTAAGCCACCCCTTACAATTTAAGCACCTACGTCTCACGAGTTTACTTGCAACACTCCCCCTTATTGCTTAGGTGTATCGACGTCTTTTGAAATGTTGGATTTGATAAAGTGTTTTATTCTTTGAAACCACACACAATTGTAACATACTCAAAATCCTTTATGTGTATTCATTATGACTCTTTTAATAATTTTCAAATTAACTCGATCATCACTGATATCACTTGGTATTAATCTATTTCCTAACTAGAATCATCATTTTAAGTTACTTGCTCAAACCAAAATAAATTAGGGAGATAAGACCAGTGCATTTCTACTTTTAATTGGTTAATCAATCAACTTATATTCAAGGGTAAACACATAGTTGTAAAATAAAAACTAAAAACCAAAAATCATCAAAAACTAAACCAACTTAAATGCAATAAACTAAAATGTAAATAAGCAGTTCATATCTTGATTTAATTAAAAGGTGAGTTAAATATTTTTACGCATTAGTAATTGGAATGAGGGCAAACCTCCCCAACTTAATTCCATAATACACCTATATTTTCTTTTAAATCATGCATGATATGCATTTGAGAACTATAAACTATAATGCAATCAATTTAATTAGAAAACTTAAAATATAAATATAAACTAAACCTCACTTTCATAGGGATCACTGTAATTCATGTAAATTCAATCAACAATCAATCACAAACAATTAAGAACAAGAAATAAACTAGTAACCGAATCATTGAATTAGATTCAAACGATTTACAGATGAGAGAATGTGTTGACAAAACACTGTAGCCCTACGAAAGTTTCTCTGATTTCCGTGCAAAATACAAAATGAATTTGTCAAATATGACATTTACAAAAGTCAACTTTCTATTTATACCAAAATAAAACTATGAACTATTTACAATTTATACCCTAGACTTATTTTATTTCATCAATAACAAATAAGATCTAACATTCTCCCCCTTTGATGAAATAAACTCGGTCTTCACTTGGAAAGTCCCAACTTCATTTCAAACCTCCTTACGCGTTTATGTTGGACAATGTCCATTCGATCTTTGAAATAAACTCAACCATGAGCTTTTTATCATAAGCACTCAGAGCTCCTTTCTTCGTCTTCCTTTTCTATCAGCAGCCAATTTACCTTTCAAACAACTCATAACTTTTTGAAGGGTTCCATCACAAAACTTGTTTAGCTCAATACTTCTCATGGCTCTGTAAGGTCTACCACTGCAAGATCTATCTAGACGCGGATCCGTGAACGAGTGCGGAATCCTCGTTGACGGTTAGACGGACAACTCTCAACCAACGGAAACACGGAGACTATTAGACGCTGAACGAACGACACACGAATGATCCTACGTACTAATTCTCTCCGAAACGGGACTCACCTAGCTGATAAACTCGAGATCGCCTCTTGCTTAATTCCTCACGAATTCTGCCAAAGGTTACTAATCATTCGAGTCTACCCCTAATTATAGATCCTGATTCGAGTTTGTTGTGGGCCAACCTCGAATCTGGCCTAAGGCCCATTCGAATCTATCCATCTGACAGACTCGAATCTAGCCCATTCGAATCTAAGGATACATTCGAATCTATCACAGATTCGAATGTCTTCCTTTACCTATTCGAATCTAGCCAATACACTTATACACTTAAGTGATGAAACTTATGTTTTAACTTATGCTTGAGTTAATCTTTGACCTTTATGTTTGAACTTCTTGTAATACGTTACATCAAGTTCAAACACACAATCAATAACAGACAAACACATATTAAACATATATATCAAAATACTTGTTAATACTCAGAATATTACTTAAACCATAATGCAGATCGATTAGACTGCTATCGTCACACAGGGTGTACCAACAGACTCCCCCTTGACGATAGCTTCTAATTATCTACATTACAGCAAATTTAAGTACTAGAGCTATATATACTACTACCTGCATATAATCCAGCATCTATACAAACTTTAACTACCTTTTGGAACTTCCTGGCTTCAGATCTCCATGGCTCAGTAAAGAAGATAGGCTGATCATGAAGCTTCTTCAGGTCGTCCTTTGATAGGTTTATCAAATGCAGTGGATCATATACCTTCAAAATGACCTGCTCGTCTTGATCTTCCATGATAGCTTCAGCAGTGTCAATCTCTAGGTACCACCACTTCATGTTGCTCAAAACGTTCTGTGGCATTGGTTTCATTGGGACTTTCTTTAGACACCTCACAGGTTTGTATTCCATCCTGGCCCATGGCCTACCTGTATGAGGATCTATTCTCGACTGATCCTCGACCCTCTTTCCGGTCCTTGGCTTGAGTCGCTCGAATTTCCCAGATCTTCCTTCTTTCCTTATGATTCTTTCAATTACGTTCGCGTAGGGATCATCTCCAATATTGATCAGCTCCTTCCAGGCTAACTCTTTAACTTCAATCTTGGGCAATGAAATAAACGCTTTCAGTGTCCGCCTCATGTATTGAAGGCCATCTCTTCTTTTCAAAATAAACAGCTGCAGTTCTCTGTCAAAGAACCAGCTAATAATTCCTCCTGAGAAGTTTCTAGCACTTGGATTTCTCATCTTCTTCTTCATCTTCAGCTGATCTTTCTTTTCTTCCTTCTTGAACCAAAGATTTATCAGATCAGCTCTAGATGGCTCTTTCTCAGCCTCTTCAAGTTCTTTATCTGCAACTGAGGCTACCTTGATGTAATCAATATCAATCACATTATGATTTTGACTCTCATACAGTTCAGTGACTGGTTGTGAATTGATTATTACTTCATTAACATGATCGTCTTCATCATCTAACACTTCATCATCCGATTTCCAGTCAACGACGTCATCTGGAATGAATTCACCTTCTTCTAATTCTTCAACATCATCTTCAAAATCAAATTCCATTAGCTCTTCTTCAATATCTTTCAGCGCATCCATCATGTCGCTATCTAAAGTCCTTGAAGAACCTGCTTCTCCTCCTGCTCCTCCTACTTCTCCTCCTTGACTAGGCTCCCCCTCAACTTGTGTAACTTGAGCTGCAGGAAAATCTACAGACTCAAACTCT
Source organism: Centrapalus pauciflorus (assembly GCA_020465985.1). NCBI lineage: Eukaryota > Viridiplantae > Streptophyta > Magnoliopsida > Asterales > Asteraceae > Centrapalus > Centrapalus pauciflorus. Next base: position 3,626 of record JAANYP010002002.1, on the reverse strand, counting down.
TTATTTGCACCGGGATCATCGCCTTCAGTATCATCTCTTCTCTGCACTTCGTGATCTCGGCACGATGTCTCCCCCTGAGCCTGTAAATTTTTCATTAGCTGCTCAATTAGGGAGCGCATCGACCTTATCTCAGCAGACTGATCACAAACAAAGGTTTTTAGCTCCAAGTTCTCTTCCTGAACTTTTTCCACAATCTTCTTTAGATCGGCATTCTCCTTGTCAAGATTTGCATTATGAGTCTGAATCTCACCGATTGCCTTTGTTAGGCCTAAGATCTGGATATTTTGAAAGTCAACTCGAGCTTTTAGCTGCTGAAACCTTTGATTGTCGGCGTATGAGGATGAGGTTGATGGGATGGACTGAATTGGAGTTGGAATGATTGGCGATGGGATGTATGGTTCATCATGAGGTGGTGATGGTGGAATGGTGGTTTGAGGGTCCTGGGGTTGAGGAATTTCAGGTTGTTCTGCTGAAGCTGAAGAGGATCCTTGCATAAACCTGTGACGTTTGGCCCGTTGCCGTGTCACTAGTTGAGAAACTTCTTCTTCTTCGAAATCAGTCTCCTCCAATTCCCTGTCCACTCGTCTCCTAGAACCACCTTCATTTACAATCAATCGAGAACCATAAGTTCCAATTTGAACTTCAGGCACTGCAGACATTGACTCTGGAGCTTCAACTTCTATCTCCTCCATCTCTTCTGACTCAGTTGCTGAAGATGACAAAACGTTATCAGCCTGCTCTGGCTCATAATCCTCAACATCACGAAATATGTCATCTTCATCTCCAGGCGGACTAAGCAGCTCACCTACTAGTGCTGCTGCCACATCTTCATTTGCATTAGGACCAGAAGACCATATTTCCTCCAAAGTCTGAGCAATCTGCTCAGATTCGGGGACTGTTTCGTGAACGGCACTTGAAGTCCCTGCTTCTTGTGCTTGTGGTTGTTCGCTTGTAGTAGGCCTGGATGCCTGAATTTGACTCGCGGCTGGTCTTTGTCGACGTCTTGGATCACGTGGACGAGCACGAGGCTGTTGTTGTGGACGTTGCTGTTGTTGTTGCGGTTGTTGTTGTTGCTGTCGAGGCTGAACTTCTACTTCACCTGCCCAGTTGGCATTATCTGGTGCCACAAAGTTCCTGTCTAAAACAGCTCCAAACAACGGTCGCTCGACCGGAATAGCCAATCTTCCTCGATGTGAGGAACAATCAGCGAATATCCTTTTATCCATAATAGCTACGTTCTGAACGTCATTTGATGGCGGCAGATTTGGCAAGAAGTGCCTGATCAACATCATTATAAACCTCGGATATAGCAGAAACTGCTGATTTTCAGGAGCGGTTATTTGGTGCACAAACTCAGAAAAGAACATCTCCGAAAAGCTATATGGTCGATTGTAAACCATAGCGACTATCCCAGATTGAATTTTCGCAACTATATAATCAAATCCAGCTTTCTTCGGAGCGAAGCAAACCATAAAAACATGGGCTAAAAACCTCCATTGCCCAATTAAACCACTTTTCATGTATGACACCTTGGTCACATCAAGACTGTATCCCATCCTCTGGAAGGCCGCTTGCCTTATACTTAGAGGAAACTCTATCGGACCAGCTTCTTCTTCTTGTGTGCCCAACTGCAGCACTTGTCGTAACATATCTGCCGAGAAAACTAACGGCTGTCCCGCAATTCGAGTGCGTAATACTGTCGGTGTGACCGAGCAGTCTACCTGCAGATGGTCATAGAATTGACGGATTCGAAGAGTCCCTATTCGAGTCTAATGGACAGATTCGAATATCATGGTCATCTCGAATCTAATGATAGATTCGAGAAACCCATGAACAGATTCGAAAGTCCATGAACAGACTCGAAACCCCTTCGGCCATTGTTTCAACAAAAACCCAAGATTTTAACCATTTTGAACTTAGCAAATCACATACAGTAGTTCAACTAGGTTCTAATTTTAGATTTATGCTTTCAATTTGATATTTTATAGGTCCTAACTTAGTTATTTAGCGAAAACTCTATTTTGACCCATAAAACTTCAAAATGTGATGTTTAAGCCCAAAATTGTGTATAAAACTACCAAAATCTTGTACAATCCGGTTGATTATACCTAGATATGAGTGTAGAATCGAACACGATAGCTTTAGACTCGATGAAATGTCGTTTATGTGAAATACGGTAGATTCGAGAATAGATTCGAGATCGCCACAGACAGATTCGAGATTTTAGATTCGACAACAGTAAGAAATAAATGCCTTCACTGTGGACCTATATATACTACCAACCTTCGAGTCTAAGTCCCTATTCGAATCTACTGACAGATTCGAAGTCTTACCACTTCGAGTCTGTCCTAGATTCGAAACTACCAAACACTTAGAAAAATTTCGAAAATTTTGAAAATAACTTCAACTTTTCCAACTTTTTTCTACGGTATTGTGTAACCAGATAAACTATGCCAATTCTTTTACCCTAAGCACAGATATTTCACGCATTGTGTATTTTATCCAACTTTGAATGCACCCTCAGTAACTTTTGACCTTTTACCTAAGTAAAAATTAAACTAAACTAAAATAAAATAAAATAAAATAAACTAAGGTAAAAATAAAATAAAATAAAATAAAATAAAATAAAGTAAAATAAAATTTTGACCAAAAAATTTAATCTAGACTTAAGAAAAAATTTACAATCTAAGCTAAATACTTAACAACATATTTTTGATGAGTATAGTCTAAGAAAGGTTCAATCAGATAGCGATGTCCGATACTAACTTTCAGTACTTAAACTTTCACACTTAGGAATTTTTTGAATTCCTTTGATTGTTTGTCGTGACATACCCATTTAGCCGATTATTGGTATTTTACCCTGTTAAACATTCTACATTTCGGAATATCCCTTGGCCTTTTTATTTATCAGGAAATTATCTTACGTGACTCAGACATAGACATACTTTTATGATCAAGGCACACAGACAAAAATTCTAACTTGTTGGTATTTGCAAACTTTCTTTAAAAGACAAACATCGGACACAGGTCTGTATTCTCATACAACAAAGTGTCTTAGTTCGACTTAAGGTTTATTTTTAAATTTAGCAGATAGCGGTGACAGGTCTGTACTGACGTACAACAAAGCGACATGTCTGCTAACCCGAATCTAAACAGAGACAACAGGTCTGTACTTACGTACAACAGAGTTGCATGTTTTCGACTCTCAGTTTTTCATGATATTTCTATTCTTTCCATTTTCAGATGTATTTGATGTTGCCATACATCCCCAGAAAGTTTGCATACCTCATTTAGACTTAAAGTTTGTATGTCTTGTACATAAAAATTAAGACCGATTGGTCGTATATCTAAGTTAGTGACACGCTTGACCTTTTCTAGAATATTTTATTAGCCTTGAGATTCCCTATATGTATTATGCCTACCAACACATCAAACTAAATAACGTATAACACTTAGGATTTAGTTGCATTATGTGTGAAAGCCTAAATACTTAGAGTCTGTAACGACGGTGCTAATTTTCGTCACTTTGAACCTATGTATCTAAGACTTAACTCCTTTTCTGATATTCTCCTTTTTTTTGTATTTTTGTAATTTTCTCTCTTTTTTTCTTTTGTTTTTCATAAGAA